>JAMPIV010011372.1:0-36244 GCA_024509875.1 Oreohelix idahoensis
TGGGGGGGGGTAGGGTGGGGTGAAGTTTGGGGGAGTGGGGGGGAGGTGGGGGGGTGAGGGGGGGTGGTTGGGGTGGGGTTGGTGGTGGTGTGGGTGGAGGGCATTAGGGTATGGCTGAGGGGGGGGGGGGAGGGGGTGAGGTTTTCCCGCGCGATGTGTTATGTTATGGGATGCTCATTTATGTTGGGGGTTTTTTACCTATTATTGTTGAATATATTTTTATTGGGGTTGCGGGGGGCGGTGGGGGGGGGTTGGTATTGGAGGGTATGTTGTATATGTGTTGCTATTAGGGTGTGTAGGGGGGTGGGTTTACTTTTCACTTTTATGGGGTCCAGGGTGTGTAAGATTGGATGGCGGTCTTAATTTCTGTATAGACGGGGGGGGTTATACTATGGTTGTCTTTTAATGTATTTTTTTGTCATGTAAATTAAATTACAGGTTTTTGTGGATGCGGAAGGGGCGTGGGGTTTTTTGTTTATACAGACACGCACATTTCACTTTGATTTTCACATACGGTTCGAAGTTGGGTTTTTGGGACACACATTGTTGGGACTTTTTTTTTGGTTGTGGATAAGTTTGGACAAATCGAGACACACCCACAAAGACCGTTACACATTGACAAAGGCGGTGTTCAGGTGAGTCGATACGGGGGGGGTACTGGCGCTTTACAGACAGACGGAGGCATGGATTTCATAGTGGGGGTGGGTTATGTGGTGCTTATTCAGAGACTGGTGTTTATGTTAGACACACCAACTGTTGACAACATACACATACTTCTGGTGACATTTCTGTTTCTTTTTGTGTTTTTATTTGACACAGAGGTTACTTATCATCCCCTTTCTTTTTTTTGTTGTGCACAACAGTCTTTGTTATTTTTTAGTAGACAGACTGGAGACACACTAGAAGAGACAGACACAGTGGAGAACTATTTCAGTCCACAACATTTTCATCAGTTCTAGTCACACACAGGACATAAAATTTTAGGCACACAGAAGTGGACCATTTGACACACACACAGTTGACACACACAGATTTTCTTTATTTTTTGGTATTTTTGTCAGGTGTTATTCTGAAGCTTATTTTCACAGGAACAGATGTTTAAACAGACAGTTATTCAGGACACACACACTACAGGCACATACCTGGCACATTTAGACACACACAGTTTTTTATTGTTTTATGTTTTTTTATTTAGTTTTACACACTTTGTGTCAATTTTTTTTTTTCAACAATACCATTGTTTGACAGCTTTTTATATAATTTTTTGGTTGTTTATTTGAGCAAGGCTACGACAGTTTTTTTTTTATGTTGACTTGATCGCAACCGCAGAAGATAAGGTTTTTGCTTGTTATGTGTCATGTTTGAGCGGAGGTGGAGGGATGGGGGGTGTCTGGGTGGCGTTTAGGTCGGGATTGGGGGGTTAAATCTCGCAGCATTATAGAGGATGGAGACGGGCATAGGATTTGGGAGTGACCATTGTCTGGGCCTGTCTTTTTGGTTAATGGGCGTTTTTTTTGTCCCCACACTTGATTTGGGGGTGTTAGTCGTTGTACTTGACTGGGGAGGGTGGGAGTGTCTGGACATATTATAAGTTTATGACGGTATCGATCGCCAGAGAGGTATTCTGTGAAAGGGAGGATCTTTTTTGTGGGTCTTTGCTGGGGTGGGTATTGGGACTTTAGACTGTCTTTTTTTTTTTACATTCACATTTAGGGGCTGGTGAGTTATTCTGAGTGATAGGATGTTCCACGATTTGTCTTTGGGGTTTTGGGTGCTAACTTCACTATTAGTTTTTTTGCAAGCAGGGTCAAGTTGTGGGGTGATGCGGATGTGACTTATTTTTTTTATTTGGTTTTCTTTTTCTTTTTTTTTTTTTTTTTATCTTTGTTTTTATCAACTTTTGATTTTTTTGACCAGGCAACCATTGTTTTTTAGCTCTATTTAGTGATTGTTTTTTTTTTTTTTTTTTTTTTTTTTTTTACTTTGTTTTTTTGTTTGTTTTTTGTACTCATTTTCTTTATTGGTTTTTTTTTTTTAGTCCACTGTTTGGGTATATTTTTGATTTTTTTTAGTTTTTGGCTTACTGGCGGGGCGGGGGGGGTGTGTTTTTTATTTTTTTTTTTGGGGTTTATTTTTTTTTGAGGACTTGTTTTTACCTTATTGGGTTTTTTTGGTGTCGTTTTTTCACGGGGTAGTTTTTTGTTTTTTTGTATGTTTTTTTTTGTGTTTTTTTTTTGTTTTTTTTTTTGGCGTTTTGTTTTAGTTGCTCTGGGGGGGGCGAGCAGAGGGGGTTTTTGGGTTTTAGGTGATACAGCTGGTTTGGGTTTTGTTTGGTTGTTGGGTTTATTTTGTTTGTTTTGTGTTGTGTTGGAGGTGATTTTGAAGGGGTTTTTTGTTTTGTTGTTTCTGTTTAGGGGGTTTTTCATCGTTTAGTTGACAGTGTTGTTTACTATTTGTTTTTCGTTATTTTTTAGTGTGGGGGTGGGAGTTTAGCGTTTGTTGAGATGTTTTTTGTTCACCTGTGTTGCGCTTTTTGGTGGTGTTTTCACGCTGTTTTTACGTTTTTGTTTGTTTTATTTTGTGTGTTGTGGATTTTATGGTTTGCTTATTGTCATGCATACGCATGATTGTGTGTTTTGTCGGTGTGTGGTGTTGGACTATGCTGTTTGGTATGTTTTTTGTTGGTTTGTTGTTGTGGGTTTTCTTGTGTGGGGGGTTTGGTGGTTTGGCTGTTGGTTGGTTGGTGTAGAGGGTTGTTGTGGTTGGGGTGTAGTTTGGTGTCGATTTGTGGTGATCTTGTGCGTGTTTTTAGGGTGGGGATATTGTTGTTTTGGGTTGAGTGTGGGTATATTTGGTTTTTCTTGTTTTTTTTTTTTTGGTTTTTTTTGGTGGGTGGGGGGGTTTGTGGTGTTTTTTTTTGGGGGGGTTTTTTATTTTTTTTTGGTTTTATTCTGTTTTGTGTTTTTTTGTTTTGTTGGGGTGTTTTTATTTTGTTTTGGGGCTGTTTTGCCAATATGTTTGTTTTTATTTTGGTTGGGGGTTATGGTTTTGTTTTTTTTTTTTTGTTTTGTTTTTTTTTTTTTTTCTTTTGGTGTTTTTTTTTGTCCCTTTGTTTTTGTTTTGTGTTTTTGCGTGTCGTGTGCCTCCACACAATCTTGGTCTATCTGTGTGTCTGTCGTCGTGTTGGTGATCTGTTTTATGTTTTTGTATTTTGTTATTTTTTATTTTTTTTACTCTGTTATATTTGTTATTTTTTTTTTATTTTATTTTTTTTTTTGTTTTTTGTTTATTTATTTTTAAAATTTTTTATATGTGTGGCTGTTTTTTTTTTTTTTTTTTGTTTTGTTATATAAAGTTTAGTAATTTTTATAAATTTTATTTTTTTAATGTATACCTAAAAATGTTTTTTTCTATCTAGGTTTTTATGACTACAAGCAGAGCTTTATAAAACAGTACTTTTTTGTTAAACAAAAAAAACAAACCTTACCCGCTGGTACGAGTGAGCCTGCGAAACCCATCCATATCTTGTAATCGGATTTTAATTCTTTAATAAAAACATTTGTTTTTGTTTTTGTGTACATTTTATTTAATTTTTTTTTTCTGTATATTTTTTTTTTTGTATGTACAATTTTTTATAAACAGTAACCTTAACACTATGAGGGAGATAGATAGATATACAAAAGACCAAGTACTGTTTCAGTCTGTCATCTCTACTTAAATCCTAACCCTATCTAACCCAACTTCTATTCATAAACCCTAATCCTTAACTCTAACCCTAATCCTTAACTCTAATCCTAACCCTAAACTCTAACCCTAATCCTAAACTCTAACCCTTAACCAATCCTTAACTCAACCCTAAACTCTAACCCTAATCCTTCACTCTCCTATGATTCTCACATTCATATTATCTCAACAATTGAGATAAGCTATGTTAAATGATAATGTGAATTCGCCGGTTTTAATTTGTCGCTTTTTCCTACCATTGGGTAGGTTGGGTTTTACCCCTGGAGGTTTTTCCCTTTAGGGTTCAGAGTTAAAGTGGAAAAATTAATTATTTTCTCAAATCTTATTTATTCTTTCACTTTGTCTTTATTCTTTTTCTTTTTTTTTTTTGTATTTTTTTTTTCTTTATTTCTGGCCATAGGTTTGTGATGTGATCTTATCCTGTACAAATATCATATCTGCCACGCTTCTCCGTCCTTGTTATCACCATTTCCGAGCAATGTTTCATGTTGTCGAGGCTCGTTGCAAGCCGGCTGGTGGCACGCAATAGGAGGACTGCTTGTTTTTGTTGTAGGCCTGATCAATGACTGTAGACTGAGCAGGCTTGTCGTATGAGGTCTGTTGCGAGATTATTTTCGCTTGTAACTTTTGCAATCAAATCAGAGGCACATCTCCAATCCAACCTGCAAGTCTGGAAGGAAGAGCTGGAGAAGAGAGGGATGGTCATAAGCAGCTCTAAAACAAAATCCATGATGATATCACGAGAAGAAAGAAAACTTCAGATTAAGCTGGGAGAACAGATCCTGGAGCAGGTCGACCACTTTAAATACCTCGGAGCTATTATAGACCGAAAGGGAGGCATCAAAGAAGAGTTGGCCACTCGAAAAGCAGCAGCTGGGAGACTTTTTCAGGCCATAAATCGAGGATTCCTTAGCAAGAGAGATGGTAAGAAAACGAAGATGGCTGTATACCGCTCCACCTATGCGGATGCGAGTCATGGGCAATGACTACAACCCATAAAAGCCAGATCCAAACCTCAGAAATGAGGTATCTGAGGAAGGTGGCTGAAGTAACAAGAAGAGACATGGTACGCAACCAGACGATACGTCAAGGCCTTAAATCCTACCCCCTGCAGACCCAAGTAGAACAGTCCCAATTAAGATGGTTTGGCCATGTCTGCAGAATGGGAGAAGATCGGATACCACGACAAGCATGGGAAACAAAGAGCCAAGGATCTAGACCCCGAGGACGACCCAGAGTCCGCTGGGAGGACAACATTAGATAATCTTTGAAGGATCGAGGACTAGAATGGAACCAGGCCAGGAGGAAGACAGCCGATAGGATAGTCTGGCGCTCTCTCTTCCAAACCTCTACACCTCACGGTAGAAGGGGAACGACTAAGTAAGTAAGTAAGTAACTTTTGCAATCTTGATAATAAGATCGTGACTCGTATACAACTTGTACAATCCTTTCAATTCTTCTTCTGTGTTCAGTTTGTAGTCATGCTACAGGATGAAGTCCACAGTCTTTTACCAGGTACGCACCGCAGCCCCAAAGCTTCTACTGGCCATGTCCCACGTCGCGGGTCATCATGGGTTGGGCAGTTTGGGAGAATGTGTTCGGGGTCTGGATTCCAGTTCCACATGGGCATTCATTTGTGTGGGATATCCTGAGGCGATAGAGATTTGCCAAGTAATCTGCAGTGGCCAGTTCTCAGACGGAAAATGGTGATCTGTTTGTTAAGATGGTGGATTGGGGTCATCTCTGCTGTATACCCTTCCTCCTTCCACTGATTTTTGTACTTGTTGTCTTCTTCTTCTTCTTCCGTCCTTAGCCACCGACCGTCAAAGCAGTCAGTGGCCATTACGCCTAGTGGCGTCTTAGGGCAACAGCAGATAGGTTTTCTTTGCCATTGTTTCCCATCACGCCTAGTGGCGTCTTTAGGGCAACGGCAAATCAACCCATTTGCTGTTTCCGTAATCGAAGTGACTGGCAAACGGGTGATCAGCCCGTTGGGACTTGTTGTGGATGATGGTTTTTACTTCTTGATAAAGCATCAATGGTTGACCATTGGATGATGTTAAGCTCAGATCTGATCTCATTCATCATGTTATCATTTCTGGTGTCCTGTATTGATTCCAGTAATGATGGTGCCCACTACTGGAGATCTTAGCGGCCTGGGCACAAAGTACATAGGACTTATAGCTATATCAAATCCAAGCGTGCTGTCTCAAGGCAAGGCAGACCTATCTGGTAAGTCAGTCAGCCAGTGGTTTTGAGCCACTAGAATGTAGAACTGTAGTGAAATTCTTCCAGTCATTTCTTTCTGTCTGTCTGTTCTCACTGTCCCGCTTTCAGCACTTCTTGTTTTAGTTTTATCCTCTGTCCTGAGAACCGCGATAGCGCAATGATTAGTACACAGGCCTCCCAGCTTGGCAGTCCTGGTTCGATCCCTAGTTGTGGTGGGATTTTTAGACCGCAAACGGACCTGGGGTCGACCCAGCCTCATGGATTGGGTACCAGAGCAACTTCTGGGAAGGTTAAAGGCGGCCGACGTGATGCTGACCACATCACCCCTAGTGTGCCGATGGTCAAGAAAATATGGGCCTAACACCATATTCCCAATGGGCATGTAACGGGACCCTTTATGAAAAGATCCCCCTCTGTCCTGAGTTCTGCCATATTTTCTGTCATTCAGATATTCCTTGATACACCTTTCACGTCTAAATATCACATCCAGACTCCTCGTCAGACAGTGTTTCTACCCTTTTATCTTTTCTACACCCTTAAAAAAAGGCCGGGGGGCTCCCAAGTGTCAGCCTCCTATTGTTAGTGGTATTCATTGGATTGGCCTGAGTTGTAAGTTGGCACCTGGTAAAAGCTTTATGTGCTGGGTGACACTTATCTAACATTAGTCTTAACTAGACTTACCATAATATTTTGTTCTCAAAGCGGGACGATTTCGAGAGTTTGCTCGAAACAGAAAGTGAGCACCTTCTATGCGATTTTAGAAAGAGAGAAATATATTCAGCTAAGTACTTATGATTCAAAAAGGCTAAGTAATGGAGTGGTTAACAAAAAACAACAATTATGTAGTAATAATTTTAAATTACTCTTAACTGAACATAACTTATTATTTAAAAGTTATTAATATTTATCACTAGCGTGAACTTTCTTTAAAAATTCTTTGTTATTTTTAATCGCGTCGAAAAATTCACTACAATTTAGTTCACAATTAACTTTGCAGCGCAATAAAGCTTTTACAGTTGATTCAGCCATTCTACCTCTTTCTTCAGATCATATGTTATTCATTATTGAGAATATCCTTTCAACAGGTGCAGATGTGCCAGGCAGGCTGAAAATGTATTCTTTTTTTTTTTTTTTTTTTGCGTTCCCCCGCTAATACTCGAGGCGAAATCTCAGGTTATTATTTTATGTCTAATCTGACATTGATTTTACGTGAGTATCCCTTTATTTCTTGTACAGAGACAGGTGTCCCTCGCAGCTGGGTCGGCTCAGGAGCCGCCAGTCCCTGGTCGACGACTCTTCTTCAAATGTTCTCGCCAGGTCTCGAGTTAATCCAGTCCAAATCCCGGTCGACGAAAAATCCTCAAATGCCGTCGCCCGGGTTTGATCCTGTATCACCCGGTCGCCAGAGCGGTGTTGTAACCACTACGCTAGCGCGGCTCCCAAAATGTATTCTATAATTTGGACAAGATTGGGCAATGAAATGTTTTTCTTTGAAATGACTGGTAGTTGTGTCCATTTTTCTTTGCAACTTGTATTTTTCCAAATGTCATACTTTGCAGACCAAAAACCTTTTGCAATCACCACTTCATCAAACAGTTCATCCAAGTTTAATGCACTATTTGCAAAAGTTTCATTAATTTTTTTTTCACCTGATGCTTCAATTTCAGACCATGTTAATTCATTGTTGTTTATCCAAATAAAAGATTCTGCTCCACCAAAACTGTTTTCCCATAGCTCAATGTAAGAAAGACATCGGTCATAAAATTTTGTAAACTCTTGTAGGATTGTATTAATATACTTCCATTATTTTCCAGTATTCTAAAAAGCTTTTTTGCTTCTTGATGTATAAATTTATTCACATTGTGAATAAAATATGATGTTAATTTTTTCCAAATAACCGGGACAAAATGACAAACTGGCCGGGACGCCGGGACTATACCTTCAAACCGGGACAGTCCCGGTCAAACCGGGACGTATGGTAAGCCTATGTATACTTCTTCTTCTTCTTCGTACGTCCTAAAAAGGACGTTGGTTGTGTTGTGTCCGTTTACAGCGTCGCTGCGATATTTGCGCCTATAGGCCGTCACATCCGACTTCAGCATGGCATTTTTTGGGACCGGGTTTGCCTTCCCTCATCGATACCTACTCTCTCAGCCAGACTGCAGTGAAGCAGCCTGTTTCCATGTGACAGCCAGGAAGGGTGCGCCATATGACACTATTATGATAGTAGTTACGTTAAAAAATATACTTGCAAGCGTGTTTCTTTATTGGGGGAGCGGGTGCCAAGGATAGGATCCACCTTTAGTGTGCCGATGGTCAAGGTAATATGGGCCTAACACCAAATTCCCAATATGCCACAATGAGCATGTAACGGGGTCCTTTTTACCTTTTTCTTTTACGACTTATCTCATCAAAGACACCAGGAAATTATTGAAAGGGGAGGGGGGGGCCCACAGCGCGTGCCGCTCACTACTTCCCCTTTGATCGCTTGCGCATAACCTTTCCTTACAGTTAATTTCAGCGCAAAGTAAAACGTAAGAAAATTTGCATATCTTTAGATGCATTCTGACCGACGTTCCGCGACTTTACTGTGAAGTGGTATCATTTAGACCGGCGGGACGCAGCAAGCTACTAAAGATCGAAGGCATGCAAATTAGAAGTGTCACAGTAGGCCTTAAAAAAAAAATTAGGCTGTAAGGCCATTCAGAACTGCCACGAAGATAGACACGGAATAATATTGATTCTCCAAAATTCTAAATGAACAGAGGAAGATGATAAATAAAAACAACAACAACATGCTGCTTATTACTTCGTTCTTTCTCATCTTTGAAGTCTGACTATTATTATAAAGTGATATTCCATACGTAGCCTACGATTTGCATGGACTTGCGCATGCGCAAATCATATTACATCGCCATTTTGTTTACAACGACTTCGAGGTTTGTGACTCGTTTTCAACTACAAAAGTCACATTGTGACCCGCTTTCACAATTAGTCAAGGAAATCTACTTTCGTTTTCATGATCACGTATTTCATATGAGTGTCAACAACATGAAAAATTTGGCAGTCGATCTTAGTGCACAAAATTTGCAAAGATTTCTTAAAACTGATAGAGAGTGCAGGTTCTGTCTGGTCTTGTCTCCATTACTGTACTGTTGCGACGTTTTTATTCACGCGTTTAGCTTCTGTATTACTAATGTCAGACATCATAAAGTTGTAGGCCTATTTAGATTTCGCGTTGTATCCCAACTTCTTTGTCAATACGTCGCTTGTTTGACCGCTTGCATGAAATTATTCATTTTCAACATCGTGAACAAGATGTTTGTATTGTAGATTTTTTTAAATATTTTGGTGCTGCCAACTCCTCGTTAGCAGACTATTTAGCACGCATAATCGTCATATGACAGATGTGAAACAGAAACGAAGAAGAGAATATGAATGGCCAAAGCTACACTGAACGACATGAGACAAATATTAACATATAAACAAATAACACAGATTAAAACAGCAAGTATTATATTTACTCTTTATTATCCTGTGGTGTAGAAACATGGACAGTGAACAAGCAATTAGAAGAAATAATTGAGGCCCCTAAGATGTGGATGTATATAAGAATGGAGAACATCTCGTGGAAAGAAGAAAAAAAAAAAAGTTGCTAGAAAAGCTAGGAATGAAAAGAGAATTAGTGAAGATCAAAGTTAAAGAGCTAAAATATTTTGGCCATACACAAAGACAACACCTTGCTGAAGACAATGGAAGAAAGAGTTGATGGCAAACATGCAAGAGAAAGACAGTGCTATAATTCAGAACATGACATCAAGAGATGGACAGGAAAGATTCTACCAAAGTTAACCATCAAGATGAGAAACTGTAGTCGTTTGAGATCCATTTCAGCTGACCTTAGATGTGGAGACAGCAGCGGATGATGATGAATCGTCATGGATCTCTAGCCTGAGCTATAATCTGCATCCTTTCCATTTCCTGATGTTTTCTGCAACCATCTTCCTGTTTGGCATCATATAGTCTTTATTAAAGCAACATGGAAGAGTTGACTCCCCTAAGGTGTTACGGAAGACCTTAATGAAGGCTTCCCAGATTTCTACATTTAGCAACATCCAAGCAAATAAGAAACAAACCTTGTCTTATTTAGTTGTTATTACTGTAAGGTGCAGAAATATTGAGATCAAACAAGCAGTTGAAAGAGAGACTAGAGCCTTTGAAATGTTGCTATATAGAAAACAAAAAGTCTGTCATGGAGGCAGATAAAAATCATATAAAGTAAACAAACTAGGAATGACAAGAGAATGAAAGGCAACAGACAAAGTATCTGCATTCATTAGTTTCTCTTTCTGCACCCTACAGAGCATGCCATGGGCAATCACTACAGCTGGTCCCCTAGTAAGAAGCTTGCACTAAAGCATTCATATGTTCTTGCAGCAATAGTTTCTGTAGCAATATGATTTACATGATGAGTTGCCAGTCACATGCTCAGCCTCATACCAGTCGCTACTTATGACAGGCTCCTGAGCACGTAGTAATCTTATTCTTTCCATATCTCCTCAGAGACAACCGGGAACAACACGAGGCTAAATATTTTGGACATATAAAAAGATGTACACTTTGTTAAAAACCATGTTAGAGGGAAAAGTTAACGGCAGACAGGCATTTGGATGACAGTGTTATAAGTAGGAAGATAACATCAGGAGATAAAAAGGAAATGGCCTGTCAGAGTGTACCATGAAGTCAAGACACAGAAAATGTTGGAGGTCCACTGTGGCTCAATTTCAATGTGCAGATTGTACTTGTTCTGATCAAAATTTGCATAATGTTTTTGTGTCTGTTATCTCTCTTCCTTCTCTTGCTAGGTATAAATGTTGTAGGCATACTTTACAGTAGTTGATAATACTGAATGAATGTCTCAGTTTTACTCTGAGGAGCCTGGGGCTATCATTGTATATAGCTGCACATCCAGAATGCATGCACTAAAGCTGTTCTTGTGTAGTAGTTTCTTCTGTAGTAAGTTAGCACATTCTCTCAACGCTGACAAACAAGTGTCCTCTTCTGAAAGCTGATGACTGAACTGCCAGTGACCACTCTAGTCTTCATCCTTTGTACATGTGATCATCTTTTCACAACCACACTCATTACCAACAAAGTATTTTTGTATCATACACGGGGAACTCAAAAGTATCAAAACATGAATCCAAATAATTTGCTGGTTATGTCCCTTCACCAAACAATACACCCTTTTGTGGCAAAATTGGTAGCTAATTGGCATAACTGATATTGATATGGGGAAAATATCTTTAACTGGGTTAGAAATATCGATTGTGAGATAGTTGTAACTTCTGTGTAAAGGCAACATTTGATCACAGACCGAATCAGAAATGTTGTGCTGATCATTAAATCTTATTTTCTCTTAATTCAACCGTAGTTAAACAACAACAGGAGCATAGACTTGAGTGTGGCGCAATCTGGTTTTAAACCGGGTTCCTTTTGTCAGAAATGCAAGTGCTTTAACCACTGTACTACTCTGGTGCTCCTTGTCATGCTGTCTTATAAGATGCATAACTTTTCACTAAAGTGTCATATTTGGATGTTCACCAGTATAAAAGTCTGTGAAAGATAATTCTTGTGACAGCAGTAACATAATACCTCAACTGTCAACATGTTTTGGATTATTGTTAGATTTCTTCACGTATGTGGGTATTGTTATTATTGATCAGAATTGACATCGCTGCACTTCGGGCAAACTCATAGGTGCTCAGCCTCCCTCAACAAATGTGGAAGGGTATAAATGCTAATTGTTTCTGTTGTGTGCTGGTTGTATACATACTTACTTACTTACTTAGTCATTCCCCTTCTACCGTGAGGTGTAGAGGTTTGGAAGAGAGAGCACCAGACTATCCTATTGGCTGTGGTTGTATACATGACAGATGCATTATACATCCATCCCATGCTATTCTTACATTTGATGCCTAAATCCAACAGTCTACCTTTTTTGATTCATCTGTTGCAGTACCATTCTCTAACAGGTGATCATCAATTGTCCTTAGTATCTCTCCCTTATCCATATCCAGTGTCCCCACTATGAGTGCTCACAAAACTAGTCTTGTCAGCTATCTCATTGCCGTGTACCACAGCCTGACCAGGACAGTACATTCACACCAGTTCCTGAAAGCTAAAGACTTCTGTGGTGTGTTCCATTCATGCCATAGCCATCCATTCTGGGTATTGTTTTCAAGAAAGAAGCTAAGCTGGTGGACAGTTTCCTTGCCTTATTGAATTCTGGTTTTCATTTGTCTCCCTTCAGATGATTTATTCAGGATTGCACATTATTGGAGAGATGGACAGAGACTGTAATAATGCAGATTTTCATCCTTACGGTTCATGTTCCCTCCCTCTTATGAAATCGGTACTATTCTTCCAGCATCCAAACATGGTTTCAGTCATTGTGAATTGACATTGCTTTAAACTTTGACGATATTCACGTTTGGTAGATTGTTTTTCTTAACTTATTACCAAAGGGTGGGGTGTTAAAATGCAAAGTACATCTAATGGACAGATTGTTTGTCATAATTTTTGGCTAACCAAAAGAGTGCATGGAAAAAGGGAATGAGGTTGAAGGCAAGACTGCAAATGTGAAACATTTTATGTTGCACTTGAAATTGTTTGTGTGTGGTAATGATACATATTTGGGTATGTGTTGTTGTATAAGCATCATCCAACATAATTGGTATTATTATTACTGCTTATTGTCCTATGTAGTTCCCAGGGCTATGAGGAAACATACAAAGAATAAGGCAACTTCTCCCTCCCTAAGGCATGTTGTAAAACAGTGTTTCTTAACCAGGGGTGCATGCACCCCTGGGGATGCGAGACCCAGCTTCTGGGGGTGCGAGACATGCCACATATTTGAGAAAATGGATCATTATAATCACTATATAATACATAGAACACAAATGTATTTCTACAAAATGTAACAGTAACAACATGAATTAAATACTGAATCTTAGTCACATTTTGTATATAACATTTTTCTAAACATACTTTTATCTCTTTCTTATTTATGGTATATTTTACAAGCTAGAAAATAATGGATAACCTGCTTCTTAAGATGTTATAAAGGGGTGCGAGGCTTCTTAAGATGATATAAAGGGGTGCAAGGCTTCTTAAAATGTTATAAAGGGGTGTGAGACCTGTAAAAGGTTAAGAAGCACTGTTGTCTTCTTCTTCCATCCTTAGCCATCAACCGGCAAAGCAGTATGTGGCCAGTACGCCTAGTGGCGTCTTAGGGCAACAACAAATTGATCAATCTATCGCTGTTTCCACCACGCCTAGTGGCGTCTTTGTGGAACAAAAACATACCAAACAATCTATCATTGTTTCCGTAATCAGATTGGTTGGCAAGCAGGTGATCAGCCCACTGTGCGAAGTTTTTACGGGATGGGGTAAACAGCCCCATGTCCATACCCTCCTTAGTCGCTTTTTACGACATGCGTGGTAGGGTGCAGTGTTACTATTCTTTGCTCCCCTTTCGGGCCCCGGTAACACACGGGTGAAGCACTGTTGTAAAAGGTAACTAATATGAAGTTGTTCGTGAGGCTGGCAACCTCATCATATAAAACATTGCTACAAAAACCACGCCACTGCATGACTTTATACTTTGGCATAGGCTTCCTCAAGGTCGGTCGGCGTGATTCTGAGCACATCACCCCTAATGTATCGTATGGTCAAGAAAATACGGGCCTAACACCATATTCCCAATATGCCTCAATGGGCATGTAACAGGATTGTTTACCTTTACCCTTTCCTCAAGGGGATCTATTGTAGTGGTGACTCCATGCTTCGTAAGAAGCAAACAAAAAGGAGGCGATGGTGAGGATAAACAGAACTGCTAATGGACATAATTGAACTCTTAGTCTTGAATAATTTTTCTTCTTTGTTTATTCTGTGAGAGGTAGAGTATTGTGATAACGTAATATCTGTGTTTTGTACGGGTATTTTGAACACATCATCACCTTCAGCTCCACAAGGAGCATAGGTAATGGAAGGGTAAAGGATACCATTACACGCTCATTGAGGCATATTTGGAATATGGTGTTAGGCCTATATTTTTTTTGACCATCGACACACTAGGGGTAATGCGCAAGGAGCAAAGGCCTTCAGCAAACTTATGCCAAGTCTTCCTATCCCGTGGCATCAGTCTTTCCATGTAATTTTCTTGCCCTTCATGTCTTTTCTCCATTTGTCTTCTCTATGTGTTATTATCAGCTCAGTAATTGTATGCTATATTTTCTTCTGCATAAATTAGCTATTTAGAATCAGCTCATGACAGTGATGACAAAAGAGGGAGTTCTTGGTCGAGAAGAAAGAAACACCATAACAGCCTCAACACATGGTGTAGTTTTATTGGGAATCTCTTTGGTCTCGTCTATGGATGTGGAATCTTCAGGATTAGACGAAGGGACATCCGAAATCAAGATGGAGGAAGATGAAGATCTAGATGGAATAGTAAAAGCTGAAGATGATGATGATGTTGACGTCAATCATATGCTGTCTGTGGTGAATGCTGGAGGAAGTGAGTGATTTTTATCTCATTTACTAAAGCTGTGAAAAGTATTTGTTGATATATAAAATCCCAGCTTTTTCTGTCAGTAACACTAAGGGATGAAACTTTGGTTGAAAGTTAGACATTAATTGTATTGTTTCCCTTATATGTACTCTTCCGAAAATAGTAACACTTACCAAAGAACAATGTGCAAATGACGGCGTACACAAAAATATATTTATAGAATGTGTGATCACGTATAATCACATTGGGAACTTTGCTGCTGCGATGTAGTTCGTGTGCTGTGGTGATGCACAGTGGTTTTTTAAAATACTTTTGAATAAGTAAAATTGCCATTAGGTATTGGTGCTTTTGAATGCTTTGACACTAGTTTGTTGATAAAATGTGAAAGCTGTATGTATGAAGAACATATCGTTGTCATCATTACCTTTTTTCACTTCTTATGAAGCATGGAGCGGCCATTATAGATGGCCCACTCGGTGAGGCTTGTGCTAAAGTGCAAACTCATGCAGTGATGGTTTCTGTGACAGTTTGTTTGACAGGATGAGGCTGCCAGTCCCATACACAACCTCATATTAGTTGCCTTATATGACATGCGTTAAGTAGCAGTAATCCTATCTCTGAAGAGACAAAAACAAAATACAACTACTGCTTGATGAGACATGCCATAAAAGGTGACTAAAATAAGGTTATACATGAGGCTAACAACCTCATCACAAAAAACAAATTTCTGCGGAAACAACAGCTGCAAGAGCTTGTGAATGCTTGGTGCAGGCTTCCTGTAATGGAACCAGCTGCACTGGTGTCTCCATGCTCCATAAGGAGCGTGAAGGAAGAAGATGATGATATGATTATTGCTGACTAAGGTGTCTGATACTTTGTATCATAAAACTTGATATCATACTGTCTTTAATGTCACTAGGTTTTCAAAATGTAAATTTCAAATTTAAAAAATCTTCAGAGATATATAACTGTACTCATGAACATCCGATTGACAGAGCGTGGTTAGAGTGCTGGTCTCTCGCAGCACAGGTGCCAGGGTCGATTCATGGTATTGAAAAATGCTTGGGGATGGCCGTGTTTCAGAAATCACTTATTTTGGGTTTTCCGATATCTGCCAAAAGTAGCCCAAGTCACCAAAAAAAGTAGCCTAAGTCGCCCAACTGTCTGCCCCAAAAAATTGTTGATTTTCAGAATATTTCTGTTTTCGGGTGTTTGGATTCTGGGTTACGGACCTGTACAAGATATTACCTCACCAACATTGACAGAGTTGGAGGAGTGGACAGTGATATCAAATGAGGACTTCGTTTAAGACGAGGAGCTGGCATTGCACTGGGAAATATATTTAAATCAAAAGAAATTGTAATCCAACTCACATATAAGTTTTTAACACAAGGGTCATTGTAATGGTATGTTTTATGAGGGCCGTAACAGGCATATGCTTCATTGGGAGCATAGCCGACATGTTGTTATTAACAGCTCAGAGCTTTAATCATGAGCTATTCAGTTCCCAAGAACCTGAGATCATATGATGTGGTCAGGAACCATGGGGCATACAGGATGGTAGTCAGTTTTGAGAAACCAACTGTGGAAGGCGGTTGTAATAGCCTGGAAACCTGTAAGCCATTTTGGTATTTGGCAGTTTTTTTTCTATCAGCAGATGTTTGTTTGAAGTATTCCTGCTGAAGGCTAGATTACATCCTGCTTATTTGTCAGGTTGGTTTTTCTTGAGTGGAATCTAGCTAGTGTTAGCACGCAGTTATGGAGTTTTGTCAGATATAAGTTTTGTGTTCAGGTTTGACCTCGCTGTGATTGTGCGATCGTTGTAGCCTGTTGTAAAGCCTTGTAGTGCCGTTATAAAGTGTTTTGATAATGTGCACTCACGCCTTATTTCAGCTGTGTCATCATGTTGAATAAAATAGGGATTGGAACAAATTGTGTTCTTCTCTCATCCAGTGTGAGAGAAGTTTGTGTGTGCCTCTAGATTGTTACGAGTCACTAGCTAGTACTTCAGTCTTCCCACATTTATACACACAACTAGTCTCTTCACAGTCAAGGTATTTCAATTTATTTGTTTCTGAAACATGGAAAACAGCAAAAGCGGAACCAAAAAGTTACATAAATGAGTTACAATAAAACTTACATAAATGAGTTACATAAGACTTGCATAAATGAGTTACATAAGACTTGCGTAAATGAGTTCTTGTGCAGAATAGAAGAATTAAAATGGCATGATAAGATCACCAGTGTTGAACTGATGGAAAGAGCCAGGCAAATACCAGTGGAGAAAGAGGGGAAGAAAATGAGTATTGGTATTGGATAGAACAGACTTGAATTGATAGCATTACATGGCAGGTCCTTGTTCTGGAATCTCCAAGGTAAGGGGGGGAAAAAGCAAACTTACACAGACACACACACACATAGAAGGGAAATCGACTTACTTACTTAGTCATTCCTATTCGACCCTGGGGTGTAGAGGTTTTCCGGAGAGAGCGCCATACAATCCTGTCAGCTGTCTTCCTCGAGGCCTGGTTCCAATTTAGTCCTTGGTATGCCAGAGATTATCTAATGTTGGAATTTGACATGAAAAGGATAAAAACCTTGGAACAGATGACACAGAACAGGAAAGTTTGTCATGAACTATGCTCCACAGGGAGTTAAAGGGTACTGAAGAATAATTTTATGACCATTCATCTACCATAAACATGTACACACTAAAGCACAAGTTATACTGCATTGAAGTACAGATCCATATCCTTGAATCCAGATTGCTCGGAGACAGCCGTGTTTCGGAAATTGGATTTTATCGGTTTCCAGATGTCGCCCCAAAGTGGCCCAAGTTGCCCAAAGTGTATTAGAAAATTGGCCAAAAAACTTTTGATTTTCAGAATATTTTGGTTTTTGAGTGTTTGGATTCAAAGATCCGGATGTCGTGAAACATTCTAAATCCACATATATAAATTAAAAAGTAAATGTAAAGCCTAACGAATTAATTCAATAAAAGGAAAGAAGAATGGTAAAAGACCAGTGCTGTCACAATGGCTTACAAAAATCCCCCTTTTTCTATTTCGTCTGCATATTGTAACGCTTTCACGTTTGATAGTAAAGCCTACAGCAGCATACACGCGTTTCAAAAAAATAAAACCGGTACTGTGTTTCTTAGAAAACCTTGAGATAGACACACTGCGTAATGACCTAGATTAATATTCCATTCATGTCATTTTATGCACTAAGTAAAAGAAAAGACAGACGAGCTTAGAAGAGAGAGAGAGAGAGAAGGAGGAACACATGCAATACTACCACAGTCTCGCGATTAATATTAATGCCACCCCCAACGCGAAAGGCATGAAGCACTAACTTTTTTTCAAATAGACAGTTATAAAAAACACTACCAATACACGGTTAAGTTTTAAAAAACATGTTTAATGCTTATTAGGAAACATGACATTATACTGTTTTACGTCTGAAATCCTGACAGTACAGAAGACACCCCATCGTATCGAAGTGAACGGGTGGTAGTAGAAAATACATATTTTGAACACAGCCACTTAGCTCCATTAAATTTATATATTTGGGTTCCTTAGGACTTGCTGACAAAGAATATGTTAAGTGTTACGCAAATAGTCTAGGAATTAACAAATTATAGCCAAAATAAAATAGGGGTGCTGTCTGACACCACCAAATCATAATTGCTCAGTGGCATGTTTTGAAACCACTATTTTACGGGAAATAGGCCAACAAGTTAAATCCGATCTGATTGGCTAGAAGAATATGTAAGCCTAAACATGATTAGTCGATTGCAAATACTATTTTTGGTTGTTATGGGAAACGGTAGGAAGGGTACTTTTTTTCAAATACTTTTGTAAACATGGTCTTATTGGTTAGACCATTTGATATAGTCAATTAGGAGCGTCTGTTCAGTGCCACATTTTTAAAATAAACTTACTGAGAAGCAAGTGCGTTGAGATGCAGCTCATATTTTTCTTATGAAAGCCTGGGACAGAGGCAGATCGGAATTGTGCCATAACTCATTGCCAGTCAACGTATTTTGTGTATTATTTCCATGAATTGTGGGACCGTGGTCCTAACGTATTGAAGCAGCACCTGGTCTGAGTTTTGCTGAATCCAGAGGCTGGTAGCATACTCCTTGGTCTAGATATCCACCAGGGTTGTTTCTCAAGAACACGGTGAAGCAAGCGAGCAGTGGAGAC
Source organism: Oreohelix idahoensis (assembly GCA_024509875.1). Classification (NCBI taxonomy): domain Eukaryota; kingdom Metazoa; phylum Mollusca; class Gastropoda; order Stylommatophora; family Oreohelicidae; genus Oreohelix; species Oreohelix idahoensis. The sequence goes on from JAMPIV010011372.1 coordinate 18,757, forward strand.
TGTTTCCTGCCGCTCACACAGAAGTTAACTCTTTAAGTCCCAATCGACTTTATATATCCTCAGGGGTTAGACGCACTTGGCCCAATCGACTTTATAAAGCGTTTAGTATATGTGCCTCTGTTTGAGACTGTTTCTAATTATATCTACCCACAAACCATCCAAAACGTCATTTCCGACTGCAAGGACATTCTTTTAAATACCACACATGTTTAAGAGTGAACGTGTTTCTGTTTTGAGATATTTATTTTAAAACACACTGGGGTGGTCATTTTTGCTTGGGCCAAACCCACTTTTTTGCTTGGGACTGAAAGAGTTAAGAGTGTGTGGCCAGAGCAGCTCAATCTTGTGTATAACCCCCCTCGAAAAGTGACTTTACCTTAATTCAAGAGGGACATTTATTTGTTTCAAATCAAAAGACACTGTGAACCTTACCAATATTATTTCCACCAGAAACAAACACTTGAAGTCATGATGATAAACAACAACTTAGCTTGACAAGCCAGTATTACCTCAGAGTACTACAGCACAACTTGCACACATATTGCAATAATAATATATGTCAATACAAAGATTCTATCTATAAATTGTGTACATATAACTTGTGATTACATTTGATTGTGATTCCTGGTTCACTTTGTAGTTGTGGCCGGGGGAGTGGACGGGAACGGCAACAAATCAAGTTAGATGTGACCGGGCTTGGTCACGGTGACAAATCAAGTCTAGTGTGACAGGGTGAGAATGGGGTGGAATCTTTTATCAATGTTCATCTGTTGTTTTACTGGCGACTGCCAGAGATGGTGATTACAGAATAGGAACATAACCCAGGTGATTCTTTTGGAGACTCGTAATTGTGTTTATGTTTTAGGCTGCATGATCGTCGAAAATATGGTAACATTCTTTTCTCAATTACCTGATGTAAACAAACGACACTTCCTACTGACGTTCAGGAAATAAGTTCAAGCTGGATTAAATATGAATGAACACCTTTATTAAGTGTCTGTAACCTCTGACAACTTCATAATAGTTCATAAATACATGTGCTTCTGTGGTATACAAACCAGTCATCCCAAGAAATAACACACAGCCATCGAACTTACAAGATGGTCCAAACCCCAAAAATCACTGTCTCGCTCGTCTCGTGCCTAAAACCAACTCACTTAACCCCCTTCTCTCAAACCATCACTTCCGTCCTAGCTACTGATCAATTCGACCCCAAGTTCGATGACGTCATTCCTGAACACTTTAATTAAATCACTCATAGGATTTGTGACTAGTGTTATTACACTAACTAGACACGCTCAAATACTTAGTGTTTAATCTTGCTAAGTATTCTTACCCTAACTATAATTAAGTGGCAGCACCTTAGTGTTAATCCGACGTAACAGTCCGTACTGTCACATACGCCCTGGGCCACTAAAGTGTATCCCGTAGGAGACACTTTATTCCCTAGAAAAAAAATTACTAACTCTAAAAAAAATTATTGGGATTCATGTATCCCACCATAAATCATGTCAGAAGGACTACAATAAACAATAGATGGGAATAATGGATGAAATAACACCATTAACATTTCACACTAAAAAATCGATCATGAAGGGGTAGGGACTGATGGACATAACATAAACGAGGGACACATGGGAAGAAAAAAACTATGGAGGTTATGGTAACTACAAATAGTACTAATAAGTGGCCAAAAAAAAAATATATGACCAAAATAGAACAGTAACTAACATTCATTAACGAACTAACAAAACGCTTTATGGATTTATAGTCATCAATATCTCTCACACTTGTGCGAATCATAAAACATGAAATAACATGACAAGCGAGTTAACGTCGCAAGGAAAAAAAAATTGGCAAAAAAAATATGGCGGATGCACATAAAATATAGCGGATGCCCAAAATGGCTGTCACCCTACACTTCACTGAAGTGGGTGATGAAAAAAAAACATATGAATGGAGGAAATGGAAATAAAACCACAAAACTTGGTGGCAAAGTATGGGCAAAATGGGTAAGTCTCATTTTAAAAAAATGACTTTGCCGGTGTAACAATAACCGGAAACAATGAATGGAATGGAAACATGGTAATCAATGGACAATGGTATAGAATATATAAATGGGCAAATAGTTAAATCACATATATGAGTGTCGGTGTAACAATAACCGAAAATTCAAACAATCATAATGCAATATGGTGTCATCATCATAATAAATCGTGAATGATGCCAACATTAGTGGCGGGTGAAGATGTACATTAGTTAATCACTTTTATTTGGTACAACAGAACGATGTAAACCTTAAAAAAATCTGGGCAAAATCTTACATCAAAAAAACATGGCCAAAAAAAAAAAAAACAAAAAAAAAAACAAAAAAAATCATAGGGGCACAAAAGATGGTCAAATATTACATTAGTCAAAATAATGTGACATAATGACGCTAACGCGTGTAAAAGGGAACTACATCAACTACAATATATCAGGACTGCAGAGATCGTCTGAGTTGGTGGATCTCCATCAGCAGTGGTCGAAAGGATGTTGTAAGGGAAATGTTCATGTACCGGTAGATTCAGCAATGTCTTCTTGCGGACGAAAATGTAACAGCTCTCCATAAATAACGGCTGTTGGACTTTCCTATCTGAACTGGAAATGCGTAAAGTGTGTAACCCAGATGTTCAAGGATGCGTAACGATTGGACTTCAAGGTAGCATCAGGATCAAGCAATTCAGCAGGAGGGGTATTGTGTAGGAGACCTGCATCGGAAGACACGAGAAGCAGGGTCGACTTCATGCTAAAAATAATAGCAGGGCAGGAAATGTCAACCTGACCGGAGACGGCATCTGGAGGTAAGTGCAGTTCAATTTGTAAACATCTTTGCAAAAATGTTCATTGTTTCCAATCTTTCAATGGCTTACAATAACAGGCGAGGATCGTACTGTGTAGGTTGGGATGTAGGAACAATGGCATGGACTACGGGAGTGGACGAAAACGGGAGGGTCGGGGTGAAGGCTGCGGACTGGTATGAGGATAACGGAGGGGAACACGCAATCTACGGGACGGAGGTGTGACAGGGGGAGGGAGAGGCGGAGGAGAGGGACTACGGTAAGGAGAATGAACAGAACCACGGGAGCGACGAAAACGGGTTCGTACATGGGCGGCCCGCTGGTGAAGGGGCTTAGGAAAGGGAACAGAATCGTAAATGAATTTTGGATGACGACGTCTAAAGAGAAAACGAGCTGAGGGAAGAGGAACATCAGGTCCAATATCAAAAGAAGAATAATCGGGGGAAGAGCCAAGATCACTAATCTCATTTTTCGGAAAATAAATTCTACGGCCTTCGTCGTCCGTTATATGCTGGAGCTCATCCGACCTGTATCCAATTTCGTCGGGGCCCATAACTCTATCCTCCCCACTTGACGAATCGAATTCTGATTCTATGTCAAGCTGGTACTTTTCTTGTACTGTATCAAGGTCGGAGGGAGGCGGAGGAAAATAACCATAAGGAGAAAGAGAAGGTTCAACATCTGAAGAGTCAGTCTCATGTTCTGTATCAAGGTCGGAGGGCGGCGGAGGAAAATAACCATAAGGAGAAAGAGAAGATTCAACATCTGAAGAGTCAGACTCATGTTCTGTATCAAGGTCGGAGGGAGGCGGAGGAAAATAACCATAAGGAGGAAGAGAAGGTTCAAAATCTGAAAAGTCAGACTCAGGTTCTTTATCAAGGTCGGAGGGAGGCGGAGGAAAATAACCATAAGGAGGAAAAGCGGGGTCAGAAGAGAGATGAACAGAGGGAGGAGAAGCGGGGTCTGAAGGGAGGTGAACAGAGGGAGGAAAAGCGGGGTCTGAAGAGAGGTGAACAGAGGGAGGAAAAGCGGGGTCAGAAGAGAGAGAGGTGAAACAGGGGAGGAAGGGAGGTATGGACAGGAGCTGTGGCAGTAATAGGAGGTACAATAATATCATGCTGAGGCGAAGCATGAGAGGGGCCTGGAGTAACGGAGGGTAACTCAGCCAATCGAGCGTCACGGGAGTGGATACGTGAGTATAGCTCAGGAAGAGGGATATGAACCTCAGCGGTGGAACAGGAATGATAACGTCTGTTAAAGGTTTTTCTCCACTGTGTTACTGGCTTTATATATGCTCTTAGTCCATTTTCTGTCGTTACCATACATCTTTCTTTGTCACTGGTAACATTATTTATTTCAAATATCTTTCCTTGTTTGATTACATTGATAACGTTTCTCACTGTAATTCGACAGTGTCTTTTATTGAGACTGTTCCAGTGTGCCCTTCCAGCAGCTGTTTGTTGCTGTGACAATTGTTGTTGAAGCAGATGGTTTTTCTTTTGCAACAAAAATACTTGATGCTCTAGCTGTTGAATGGGTGAATCCATCATAAAAAAACAGTTAGGAGCTGGTCACGGGCACCAAATCAAATAGCTGAATCCATCGTAAAAAGGCAGTTACGAGCTGGTCAACGGCACCAAATCAAATAGCTGAATCCATCGGAAAAAGGCAGTTACGAGCTGGTCACGGGCACCAAATCAAGTTATGTGGCCGGGGGAGTGGACGGGAACGGCAACAAATCAAGTTAGATGTGACCGGGCTTGGTCACGGTGACAAATCAAGTCTAGTGTGACAGGGTGAGAATGGGGTGGAATCTTTTATCAATGTTCATCTGTTGTTTTACTGGCGACTGCCAGAGATGGTGATTACAGAATAGGAACATAACCCAGGTAGTTCTTTTGGAGACTCGTAATTGTGTTTATGTTTTAGGCTGCATGATCGTCGAAAATATGGTAACATTCTTTTCTCAATTACCTGATGTAAACAAACGACACTTCCTACTGACGTTCAGGAAATAAGTTCAAGCTGGATTAAATATGAATGAACACCTTTATTAAGTGTCTGTAACCTCTGACAACTTCATAATAGTTCATAAATACATGTGCTTCTGTGGTATACAAACCAGTCATCCCAAGAAATAACACACAGCCATCGAACTTACAAGATGGTCCAAACCCCAAAAATCACTGCCTCGCTCGTCTCGTGCCTAAAACCAACTCACTTAACCCCCTTCTCTCAAACCATCACTTCCGTCCTAGCTACTGAGCAATTCTACCCCAAGTTCGATGACGTCATTCCTGAACACTTTAATTAAATCACTCATAGGATTTGTGACTAGTGTTATTACACTAACTAGACACGCTCAAATACTTAGTGTTTAATCTTGCTAAGTATTCTTACCCTAACTATAATTAAGTGGCAGCACCTTAGTGTTAATCCGACGTAACAGTCCGTACTGTCACATAGTTGAATCAGGATATCTAATATTTGAAGGAATTAATACATATATATTTTTAAACTTTAACACTTGACTCATTTAAGATAGTCTTATAGAGTGTTCTATGTATGTGAGTGTCACAGTGTTGTAAAGTATTGTGGATTAAATTAAATTGTGTATGTCTGTTGGTTGTTGTGAACATACACTTCATCATTATCATAACCCTAGACATTCAACGTAGTCATCACAATATTCCAGAATAGGTCTGACTGAGGTATAAATGTGGTAGCAAGTAAGGTCATCTGTAATACACCACACTATTAGATACAGATACCTTCACAGCTGATCTCAGTCAGTACACTAAGTCCCCTATAAATATTTATATCATCCCACTTTACCACATATATTGGGGTCTCGCTCCCGGGATTTTGAACCTTCCCCTAGCATATATATTGGGAGTAATTCACTGCGGGAAATTATAAAAATTAAAAAGGTATTCTTGGGTGGAAAAATAAGTTTGAGCTCTCAGTGCCTGTGGTTGTCCTTAGATAATTATTTATAGATAAAATTGTTTGGTTAAATAGTGTATACATTTGCCTGGTAGAAAATGGCGGACCTAGCAAAGTTTCGATCTGCTGCTGTGCAGACTGCGAAAGAGTTAGGAATGGACGGGCAAGTTATGATTGCTTATGTCACTACTGAATGTGACAAATTTATTGAACGCGAAGAAAAAAGATTAGAAAAAGAGGCTGAAAGAAAATTAGAATCTGATAGATTGGCCGAAGATAAGAGAATAGAGGTGGAAAAGGAAATTAAGAGGTTGCAGATTGAGGCTGAGGCTAAGAAGGTCCAATTGGAGGCAGAAAGAAAGGAAAAAAGATTGACTGCCGAAAGGGAGGACAAAAGATTAGCTGCAGAAAGAGAAGCAGAAGAAAGAAGACAGGCTGCAGAGAGGGAAGCAGAAAAGGAGGAGAAGAGATTACAAAGGGAGCACGAGTTAAGATTAAGGGAGTTGGAATTTCAAGGCCATGCTCCTGAAAATGGTGCCAGTCCCTTTACCTCTGATGCCACTGCTAGTCAGGGAGCCTCAACCTCAGCTATGAATTTTCATCTAGATCATTTTGTTGAGAAAGAAGATGATATCGAGAGCTATCTAAATAGATATGAACTATTAGCTACCACGTATGGGTTAGAGAGAGAAAGGTGGAGCTTAAAGTTATCTCAAGGGCTTCGTGGTGCAGCTTATGAAGTTTTCGCCAAAATGAGCAGAGGTGATCAAGAAAATTATGACATGCTAAAGCAGGCTCTTTTGTTAAGATATGAAAAGAATGGTTAATTTTATAGGAAAAAATTTAGGAATGCTAAACTACTGTCAGGTGAAACCTATCACCAGTTCTCTGCACGGTTAGAGACATACTTGGAGAAATGGACTTCTCTGGGGAAAACCCAAGATCTTAAGGAAATGGTCCTTATAGAACAATTAAGAGAGTCCATGGCTTCAGACCTGAGAAAGTTTCTCATGGAACAAGGTGCAGAGAGACTGGGTGAGTTACTGAATGTTGCTGAAAGATATCAAGCAGCTCAAGCAGAGGTAACATGTAATAAGAAGAGGCAGGTAGACAATTATCAGGCACCACAAAACTTTAATGAATTTGATCATAGAGATCAAAACAAAGGTAAGCACCAGTTTGATAGGCCACGTTATGATAATAAAAATAAAACCCCACAATTCAATGAAAGGAAATATGATAACAGGAAACCCTTCAGACAGGAAGGAAAATATTGTCAAATATGCAGGATGCATAATCATAATACTAGTGAATGTGGTAGGAAAGTTCCTCCATATCACGCGGCATGCATGATAACAGTGGACAAGGGGAAGAAGAAACTGACAGAGAATCATATAAATCTTCAACATCCCCCATCTGTGAAGAAGTGACATGTAATGGTGCCAAGGTTAGGTGCCTTTACGATTCAGGTTTAGAATATGACTCAGTTGTGAGTGCAACCCTAGTGCACCCTGAACAGTATACCACAGAGAAAGTGGAGATACAAGGGGCCGTAAAGGGAATATCCACCATGACACTTCCCGTAGCCGAGATCAATGTAGAGACAAGGTACGTGGAAGGAGTGATTAGAGCAGCCGTGTGTGACGATCCTAATTACCCGCTGATGTTAGGAAGCAAATATGTTTTTCTAGGAAGCCCTGTAAAACCTGTGGTAATGGCCACGCTTCAGGTCAGGTCGACCCCTAGTAGAACGGAGGAGGAACCACCACTAGTTTATTCTCATAAGCAGATGAGAAAGGCCCAGGAAAAAGATAAAACATTAAAACCTTGCTTTGGTAAATTGCCAACAAGCCATGCACACCCTAAGAAAGGACAATTTTATTTGAAGGAAGGACTGCTCTTCAGGAAAGCTAGAGCAGGATCCAAAGAACAGGGACAATTGGTATTACCAACCCCCTACAGGGAAAAAGTGATGGCACAAGCTCATGTTGTACCAGACGGTGGACACCAGAGAAATGGGACCACCCGTCAAAGGACATCGGAAAAATTCTACTGGCCCCAAGTAGCCGCTGATATTGCACAATTTGTGGGGGCCTGTGAAAAATGTAGCAAGGTACAGTCCCCAAGTTGGGAAAATCATAATTAGATGCCAGCCAAGCATTCTGAAACATATGGGCCTAACAATAACAAGGAAAATAAAAATAATAAGGTTGACATAGAGGATAGGTATCCACCTTCCCCCCAACAGTGTTCACCAAAAATACTTAGATTCGCAACTCTGAGAAGGGCATCCAGAGAAAATAGAAACTCAGACCAGTCAACCCAGGAACAGTTTGAAGCCGCATTTAGGGAGCTGGCTGACATTGACATTGAAGATGATCCGCCTAAGTTAAAACCGAAACAAATTGTTAACAGAAGAACAGTGGGCAGTGGACGAGTGAGCAATTCGGAAAATGCTCACAGCGCTTCACAATATGGCTATTAACTTAGCCTTAAAAGGGCACTGGTGACATTGGTAGTCACCCGACCCTACACCGTCCAAGGGGAAGTAGTGTTCAGACCCTGGATGGAGATAACCCACACATCTTATAGCAATGCTAAGGGCGAATTGATTTCTGATGCAGAAACTCATTTCCCCACATATTATCTTAATTCACCAGATTGTCGGTAGGCGGAACTATAGTTGGTGAATATGGCCTCCATTTGAGTGGCACATTATAGAACATTATAAATATATTATTAGAAGGGTGTTTCCACATTCAATCACGCCTGAGATCAGACCAATTGTTGGCTGTGAACATTTCGGAGGAGCAGAGTGTCTCCATTGTTGCCTTTTTGAATTGAGGATAGTCCGAGTGTTTATTAAGGCTGATCAGGAAATTATTGGATCCTCTACACAACTCAGATATCACCATATAGATCAACTCCTCATAACGTACAAATTGAGGAACATCTAATATTCTCGGGACATGTCGTTGAACCGACTCAGAGAAGAGAAATGGTGAATATTGATTGCTTAGCAGCATTACGACAAGCAGTAACACTTGCCGCTGTTCAGTAATATAACTGAAATGGATTCTTGGATTGCAGAGGTCTGAGGCAACCTTCGTCAGTAGTGCTTACTTTGAATTGACCCACCTGCATTAATCCATGATCAAAATAAAATCAGAGAAACGTTGATGCAGATTTTCTAAGCCGCCATCCGTGCGATGAAAATCAAAGAAATCACCAGGCATAGACCTAAATTTCTCTATGTGTATGTAGAATTATAGACTGACATATAACGTCTGTTTTAACTGGGGAGAATTTGTCATGAAACATTCTAAATCCACATATATAAATTAAAAAGTAAATGTAAAGCCTAACAAATTAATTCAATAAAAGGAAAGAAGTAAAAGACCAGTGCTGTCACAATGGCTTACAAAAATCCCCCTTTTTCTATTTCATCTGCATATTGTAACGCTTTCACATTTGATAGTAAAGCCTACAGCAGCATACACGCGTTTCAAAAAAATAAAACCGGTACTGTGTTTCTTAGAAAACCTTGAGATAGACACACTGCGTAATGACCTAGATTAATATTCCATTCATGTCATTTTATGCACTAAGTAAAAGAAAAGACAGACGAGCTTAGAAGAGAGAGAGAGAGAAGGAGGAACGCATGCAATACTACCACAGTCTCGCGATTAATATTAATGCCACCCCCAACGTGAAAGGCATGAAGCACTAACTTTTTTTCAAATAGACTGATAAAAAACACTACCAATACACGGTTAGGTTTTAAAAAAACATGTTTAATGCTTATTAGGAAACATGACATTATACTGTTTTACATCTGAAATCCTGACAGTACAGAAGACACCCCATCGTATCGAAGTGAACGGGTGGTAGAAGAAAATACATATTTTGAACGCAGCCACTTAGCTCCATTAAATTTATATATTTGGGTTCCTTAGGACTTGCTGACAAAGAATATGTTAAGTGTTACGCAAATAGTCTAGGAATTAACAAATTATAGCCAAAATAAAATAGGGGTGCTGTCTGACACCACCAAATCATAATTGCTCAGTGGCATGTTTTGAAACCACTATTTTACGGGAAATAGGCCAACAAGTTAAATCCGATCTGATTGGCTAGAAGAATATGTAAGCCTAAACATGATTAGTCGATTGCAAATACTATTTTTGGTTGTTATGGGAAACGGTAGAAAGGGTACTTTTTTTCAAATACTTTTGTAAACATGGTCTTATTGGTTAGACCATTTGATATAGTCAATTAGGAGCGTCTGTTCAGTGCCACGTTTTTAAAATAAACTTACTGAGAAGCAAGTGCGTTGAGATGCAGCTCATATTTTTCTTATGAAAGCCTGGGACAGAGGCAGATCGGAATTGTGCCATAACTCATTGCCAGTCAACGTATTTTGTGTATTATTTCCATGAATTGTGGGACCGTGGTCCTAACGTATTGAAGCAGCACCTGGTCTGAGTTTTGCTGAATCCAGAGGCTGGTAGCATACTCCTTGGTCTAGATATCCACCAGGGTTGTTTCTCAAGAACACGGTGAAGCAAGCGAGCAGTGGAGACTGTTTCCTGCCGCTCACACAGAAGTTAAGAGTGTGTGGCCAGAGCAGCTCAATCTTGTGTATAACTCCCCTCGAAAAGTGACTTTACCTTAATTCAAGAGGGACATTTATTTGTTTCAAATCAAAAGACACTGTGAACCTTACCAATATTATTTCCACCAGAAACAAACACTTGAAGTCATGATGATAAACAACAACTTAGCTTGACAAGCCAGTATTACCTCAGAGTACTACAGCACAACTTACACACATATTGCAATAATAATATATGTCAATACAAAGATTCTATCTATAAATTGTGTACATATAACTTGTGATTACATTTGATTGTGATTCCTGGTTCACTTTGTAGTTGAATCAGGATATCTAATATTTGAAGGAATTAATACATATATATTTTTAAACTTTAACACTTGACTCATTTAAGATAGTCTTATAGAGTGTTCTATGTATGTTAGTGTCACAGTGTTGTAAAGTATTGTGGATTAAATTAAATTGTGTATCTGTCTGTTGGTTGTTGTGAACATACACTTCATCATTATCATAACCCTAGACATTCAACGTAGTCATCACAATATTCCAGAATAGGTCTGACTGAGGTATAAATGACCAACGGGCTGATCACCCGTTTGCCAGACACTTCAATTACGGAAATAACGGCAAATAGGTTGATTTGCCATTGCCCTAAAGACGCCACTAGGCGTGATGGGAAACAATGGCAAAGAAAACCTATCTGCTGTTGCCCTAAGACGCCACTAGGCGTAATGGCCACTGACTGCTTTGACGGTCGGTGGCTAAGGACAGAAGAAGAAGAAGAAGAGGTATAAATGTGGTAGCAAGTAAGGTCATCTGTAATACACCACACTATTAGATACAGATACCTTCACAGCTGATCTCAGTCAGTACACTAAGTCCCCTATAAATATTTATATCATCCCACTTTACCACACCGGACCTGTATAGGAGTTTGCAATTTTATATGTTTACTATACTTCAAATATATATATATTTTTTTTTTTTTGCAATTTATATCAATACTATACTTCAAACATCTTTTTTTGTTTTAAATTTGGTCAGATCTTATCAGAGCAAACCATACAACACTTCAGTCCCTCCTGTCTACACCAATATCGGGCACCCAGGTGTTTGCCCAGTCAGATGGAATACAGGTCATCACCTTACCCACCACCTCGGAATTGATGGGGCTAAGTGGTGAGCTGACAGAAAGGCTAGTCCACATGGTGCCCACTACTGGAGATCTTAGCGGCCTGGGCACAAAGTACATAGGACTTATAGCTATATCAAATCCAAGTGTGCTGTCTCAAGGCAAGGCAGACCTATCTGGTAAGTCAATCAGCCAGTGGGTTTGAGCCACTAGAATGTAGAACTGTAGTGAAATTCTTCCAGTCATTTCATTTCTGTCTGTCTGTTCTCACTGTCCTGCTTTCAGCACTTTTTCTTTTAGTTTTATCCTCTGTCCTGAGAACCGCGATAGCGCAATGATTAGTACACTGGCCTCCCAGCTTGGCAGTCCTGGTTCGATCCCTAGTTGTGGTGGGATTGTTAGACCGCAAACGGCCCTGGGGTTGACCCAGCCTCATGGATTGGATACCAGAGCAACTTCTGGGAAGGTTAAAGGCGGCCGACGTGATGCTGACCACATCACCCCTAGTGTGCCAATGGTCAAGAAAATATGGGCCTAACACCATATTCCCAGTATGCCTCAATGGGCATGTAACGGGACCCTTTATGAAAAGATCCCCCTCTGTCCTGAGTTCTGCCATATTTTCTGTCATTCAGATATTCCTTGATACACCTTTCACGTCTAAATATCACCTCCAGACTCCTCATCAGACAAAGTGTTTCTACCCTTTTATCTTTTCTACACTCTTAAAAAAAGGCCGGGGGGGAGGCTCCCAAGTGTCAGCCTCCTATTGTTGGTTTTTTTTTCTACATGTTCTGGGAATTGAACCCACTCCATCTTGGTTGCAATTTCATTCTGTCAAACTGAGGCAGTAGTGAAAGTGACAGTTTTGTTCTATATAAATGACTAACCTGAGTTTCAAAACCCATATCCATCATAATATTGCGATATGATCAGAAAAATTACTTAGTTTAAAATGGGGAAAAAAAGCTTATTAGAATAATTGGCTGCCATCACCGGTGTCAATACCTTGTCGAGGTATGGCGGCTTGCATACCCTGATTACCCCCAGAGCTATGCCAGCGGGAGTTTTACTCCTGGAAGGTTCTACCAAGCCGGACAGGTTTGCGCGGGCAGAGGTCAGACTAAAGCAGACACCCTGGTCCTCCAGGTTGGGGGTTTTAGCATAGGGCTGACACCCCTGTCTATGTAAAAAAAAAATTGAAGTTTGAAATTTACAAATTAACATGGGAATCACCAAATGGTCGGGACAGAAACCAGATAGACCACATCATGATTAACGGTAGATGGAGACATGCATTACAAGATGTGAAGGTAAGAAGAGGTGCAGATGTGGGAAGTGATCACCATTTAGTAGTAGCAAAACTGAAAGTGAAACTAAGAAGGGCTGGACCAACTGTAACTACACAGAAAAGGTTTGACATCAGCAAATTGAAGGACCCCCTTACCAGAAAAGCTTTTGCGGCTGACATAAAGAAACAATATCAATTTGCCAAAAGTCAGGAAAAAACATTGACTGATGATATAGACCAGAAATTCAACACCATTTCAACAGTATATAAGGAAAGCAGCAAATCATGCTTGTGATTCCAGGAAAGGAAGAAGCAAGACTGGATAACACCAGAAACATTAAACACCATAACACTGAGAAAGGAAATGAAAAGAAAGAAAACAGAAGCGAAGTCCCCCAGGTTAAAGCAACTATATAGCGAACAGTACAGTCAGCTGGACAAGAAAGTTAAACGCCAAACCCGAGCCAACAAAAGGAATTTCCTAGATGATCTTGCAAGACGGGCAGAAGAGCAGCACTGAGAAATGAACAAAACACAGTATACAAAATAACTAAATTCATCAGCGGAAAATGAGGTGCAAACAATATTACATTAGTAAGAGATAAGCAAGGAAATCTCATCACGACAGCAGAGGGACAGGAAACAAGATGGGCAGAGCACTTCAGAGAAACTCTGAACAAGGAACCACTAGAGACACAATTGAATGTTCCTGAGGCTGAAAACGATCTAGATGTAAATACAGACATTCCACGAAAAGAAGAAATCATCACAGCAATCAAAGGGTTAAAGAACGGAAAAGCTCCTGGCCATGATAACTTAAATGCAGAGCTATTTAAGACAGACCCTGAGCTAGCTGCAGAACTATTAGAACCACTATTTGCACAAGTCTGGAAAACGGGGACAACACCATCAGAGTGGAACAAAGGAATAATTGTCAAATTGCCCAAGAAGGGAGATCTTGCAGACTGCAATAATTGGAGAGGAATCACTCTTCTCTCAGTTCCCAGCAAAATACTGGGCAGGATAATTGTACAGAGAATTTCAAAGGCAGTAGACCACAAACTGAGGAAAGAACAAGCAGGATTTAGAAAGAACAGGAGATGTGTATATCATATATTCACTCTCAGGAACATTATAGAGCAGTGCTCAAAATGGCAAAGACAGCTTTACATTAATTTTGTTGATTTTGAAAAGGCTTTCGACAGCATACATAGGGACAGTTTATGGAAAATACTGAGGGCTTATGGAATTCCAAGCTGCATAGTGTCAATCATTAAAAGCCTCTATGCCAACTTTACGTGTAGTGTTGGGCAGAGCAACCTAACCTTTGAGGTGAAGACAGGAGTACGACAGGGATGCCCCTTATCAACCACTCTATTTTTAACAGTCATAGATTGGGTGATGCGCCAGACAACAGAGGGCAGTCCAAGAGGAATAAGATGGACTACATGTATGTTACGGTCTCCTGCTGTATCTTTTCTTGCTAGATGTTATTAAAAGATTCAGCACCGTTGGACGTGAGTTTATTGGGTTGCTTGTCAATATTTCAGATATTGTAATTCATCTATTCTAATTCCAGTTTTCTAGTTCGAGTGCAGTTTTAAGCCATTCTGGTGTGATTAAATCATTATTATATTCAGTGTCGTTATTATATATTAATTCTGCCGCAGTGTTGGTTAGATTATAGTTAGTCTTAGAAAATACCTGTGATCATCTGGACTGACCTTGCAAGGATTAATGACAGTCACAGCACAGAGTGAGAACTTGCATAATTCAGGCAACCAACAAGTTCCGTTGACGACTGAACAATTTAATATATACTTTTACACAATGGTGCAACAACATTTCACACATTTAACTTGGCTTCATCATAGTTCTAAACTCTACACAATGTTCCTCTCACAGACTTAGCTCGTCTGGGTTAACCGTTAAGTTTATAGCGTAATAGAGTGTGCAACCAACTCCTACCGAATCCGATCCTTAGAATTATTATCCCTTCACAATACTAGTGAGTACATTATCTGTAAATCTATAGATCCTGTCTATGTATAATTATTCAACGTTTTTGGCTTGCATCGCCCGGCCATAACTGCCGTGTATATAAGTTCAAGGTGAACGTAATCTGCTTTGTTTGCAATTCCAATCCGGACTCTACCTGGTCCTATAATCAATTTGATACGGATCCTTACGCTATCTTACACTTTCCAGTGGATCTGCCGTTCCACATATATATTTAATCAGTGGCTATGCCACATATTCAAACACGATCCTTAAATGGTTTTACCACACATTCCAACACTGCCGTTCGGCTCAATGGCCACACATACACTTTCCTAGTCTTTAGACACATATCATTATATTGGCTTAAAGCCAGAACACAACGGTTCTACACATGAGTAAGTGGCTATACCACATAATTGAAACACTATCCATAAGTGGCTGTGCCACACATTGAAACACTGTCGAATGGCACGCCGGCCATCAGGCCCGCAGGCCACATGCAGACTAGAATGTAACTAGGCTAGACGCGTCATACATCCATTTGCGCGATTTCTGGTCTTAGTTCAATTGAGGAGTTCCGTGGTGCAGGCATGCCAATGTTTGCAACCATTCACATGTCTGCAAGCCGCGAAACAGTCCTCAACATCATCCCCCCCGCTCCCAAACGTGACACTCGTGGCACGTGAGAGAGTGGTGGCGAAGATGTGCCCGACTACAATCTATGAATGTTATCTAACGTCAAAATGAAATAATGAAATTAAAATTCCTAATTAGACATAATAATTATAAAATTATGTCTCTTGTCAACATCAAGACAAGAAAGTTATCTCAATCCTGTGACGTAAAATTTCTTGATACCAAGTCCGCGAGGTTATTATCAGTTCCTGAAATCGGAGTTGTTGAAAGGCGAATTCTTGTAGTAAAAGAAACCACCTGTGAATTCTTGCGTTTTTCATAGTTCTCGAAGTGATAAACGTGAGCGGACTGTGGTCTGTGTAGATAAAGAACTTTCTCCCTATCAAGTACTTAGATAGTTTTTCCAAGCACCACACCACCCGAGCAGTTCGCGCGCTCCTGTTGCGTACTTTTGTTCTGCCGGGATAAGCTTGCGTGAGACAAACAAGCATGGATGGAGTATCCCTTCATAGCATTGAAGTAAACATCATGCAATTTCGGAACTGTATTCATCTGTTTGAATCAAGAACGGTAAATGTATGCCTGGCAATAACAGGATAGGAGGATTCTTAAATAAATTCTTTATCATAATCAGAGCATCTTCGCACTGCGGTGTCCATAATATTTTTTTTTGGACTACCTTTGGCCAACAATCCGGACAAAGGAACAGAAATCTGTGCGAAGCATGGTATAAATTTATGGTAATAGTTAACAAGCCCAAGTAAACTTCTTACTTGTTTCTTAGATGATGGAGTGGCACTCTCCAGTATCCGCTTGACTGTATTGTCATCAGGGTGTAATTTATGGTTACCTATGCGGTGACCAAGAAAAGTAATCTCCTGACAACCTATCTGGACCTTCGAAGGTCTTACAGTCAAACCATGTTGTCGTAGTGTAATGAGAAGAGAAGACAAACCAGTAATGTGGTCTTCCCATGTGTTGTGAAATAGACAGATGTCATCGAAGTATGTGATGACATTTTTTCGATCGCCACAAAGGCGGCACATCATGCGCTTGTATTCATTCTAATAAAAGTACTTGCAATTATCATGTTATTCGAACACCTAAAGTGAATGAACTTACGCAACGAATCATAGTTGCCTACAGTAATAAAGACAAAAATACATAGATCAGTAAAGTCAGCACAAATAATGCGAGTATTACTGATGACAGACATAATTGAAGCAAGTATCCTGGGAGGATGAAGCTGCCGATCGCACTAAGTGGCGATGCTATTTACGGCGCCACCTCAGATTGGGCGAAGAGAGGCTCACACAGGAAGCATAGGTAAGGAGAAACGTCGAAAGGAGCACCAGGAAAATAAGCAGCTGAGGGCTGTCACCTCAGGGGCGCTCACATAGTCAGTTATGACTGAAGGGGATATTATTATTATTATTATTATCCTCTAAAATAACGTCGATATTAACAAAAGAAAATTATCATGTGCGAACAAATATAAGAAATAGCACAATAAACTATGGATGTAGAGAAGAACAAAACATCCAAAGACAGAAGAAAATAGATAATCCAACGCAACTATAAAGTGCGTGGTGTAGAATTGCGTGCGAGTTGCACGTCTAAGTAATGGTGTGCAAAACGAGAACCATTTTTGAATTTCACCGCTCTGCGAGCATCGCAATAACGAGCAAAACGAACAAATGCAAGTTGGTGAGAAGAATGTTGAAGTTCGAACATACGAACAGATTTAACATATCCGATACGCTGGAAAAAATCTCCTGAGCGCATACCAAGTCGCACTCGAAGGTAAATTGCGCACTAAAAAACAGTGCGATTCAATGAAATATGATCTCAGCAGGTATGAACTTTTGAGCCGAGGCCCGAGATTCATTGAATCTTTATCACTGTGTCGTCGTGCGAGTCACTGCGCACAGAGGTATTGCTATGTATATCTCGTTCTTTGCATGTCGTAAGAGCTGGATGATCGATGGTTATATCCTTGTGAATCATCCACAAAGAGTATGATTATC
>JAMPIV010011373.1:0-132531 GCA_024509875.1 Oreohelix idahoensis
GCCTTATTCGCCTACCGAGAGGTTCCCAAGCATCTACGGATTCCCGGCCTGCTACACTTTTAGTTTGGCAGACCTATAAAGGGGCTATTAGAAGCCTACTTCGTCCCTGAAAGACAAAAAGGCTGACGAGACAGTCGTTTCTTGCAAGCAAGTATGTACTGAGCTCAAAGAAAGGCTAAAGCTAGGATGGGATCTAGCTACAACCAACCTTACAAAGCCCGCGCTAAACAGCGCTAAAAGATACAACATAGCTGCAAAAGAGAGAGAGCTCCACCAGGGGAGAAATTTTTGTTGGCTACTCCCAACCGGAAGCAATAAACTTCCGCATCGTATGACAAGGGCCTGTTACCGTCCTTAAAAAGATCTCACGTACCAATTACAAGATCTCCATCAAAGGAAAGGAGAAGGTCTTCCACATAAATCTGCTAAAGAAATATTTGGAAAGACCGGTGCCATCCTCCGAGCATCTCCTGGCTGTCGCCATAGCAACGGAAGACGAGGAAGATGATGATGGTTGCATGGATTATCCACTGCAACCCACAGAATCCTTTAAAGATGTCACGTTCGGCGACAAGAACCTATCACCAGATACAACAATCTGTACAACTTGGGCTCCTACTAAAAACAGTTAACTGTGCAGTTTTAACAGATGTACCTGGTTCGCAACAAATCTTCTTATTGAATCTTGATATGAATTTAACAAAACGAGGGGTCCCATGTTTCCATCTAAATAACCAGTGTTTACCCCATCCCGTATCGCTAAAGCCTGATGGCAACTTCCGCGGAGAAATAGGACAGATCAGCAAAGCAAAGATCTTCTCCAAGATTGACCTCAGTAAAGGTTATTATCAAATACCAGTCAAGGAGGAAATTAAACCTTTGTTAGCTTTCAGCACTAGCGAAGGACATTACACATTTAATGTGATGCCGTTCGGTTTGCATAACGCACCAGGAGTGTTCACCAGGATGATGAGGAAGCTTCTAGAGCCTTTGCAAAGTCCCCATATCCATAATTTCATGGATGACATATTAATTGCATCGGAAACCTATGAAGAACATATTGCTACGGTTGCTATGCTCCTCAGGAGACTACAGGAAACGGGTCTCACAGCCAGACCTAGCAAATGTCTCATCGGGTTTGAACAGTTAGACTTCCTGGGGCATACTATTTCTCACGGATGCAGTTGGCCTATTAAGAAGAACGTGGAGAAAATTGTGGCAGCAAAAAGACCCCGAACGAAGAAAGACGTACGTTCCTTCATATCGCTATGTGCATACTATCAGAAGTACATCCAGAACTTCAACGGACTGACGGCACCTCTGACTGACCTCACAAAGA
The DNA here is from genome assembly GCA_024509875.1 of Oreohelix idahoensis. Classification (NCBI taxonomy): domain Eukaryota; kingdom Metazoa; phylum Mollusca; class Gastropoda; order Stylommatophora; family Oreohelicidae; genus Oreohelix; species Oreohelix idahoensis. The sequence continues at coordinate 1,340 of JAMPIV010011373.1, forward strand.
AAGGTTGTCCTGATAAGGTCATATGGGATCAAAAGTGCGAACACGCGTATAGCACTTTGAAAGGACAGTTGTCGGCATACCCCATCCTAAGGTTACCTGACCTTAAGAAACCTTTCATACTGAGAGTTGATGCGTCAGGTCAGGGCATCGGGTCAACATTGCTGCAAGCCGATGACAGTGACCTGAACATGCTATTTCCAGTTGCCTATGGCAGTCGGAAACTGAATAAAGCGGAACGCAACTACAGTGTCGTTGAAAGAGAATGTCTCGCTCTGATTCATGGCATCAGACGCCATCATGAGTTTCTGTATGGTACTTCTTTCACGGTGCAAACAGACCATGCTCCACTAGCTTCCTGGGTGCCAAGAAGGAATTCAACGCAAGGATAATGCGTTGGGCCTTGCTATTGAGTGTTTATTCCTTCAAAGTGGAATATATTCCAGGAAAACAGAATGTCGGAGCTGACTTCTTGAGTAGAAACTGGACCACGGAGGAAGAGGAGAAAATCGACGATGCCAATCATCCAAAAGCTACCGATCAGGGCAGCTTCATTGTCATAAATGAAACATGAAAACGAGTTTCCATGTCTCAAAAGTGGGGACGATTGTGACGTACGTCTAAGTATGACAAATGAATTTCCCTGACTCGATGGATGATAACAGAATATTGGCCTCTCATAACTTTAGAACCCCTGATCATCTGTTGTAACTTTTACCGGCATGCAGCATTTCCACGAGAACCTTACACGCTGGATCATTAATATGTAGCCTGCTATCTTATGTGAACGTTTGAGATCGCATGGCCTTTGATGGGAGGTTAAATCCCGCCCACAACCATTTCTGAGAACGATTTATAGCAATCTTTTCCTTAACGCCGGCCCAAAAGAGGACGGGCCACAGACTCACTCCTGTTTCTAGAGCAATAAACAGCAGATCATTTTCTTACCTGGCTGTCACCCCGCCTGGTGGGAGTTGCCAAAGCTCTCAGAACAGCGGTACCATCAAAGAACAGGCTGATCTTCAGAATTCAATGTGGAGCGGCCGAGATCTAAAGAATCAGGGGACTTGCAGCTCACAGAGTTAGTTTCTCGGGAAATTTTCGCACTCTCATGCTAGAAGCCTGAGACGGAAGGAAATCGGTAGACCGGGGAAAACGAAGGAATCGCAGCGTTTAACACATCGGCGAGGTACCCCGGATTTTGCTCAAGTTCAAGAAAGGTGCGAAAATTTAACACGCCCTATTCAAGTTACATTCGATAAGTATAAATAGAGAACTCCGAGAAACTGCATTTTATCGTTCGCTCTGACAGAATCCTAGTTGCACTAGCATAGTCTGATTCCTGCTGGATTTCATCTACCTTCGTGACTATTGGAGTGTATTCTTTCTGTGCAGCAGACGATCATTCAACCTGCATCCCAGCAATTATTAATTATATACAGAGTTCTGCCAAACTCAATTCGATAACTCCAGTATCATATGAACTTTTTGAAGCTAAACTTGTGGCGGCCTGTAATGGGCCCCGCTCCTCTAAACTTAACTGAGAAAAAAGCCATTCAAGAAACACTTTAAAAATACTAGTTCATATAGAGTCCTTAAAGAAAACTGGAAGCAGAACATATTTTATTCACTGCCCCTATTTGTGAAGAAAAAGCATCGATCTACCTGAACACTGTCTGTCACGTATATTCAGTGGATTTTACCCTCCCCCCCCCCCCCCCCCCCCCCCCCCCCCCCCCCCCCCCCCCCCCCGAAGAAGAACTTACCTCAGTGTTTTTCTTAACTTGTGACATTACGGAAAAAGGAAGTTATCTCCACCAGCTGTGCCAATTTTAGGAACCACACCATACCTCACGCCTAGCCAAGTGCCTGTGACATTCTTTAGGAACTTTATCTAATAAACAAACAGTACCGTTAAACTTCAACGTCCAGCGATTTCGGGACACTTTGTTAACTTCAACAAACCCCAAATCTGGGGCTGTACACGGAAGAAAAATACTTTTAATTAGTTCGACCTTGTACTAAGGTGCATTATATTCCTTGTACGGGATCTCTCCTAGCGGGATCGGGTAACTGTGTTCCTTCCCCCTCCCGTAAAATTTGTTGATTTAAAGGGAGACAATTGAGAACCCTAGCTTTTCCTCTACACCCCCCCCTTTTTCTGTAACCCCTTGCCTCAGAGTAATAAATTTACCAGTGGGTTAAATTGCCTATCTCTGACCCCCCCCCCCCCCCCCCCTCTTGTCTTTGGGACCGGGTCTTGTCTGTTAGTAAATATAAACGGGAAACGGTGGATGGGATATTTCTCCTCAAAAACCCCTCTTCCCTTGTTATATTTGTATTTTGTAACCTTTGATTTTTGACTGTAAATGTACAATTATGTGTGAGTCCTTTATGATAATAAAGGTATTAATCATTAATTGTGTTGGTTGTCGGTTGGCCTAAAACTCCAAACATTTCCATCTGTGTAGGCTGTATTCATGTACGTTGAGCGACTGGAACTGACAAACAATTGTTTGTGCAGAAAAGAGATAGGAGTAGTCTGTGAGAAAACAGATATTGTCGTAATAAGAGACTGTCCTTGCTCCTTCCCAGCGCTTGTGAATCTGCTACCTCATTCTCCCAAATCCTTATTCTCACAGAGCCTTCAATATCACTTTACACTCTAAAGGGACCAATATTCATCAGCACCCTCTCAGATTAAAAATTACGACAGTATCGTCACAATGATTTCGATTTTTTAAATTCATATTTAGATGCATTTGCAGAGTTTATTGCCTTTATGTTGACCTGTCTATATTTTTCTTTGTCGTTTGTTTATGAATGTGGCTGATGAAGAGTGACTTCCGAAACGGCCCGTGTATACGTGAATTTGAAAACCTGATTCTTTACTTACTTAGTCGTTCCTCTTCTACCACAGGGTGTAGAGATTTGCCAGAGAGAGAGCCCCATACTATCCTATCTGCTGTCTTCCTCCTGGCTTGGTTCCAATCTAGTCCTCGGTCCTTCCGAGACTGTCTACTGTTGTCCTCCCAGCGAACTCTGGGTCATCCTGGAAGTCTGAAACTTTGGCTCATGGTTTCCAATATTTGGTGTAGTAGTCGACCTTTCACCATTCTGCAGACATGACCAAACCATCGTAATTGGGACTGTTCCACGTTAGTTTTACACTTTGGTCTCTCAAGTAATCCTCTTCGGATGTCTTCTAGAACCGTCTCTTAGGATTGGGGTCCTGAAATGAGTACCACTGAACTAGTACCAGCAACTAAAAAGAAATACAAAATAGCAAATCCCATAAAACTTTTGTCTCATGACGTAAACGCCAAGAGACATCCACTTTCCTCCACCATCTTATTTTCCCCTGATTCTTTCCGATACCTGTGAACAAGAAAGCTCAGGGCACTGAGACAGATACATTTGTATTAGAGGAGTGAAAGAGTGCGAATGAATCAAATTATAATATACAACATTCTTTCAATCTAGACAGAAGTGTTGGTATATAAAAATATATTCATCCTGATATCTCACCATGTTCTTTCAGCTATCTATGAAACATGGCGCTAACTCTGCTTTTGGCTACTTATGAGGGAACCCGCAAGAAGCAGTCACCAGCTCGTGTGTTGGTATTTTATGTGGGATTGTTTTTACCTGATGAAGTTGCCAAATACATACACGACATTACATAGATAAACATATTTATACATGTTAAAATGCACATCTAAGAATGTGAAAATATACATATAAGTCTTATCCCTTGCTTTATGTTGAGAATGGCTGACTGTCACGAGTTGGATTTAAGTTAGAGTTATGCCTGAGTGTAGGACAAGACCCTAGTATGAGAAAAGACTAAGATGATAGATTTTGTTGAGAAATGACAGTGAATGTAAGGTGAGTCTATTGGCTCGAGGATGATAACCGAGATTAAATCTTCCACGCCAAATCGTGACTTCAAGAATGGCTATAAACTCACCCCCCTCTGACTTCCTTTAGCAAACTAAAAGAGATAAGGTTAAACTAATACTACAGACACCACTATACAGACAACAGTTAAGGACTATATAGTGAAGAAGCTGATCCAGTGAATGTTAAATAAGTTTATTATACAAATCAACAGAATTTTCATAACATAGTAACAAACAAAGAAAATCATATATCGTGCAAGGTTGCACAGACCTGGAAACAAAAGAAATCAATTTGATTATGAGCACACCAAATTAAAACTCCAACCCCTTTCACTCCTTCATACACCCTGCTGGGGACAAAATTAAAATGATAAGTGATCTTAATTAACTATAGTCCAATTTGGTGGGGCATCAACTATAGCCACCACTCTCTAATTCACTACTGTTTCTAATGTCACTGTTCTGCAGGTCCTGCCTAAGACTATCTGCACAACTGCTAACTCTGTCAGCGATCTACGCCACTAAGTCACACTCTGCACTGCTAATTAATAGACTTTTCTAACTCCAAGACTCAGAGGCTAACCTCTAAGAATAATAAGAGACTCTACAGGTCCCTGATGCATTATTTTCCTTCTATCTCACTCCTTCTCCTGCCTTGCTTCTCTCGTTTCGTTTCAGCAACCGGAATTATACCCTCTCTCCTGGTTCTTACTTCTACTCGGGTGACTTCTGAAAACTATTGACTAGGTGCTAGACTTCACTGTAGAGGCTTCACTGTTGGCGAAACTGATCTTCACTTGCCAGGTTACCCCTCAATTGGGCTTTAGGGCCGTCGGTATTATTATGACAGAGGCTATAAACGACACACCAACCCGCTTGCTTGGGTTCGATGGGTGTGTATATGAGCTTAAACCTCCAGGTTTTAAGAAAACCATTTCACTGAAGACTGCGTCGCTGTCTCGACCTGCTCTTTCTCATTCCCTCTCTCTCTCTCTCTCTCTCTCTCTCTTTCTCTCTGTGGCCAATATATTCAGAGCCGATACCCACCGTGGTACAAGCTCTTACGCCTCTGCCGTTTCCTCGACTTTTCTCTCATTGAGAAGACTGGCTACCTTCGCCAGCTGTCAGGAACAAGATTTACTGGCAACCTGAACTAAAAGCCGTGACCATTTGCAATACTGCGTTTCTTCCGTTTTCCAGAAGCAGACAATACTGCATGGGCGCACGGCCAGGAATTTCTGCAGACTAAGAGGCCGCTTAATTGAGAAGCGCTACTATAAATCTTTAATTTAACCACGCTGACCGCAGACCTACTTGAGGCTTGGCGTCTCATTACATCCAATAGAATTAGTGATAAATCTAAAATTTTCCCTGAGCTCATCTTCTAAATTTAGAATCTGGGTAACCTGCTTACTTTAAACCGCGCGTCTTTTTGTCACATAATGTTACCTAACATCGTCCGTTTGCGTGAGTAGAATCAAATGCGATTCGCTCTAACGTATGTTGGACGTTTCCTGGGTAGTGGTTCATCGCCCCTTTCCCCGATTTACTGGGTAGGGGTTAATTAAATCACGCTCAAGCTTACCACATAAAATGACCGCGATAATTTTTTTTTACCGAAGAAAATGGAATTACAAGATCGCGATTATCTAGAAAACAGCAGACTTGTGCCATTCAGTACTAATTTTCATTAATCCCTATAGAAAAAAAACCCGCAATTACTTTACCTGCAAACCAATACTAAACACCCCTATTATTCAGAGAGAAAACGAATACTTCCCAATCTTTAATAGAGGGAAGACAAAAATGGCAAACTCAATAGTTACAAAGAGAAACCAAGAATGGGGCCTGTTGAAACCCAAATCACAGTAACTCCTCACATTACACCCCTCTTCGAGGTCGGTGCCTGCCGATCTAATTTACTGTGGTCTTGGTGGTTCAGACTGGTCCCTATCTATGTCTAAGGAGATGTCTGTAATCGCTGAAGTTTCAGAGTCACTACTGGGGTTTTCCCTGGCGACCGAACTCCCAAGTTCTTTCTTCATCTTTCCTCTCCTGCGAGTTCTTCCACGTAATTTCCTAACGGTGCGCGGTAAGGTATTGTTTCTGGTATCCGGCTGACTGACTGTGTCAGAAATCGCCGTAACCGTGCGTAACTGTTCACCGTTGTCCAAAGACCCGTGCACAATTCTCTCCTTCTTTCTCTCCTTATCTACTCCAATGCTTCTGTTGAAGGGCTGTTCTCTCATTAGACCTATGCCGTCCAATGATGGGTCTAAAACTTCCCTGGCTATGTTTCTCAACAGACTGACGTGATCAGCCGACCTGACCGACTGGCTCTGTAGAGGCCTGGCGATGGCGACTACGGTGCTGCTCGCCAGCGGGGTTGTGACCGCTGGTACCTTGCAATGAACCTGAGAAACCTCGTGTATTTCTGACCCCGGGTTTCCGTTCATTTTCTGGGTGTCTACTGAATCCTTACTGATCCCAGTAGTTTCTATCTTTGCAACAAGATAGGTAGTATCTGCCCTTGGCAGTGGTTCTGTGATCGCTCTTCCCCTACCAACATGAAGAGGGACAGAGCTCTCTAACAAAGCTCCTTGCAACTTCGTAAGGCCGCTTTTCTCACTCTTTTCTGGCCTGAAAAGTTCGTGAGAGGTAACTGTAGACCACGGGAGTCCTCCGTCTAACACCCTGGTTCTACCCTCAACCTTGCCCTCCCCTGTGAGAGTTACTGGCATCAGTTGGAATGTGTCCTGCAGTGACACTTGATGGTTTAAGATCCCGCTGGATCGCGGAGTATCTGAGATAAAGTACTCAGTGACTGGTTCCAATGTTCCTTGAAACAAATTAGAAAATATAGCCAATTTTTCAGGCTCCTCGTTACGCGGGTAGTTTCCTGTGAACGAGATACGAGAGTTGTGGGGCCCATCTCTGTTTATAGGCAAACGGACACTCAGATCACTGCCCTCCTCCTCGTCTGAGTTAAGTGCTGGTCGGATGGGGCTCCAGGGCTGGTTGGAAACATATGTTCGCTCGATTCGCTGTCTTGTTCCCTTTTAAGAGTGCGCTGGTCGTTGACATATGTCATACCGTTATTGTCAGTATGTCCCTCTCCTGAAGGAGCTAATACCATCAGGGGCCTAATTCCCGACGACAAAGAAGGTATTTCCAAAATCAGAGGCATCACCTCTGTTTGGCCATTAGGCTGAACAGGGCTGACAGGCGAATACGCCTCTGCAGTTAACAAACCGCTGTCCTTAGAGGCTCCTAACCTCTCCTTAACAAGACAGCGCTGTTCGAGCTCGCTTGGGGCTCCGTGAATTAGGGGTTCTCCCTGTTCACTTATCTGGCCTGTAGTAGGCCCCCTTGCTTCAGCAAGGATCGGTGTACTTGGGGTTCCCAAAACTAAATGTGGGGCCCCTAGGATGAAGTCGTAAGCTGGCTGTGCCATTACAGCAGCTTTAATTGTGCCACGCACAAACTTGCATTTCACCTCAATATTGGCTACCGGAAAGCACTGTGAGGTCCCTTTCCTTAAAACACCACCAATATCAACTTTCTCCCCTGTCATTTGCCCGGGCTTCACCAGATGTCGGGCAACTATGCTGGGGTATGTAAGCCCGCTGTCAAATAAACACGTAGTTGCAGTCCCGTTAACTTCTGCTGGTCCGGTGTTGGAGAACAACTTCTCCGACTGAATGGGTTCCCAGGTGTTCCCTTTCATCGCTCTCACAGGTGTTAAGCAAGCCGCATGATGCACGGGTGGTTTATTTACGCACCGAGAAGTCCAGTGAGAAGTGGTACGGCAATTTCGACAGTATCTCTCCTTATCTCCCCAGTTTCTGGCGGGTTCCTGAGAGTTTGGCCCCTGTGATCTGTTTTGAGGCTGGGGGCGCAGGTTATGACCGGAATTGGGCTCCTTGCGTGAAGGCCCCTGCTGCTGGTGAGCATGAGAAGACGACTGTGACGATGAAGCTCTTTTGTTCTGGGCTGGCAGGTCTGGGTGTTTTCGTTTCTGGCCCAGTACTTCGGCCTGTGCCGTCTGGAACCTTTCCGAAAAAAAAATCTAGTCCAGTTGCTGGGCGCCCTGCTCTGCCAGGTACCACCTTAAGTCTGGAGACATCTTTCTTTGATTTGTTCAACCATTATTAACTCTTCTAATCCTTCAAATGTTTTGGCTAGTCCCGACAACTCTCTCCAGCAAGTGAGGTAATTCCTCAGCCTTTCAGCAAACTGAGGAACGCTTTCTCCCTTCTCCGGACGACTTTCCCTGAACATGGTTTGGCATTTACGGGAGGTCCACTGGAATCTTTGCAACAACGCGTTCCGTAGTGCCTCGAAATTGTTCTGGTCGTCTATGAGCAACTTGTGGTAGACGTCATACGCATGACCTTTGAGGGACTGTGATAATTTCAGACACCAAAGACTTTCATCCAACCCGTATGCCTTTGCCATCCGTTCGAATTTTTCCAGGAATACGTTAATTTTCTCATTCCCGTTAGGGAAAGAGTCCATCGGAAAATTCATGGCTGCCATCCAGGGGCCTCCTTTTCCTGAGGTGTCTATCGCCCCTGCTCTGGCAGAATCTCCATTACCCGAACTACCCTCCGACGATCTACTTTGCAGTTCCAGAGCCCGCATGGCCAATTCGTGTTGCCTCTCTGCGGCCCTCTCCTCTGCTGCCCTCTCCTCTGAATGCCGAGCCATTTCCTCTTTCTCTGAGGCAGCTATCCTGTGCCTTTCCTCAACTGCTGCGGCGGCTGCCCTTTGCCTTTCCTCAACTTCTGCGGCGGCTGCCCTTTCCTCTTTCTGCTTATGCCTATCATTTTTTCTGATCATGTAGGCCTTAGTTTCCTCCTTGTCTATTCCCATGTCCTGAGCAGCCTCGCGCCTGGCAGCTCGTAACTTGGCCATATCGGCCATTTTACCTGTAACTGCTGTGGCTCAAAAATACAGAGAATGACAGAAAGAAGAAACAGGAAGGAACTACCTGTTACCTACTCAGTAATACTCCCTCTATAAACCTCTGTCCCAAAAACCGACTCAGACTAGCACCGAGTCTGATTAACTACCTGAAAAAATCTTCCTATTAAGAAAAAAATCCAACAGCCATCAATTACCTATAGTCATCAACTAACTATGCAATAAATATCTAAAATGACTGCAACCTGTGGAACAACTTTCTGTGGAAAAACTTATAACTGAATCAGTTCTAATTGCTCAGTCTAGAGGATATTATAAAGAAATCTATACTCAGAACTTTCCTACAGAGACAATCTATGAATGTCGATAAAATCACAGAATTGATCCCAAGGACGATCGCCACCCACTTTGTCACGAGTTGGATTTAAGTTAGAGTTATGCCTGAGTGTAGGACAAGACCCTAGTATGAGAAAAGACTAAGATGATAGATTTTGTTGAGAAATGACAGTGAATGTAGTAAGGTGAGTCTATTAGCGCGAGGATGATAACCGAGATTAAATCTTCCTCGCCAAATCGTGACTTCAAGAATTGCTATAAACCCCCCCCCCCCCACCCCTCTGACTTCCTTTAACAAACTAAAGGGGATAAGGTTAAACTAATACTACTCTTGATACCACAAAAGATGTCTTCTATGAAGCACTTTAAGTACCATCAACACAATACCCAAGCATGACATAATAGTAGTCATGGGCGATTTTAACGCCAAAGTAGGTGACAACAACGATGGAGTACAAAGATATCTCGATACTCATGGCATAGGCTGTATGAATCAAAATGGTGAAAGACTTCTAGAACTTTGTGAAATATCAAACCTCGTTGTGGCGGACACCATCTTTCCACATAAGAATATCCACAAGATAACATGGAATTCACCTGATGGCAGAACTAAGAACCAGATAGATCACTTCTGCATAAGCGCAAAATTTCGCTCATCAGTTCAAGACGTCAGAGCATACAGAGGTGCAGAGATCGGAAGCGATCATAACCTCTGCATAGCTAAACTGAGAATTAAACTGAAGAAGTTATACCAACCGAATAAAAATAGAAGAATAGATGTACACAGACTGCAATCAAACGATGTAAAAGAGGAATATGATGTCAAAATGAACAACTATTTCGATGCTTTAGGCAAAATTGACAACGATGTCACCACCAAGACAATCGATACTAAATGGGAACAAATGAGAACAGCAATGACAGAAGCAGCTGTAGCGACCACCGGATACCTAGTACATAAAAAGAAAAAATTTATGAGAGAAGATACTTGGGATAAAATACAAGAAAGGAAAACAGCAAAACTTAAACTTCTAGCGGCAAGTACACATAATGCAGTTGAATCTTGCAAACTAACTTATAACTTGTTAAATAAAGAAGTGAAGACAAAAACTCGAAGAGATAAAAGACATTTCATCAATGAACTGGCCGTAGAAGCTGAAAATGCTGCAAGAACTGGTAATAGTAGGTGCCTTTATCAAATTACAAAACAACTATGTCACCAGCCTACTAAAATGGAAACACCTGTTAAAGATAAATTAGGGAATCCAATACCAACAGAAAAAGAACAAATGAAGAGATGGGCTGAGCACTTCATGGAGGCGCTAAACAGACCACCACCAACAGTAACACCTGATTTTAATAATGAAACACCCACAACCACCTTGCCAATAACGTGCGATGAATTCACGCTGGACGAGATCAAACAAGCCGTTAAAAGATTAAAAAATTTTAAAGCTGCTGGAGTTGACGAAATTTCAGGCGAAATGATTAAAGCAGTTAATGACAACAACCTCTTGAGAATTTTAGATATTATAAATGAAGTATGGAGAGAAGAACAACCACCACAACAATGGAAAGACAGTATTATTGTAAAGTTACCGAAGAAAGGTGATCTATCAGACTGTAATAACTGGTGTGGTATATCTCTATTATCAGTACCTGAAAAATTATTATGTTGCGTGATGTTAGAAAGACTTAAATTGCATGCTGACGAAAAGATCAGAGAAGAACAAGCGGGTTTCAGGCCGAAACGATCATGTATTGATCAAATATTCACACTAAGAACAATTATAGAAGAATCAGTGGAAATGCAATCGCCACTTATTATCACCTTCGTCGATTTTCAAAAGCCTTTGATAGTCTACACCGCCCATCATTGTGGAAGATACTTACAATCTATGGTTTTCCAACAAAATATGTGAATATAATCAAAGCGCTATATGACAATGCAAGATGTTGTGTTAGAACAAATACAGGGAATACAGAATGGTTTACAGTAGAAACAGGGGTGAAACAAGGCTGTATTATGTCACCACTACTTTTTGGAATAGCTATTGATTGGGTTATGAGAAACTATACCCACAATGAACAATTAGGTATAAAATGGACAAATGGAAAATTCCTGGGGGACCTGGATTTCGCAGATGATTTAGCATTCTTAAGTTCACACCCAGACAATCCCAAGAAGCAGTAAATAATTTGTGTCATCTTTCGGTTAAAATAGGTCTCCAAATAAATGCCTCTAAAACTAAAGTTATGAACTTTTCTAACGAGACCTTTAATATCATCCTGAACGGGGAAAAACTACAGAAAGTTGAAAGTTTCAATTATTTAGGCAGTAAAATGACTCAGGATGGTGACACAACAAGAGACATTCATACTAGAATTGCTTTGGCAGCTAGCGCCTTCAATAGATTATCTAACATTTGGAAATTACGATCATTGAATATACATACCACGCTTCGTCTGTTTAATTCAAATGTTATCTCAGTGTTAACATACGGCTGTGAGAGTTGGAAAATAACAAAATCATTGGAGAACAAGCTGAATACATTCGAGAACAAATGTCTTAGAAAACTCATGAACATCAGTTGGAAAGATTTCAAGACTAATCGACAAATAAGAGAAGACTCTAGGCAGAAATATGTCTCCAACTATATAAGGAAAAGACGATGGTCATATATCGGTCATGTCCTACGAATGCAAAACAACAGAATACCATTGCAGGCACTCACTTGGGTTCCTGAGGGTAAGAGGAAAAAAGGAAGACCAAAAGAAACACTCAGACGAACAATAATAAGAGAAGGAAGAACGTTGGGATTAAACAATGTGCAAGAGCTAAGAGGAGTGGCGTCACAACGTACAACCTGGAGAGCACTGGTTTCTGCCTTATGCGCCGTGTTTGGTGCTTAAAGAATTTATTATTATTTATTAATACTACAGACACCACTATACCGACAACAGTTAAGGACTATACAGTGAAGAAGCTGATCCAGTGAATGTTAAATAAGTTTATTATACAAATCAACAGAATTTTCATAACATAGTAACAAACAAAGAAAATCATATATCGTGCAAGGTTGCACAGACCTGGAAACAAAAGAAATCAATTTGATTATAAGCACACCAAATTAAAACTCCAACCCCTTTCACTCCTTCATACACCCTGCTGGGGACAAAATTAAAATGATAAGTGATCTTAATTAACTATAGTCCAATTTGGTGGGGCATCAACTATAGCCACCACTCTCTAATTCACTACTATTTCTAATGTCACAGTTCTGCAGGTCCTGCCTAAGACTATCTGCACAACTGCTAACTCTGTCAGCGATCTACGCCACTAAGTCACACTCTGCACTGCTAATTAATAGACTTTTCTAACTCCAAGACTCAGAGGCTAACCTCTAAGAATAATAAGAGACTCTACAGGTCCCTGATGCATTATTTTCCTTCTATCTCACTCCTTCTCCTGCCTTGCTTCTCTCGTTTCGTTTCAGCAACCGGAATGATACCCTCTCTCCTGGTTCTGACTTCTACTCGGGTGACTTCTGAAAACTATTGACTAGGTGCTAGACTTCACTGTAGAGGCTTCACTGTTGGCGAATGAAGGCGAATAGCAAAGTCAGGCCGAACACCGTAAATACATACTTTCTGAGAGCAGGAAAGTCAGCACACCCCCAAACCGAGTAAATCAAGTAGCAGTTTATCATCTCTTTTTGACTATGCAAATGACTGGGAGGTGGCCATAGACCTACATAGACGAGGGGCATATCCAGAGAGTATCAGAAAATCTCGAAAACGGCCGGATATAGTGCTGCATTCGTCATAATCGCTCCAGGTTATATTGATTGAACTGACCGTACCATTTGAATCCAGATTGGAAGAGCAACATTTGTTCAAAGCGGCAAAGTATAGTAATCTGGCCGTGGATCTGAGACACGATGGGTTCACTGCAAAGGTCATGGCTGTTGAGGTGGACGCAAGAGGGCTCGTGGCTGCGTCAGTGTATGATTTATTGAAACTGTTGGGTCTGGGAGGACAGTCGAGAACAAGGGCAGTGAAGAAGCTTAGTGAAACTGCGTCATGCTGGCTCTCCATGAAACCGAAGTCCGCAATACATCGACTTTTTCATTGTTTTGGAGAAAGGACGGTGGCGTTACAAGAAACAGGTGGTGCATTAAATGGGGTGTTAGGTGAAGTTATATTTCAGAGGCCGGCTCGCAAAGAATTCACACCTTGTCGGCTTCACACAGGTATGTCAGTGGTGTGCTGCGGAACGACCGCTATAATTTGTCTTCACTTTGTTACTTTCACAATTGCCTCCTGCTGGCATTTAAAGCTGCATCCAAGGTGGAATGGGTTTATTTTCTACACAAGACAACAGGAGGCTGAGACACATGGGAGTCATGACCCAGCTGGGCCCTCCCCTTTAGAGTGTAAAGGAGAATAAACTGCGCAAACACATGTTCGACGGGGGGAACACTTCTGATGATCAGATTGCCTCTTGTTGTATCGCTCTGTATAGAATTTCCTATCATCATGGCAGCGGTGTACCACGTCACATACCATCAACGATAAACTTGCTCTGGACACAGAAAATGACAGCCGCTTTGGTAAAGCTGCATAAACCTTTGAATGCCTCTCAACGTGTGTTTAAGAAACCTTCAGTCTCAGAACGAAGACGAAAGCTGCAGTACATAACGCCTGCGCCACCAGTACATTTTTTATGGCAGCGATCAGGGCAACATCATCAGCAAACGTCAGCTCTGAAAAGCAGACCTGTCTCATCTTCCAGTACCGCACTGAATCCTTTCAACAGTTTCGGTAGATCATACACTGAGGCAGCCACGAGACTTCTTGCACCCACCTCAACAGCCATGACCCTTGCAATGAATCCATCGTGTCTCAAGTCCGTGGCCAGATCATTATTTTTAGCCACTTTGAATGAGTGTTGCTCGTCCAATCTGGATTCAAATGGCACTGTCAGCTCAATCATTACACTCTAGTGTGAGCTGAGGTCTGCAGCACTATATCTGGCCGTCTTTGAGATCTTCTGATACTCTCTAGATATACCCCTTTCCCAGGTAGGTCTACTGCCATCTTCCAGTCATTTGCACAGTCAAAAAGATATTTTCCAGCATACTGAGAGGTGAATTCCGATATGTTTAAATGTTTTCATCGTCACTGTCCGCTATCTCTGGCTGTAGATTAAAAATGTAATAACGAGGTGTGCTACAAAAAAGTCGGACGGAAATGCTTATTAAAAAAAATAGAGCAGAGAACTAGGTTAGAACTTACTAAGTGAAAGTAATCAACGTCCATTGAGATGTAACCAAGAATATATGTAGCTAAAGTGTCCCAAAAAACAAAAAAAAAAAAAAAAATAAAAAAAATAAAAAAAATAGAAAGAACGGAGTTGGAAAATGAATTATGCCAAGAAAAGAGGGCTGAAAATAAATATGAATGAATGAAAGAAAATTAGATGGGAAAATAATATCCTGGAGAGACAAATAAAAATGGTTTGTCACATTCCAATTACAAAGTTAATTTTCTTTTTATCAGTTTGGTTCTTTACCTGACTGTGCGAAACTCTAACAATTCAGGTGATTACCTCCAATTAAAACTAAACTCTTCTGCAGAATATAAAGATAAGTTGAAAATAATCCTCGTACAGCTGCAAGCTATAATGTGTGGTTTGGAGCTGTGTTTGGTGAAATCTAAAGCTAATGTTTTTGTATTGTTTTCAGAAGCATCTACCACACTAGTAAAGACTTCTCCGACGAACACAGCGGCACGAGATTCCACGGTATTAATGACTACAGATCAGTATGACATCACAGGTATTTCCAATAGTTTTTTTTACATCTGATTTGTCATTCTATTACGTAGAATCTTGTTTATTTTATTTTTGTGTGTGGAAAAACGTATATTTAAAATTCTCTCTTTTCTCAACGATATTGGCCGATTGACAGAGTGGTTACAGCGCTGGTCTTCAGCGGTAAAGGTGCCGGGTACACATCACGCTACCAACACGCTCCAGTCTACCCAGCTGTAAATGGGTACCTGACCTTGAGTTAGGGAAGGAAAATGCAGCGAGATCACACCACCTATCAATATTGGACCTAGTATGCTGAACTCTCTATCAATTCAAACCCCTTGAGCATTATATGCTATGGATTACCTGTACCCTTTTTTAAATTTAACTTAACTTAGGTAGGGTCTTCCTGTAGGTCACTTGGTTGGACAACCTGGCCTGACTGGATGAATAAACCGTTGAAATCTTACTTGTGGTCTTGCAAGAGAAATCAATGTCTGCTGGACGCTACTCGTCCATCAGGAATATAATTTAAACAATCATATCTAACATTCAGCTAAAGGTGTTATCTATTATCTATAAAATAGTATGTCTTAAGTGGAATTAAAAGCTTTCATGGTGGATCTCACCCTAACATCTGACTGCTTGCTTGTTTACAGCTGTAATCTTCAACCTATGGGCGTTGGCTTCACCGTGAATTTCTGGGGCTTTGGTCATCAAAAGTGTGAGAACCACAAGAAGGGAGTTAGGTGAATTATGCCAAGAAAAGAGGGCTGACAATAAATGTGAAAGAATGAAAGAGAATTAGATGGGAAAATAATATCCTGGAAAGATAGAAAAAATGGTTTGTCACATTCCAATTACAAAATTAAATGTCTTTTTATAAGTTTGGTTCTTTACCTGACTGTGCACAACTTCCACAATTCAGTTGATTACCTCCAATTAAAACTAAAGTCTTCTGTAGAAAATAAAGATCAGTTGAAAATAATCTTCGTACAGCTGCAAGCTATAATGTGTGGTATGGAGCTGTGTTTGGTGAATTCTGAAGCCAATGTTTTTGTATTGTTTTCAGAAGCATCTACCACACTAGGGATGGGATCAACCATAATGCTTCGAAATGCATCCGCGTCCATACTAGCTGCGTCATCTCTCAATACGTTTACGACCATGGGAATATATCAAACGAAAGGTATTTATATCCTTAGTTTGCAAGTATTTGTTGTACCAATCTACAGGAACAGTTTTACCATTTTACTTGCGGTTTTTTTTTTGTCGCAGTTTACGGATGTTACGTTACTGCTTTACACGTATATAGTTTACCTTTTACTAGCATTTTGTTTCTCAATGCACATGTACTCTTGTTATAACTACAGACTTAGTATTCATTATACATACACTGACATTTTTTTCTAGTCTTCCCCACCGATGTAGGTCACATTGCAAGAAGCCTGCACCAAACATTCACATGCTTTTGTAGTTGTGGTTACTGTTGTAATTTGTTTGACATAATGAGGTTTCCAGCCCTAAGGACAACGTCGTATTAGTCATCTGTACAAAGTTCAGGATTTTTATTATGTGTGGTGGCTTGTAGCTGAGTCTACTGAGGTAAAAGATTCAATATTATAACGAGGGATCCTTTTCGCGTGCAGTTAAGTTTTGTAATGTGAATGTTTTCAGAAATACATCTGACGCCAGTGATGACGTCAGCCACATACGTAAATAATTTTTCGACGACCACAGCGGCACGAGATTCCACGGTAATAATGACTACAGATCAGTATGACATTACAGGTATTTCCAATAGTTTTTTTACAGCTGATTTGTCATTCTATTCTATAGGCTCCAAAGGTTGTTATTGCCGGGAGTTGTAGTGAGGATAAGCTCTCACTGCAGATAAAATACTTCTATGGCACGCGCCTCAAACAGTTTCTGACAACCAAGTCCAGCTCCCGGCCTTCACGTGTGGCTCAATTTGAGCCCGGCGGAACTGTTTCCACTGACGGGAGAAGGGGCAAAGGCGAGCGACTGGCGCCTTAAAACCAGCTGCTTCGGGCAGATAGGGCTCGTGATCCTTGGTTGGTAGCTTATCTAAGAGAAGGAACTCTGAATTCAAACCACCGCTGCCTTGCGGGAATATCCATTTGTGGAATTGGCTTCGGGAGTAAACCCTGAGGATAAATCCGGAGTCGGAGTCCCTAAAGCAGTCTAATGTCGATTCGACATTATTCTGGCAACTCCTGCGACATGGCTGGTACCAAACTGTATCGGCTACTGCCGTTCCTTTGGATCTACTGGCTGTGTGGAGAGGGGGAACATGCTGCATGGGCAACAGCTTGATCTCCATATAACTGTGCCCAAGCTCGCGCCCTGGAGAGGACACTCCAGCTTCACCCTATAGGTGTCGGCAAAACACGGGAAGTAGCAGTTACCGGTTATAAGCATTTTGCCCAATTGGCGTAGGGCATGGCGCCAGGGGCTACTTCCGACAGTGGGAGAGGTTCTAGGATCTCACTGGACAGCTACCGCCCGCTTCAAGCTGGGCAGCCCCCAGTCAATAAGGTGTTGTCCCGCCACTGTCTGCTTTCCCCATTGGGTGCATGGGGATTAGGGTCAAACCTGAACTGTGGACAGAAAATTTTGCACCAAGCAATTATCGAAAAAATAGAAATAAGCAAACTCTCAGATTGGGATGCTGGAACGTCCGGACTATGTTGACTGGACTATCCGAAAACCTACAGGATGTAAACGATGTAAGGAAGACAGCCATAATTAACGATGAGCTTAAACGACTTCAGGTGGATATAGCTGCACTTCAGGAAACGCGCCTGGCGGGCTCTGGAACGGTGAGCGAGAAGGACTACACATTTTATTGGCAAGGGAAAGATCTTAATAAAGCTAGAGAACACGGAGTAGGTTTTGCGGTCAAAAAATCGCTAACTAACATGGTTGAACCAGGCGAGAATGGATCAGAACGCCTGTTAACGCTCCGCCTGCAAACCAGCACAGGTCCCATCACCCTTGTCAGTGTGTATGCTCCTACTCTGTACTCTGCCTCAGAAGCTAAAGATGAGTTCTACGAGAATCTAGCAGCAGTAATCAAAAGCATACCTAGGCAAGAACAGCTTGTTCTCCTTGGTGACTTTAACGCTAGAGTGGGTGCCGATAATGTTTCATGGCTTTCATGTCTGGGCAGGTTTGGTATTGGCAAGATGAATGAAAATGGACAACGGCTCTTAGAGTTGTGCGTCCACCATGACCTCTGCGTGACCAACACCTACTTTCAGACAAAACCCCAGCATAAGGTGTCATGGAGACACCCACGATCCAAGCACTGGCACCAACTTGACCTGATTCTCGTCAGAAGGCCACTCATAAGGTCTGTGCTCTCCACGCGCTCGTACCATAGTGCAGACTGTGACACAGATCACTCCTTAGTTTGCTGCAAAATCAGAGCACAACCAAGAAAACTCTATCGTGTCAGACATGAAGGGAAACCACGCATTGATACCAGCAAGATGTCAGACCCTTTCATGATCGCTCAATTCGCTGCGACCTTCAAGAAAGTGCTCAGTAGCCCTCAGCATGGTGATACTATTACAGAGAACTGGGAGCATCTACGGAACACCATTCAAAGTACTGCACTTGCCACCTTTGGTAAGAAAACAGCAAAGTCAAATGACTGGTTTGACGCTTCATCAGATGTGATGGTACCTGTTATTGAAGCTAAGCGCAGTGCTATGAATGAATACAAACGTTCACCGAGTGCCAAAACCCTACAGATCCTGAGGGCTACGAGAAGCAAAGTTCAACAATTTGCTCGACGCTGTGCAATTGACTATTGGCTCCAGCTCAGTGAGAGCATCCAGATCGCAGCGCAAACAGGCAACATTAGACAAATGTATGACGGTATAAAGAAAGCACTTGGCCCCCATAAAAGTAAGACGGCACCGCTAAAAACCATCAGCGGAGAGAAGCTAACCGATAAGGGTAAGCAGATGGAGAGGTGGGTCGAGCACTACTCTGAGCTTTACGCTAGAGACAATACCGTTACGCCTGCAGCCCTTGATGCTGTCAATAGTCTGCCAACTATGGAGGAGCTGGATGCCGAACCAACATTAGAGGAACTCAGTAAGGCCATTGATAGCTTGGCATCTGGCAAAGCACCAGGCAGTGATGGGATTCCTCCTGATTTAATCAAATGCTGTAAGAGCACGCTATTACATCCCCTGCATAGGATGCTGTGCCAGTGCTGGGAAGAGACAACTATTCCTCAAGACATGCGAGAAGCCAAGATTGTAACACTGTATAAAAATAAAGGAGACAGAAGTGATTGCAATAACTACAGAGGCATCTCTCTTCTTAGTATTGTTGGTAAGGTTTTTGCCAAAGTCATCTTAATGCGATTACACAAGTTAGCTGAGCGCATATATCCAGAGGCACAGTGTGGATTCCGAGCTGGCAGATCAACAACAGACATGATTTTCTCTCTCCGCCAGCTTCAGGAAAAATCAAGAGAGCAGAAAAGACCATTATATATCGCCTTTATATTCCTCACAAAAGCATTCGACCTGGTTAGTAGGGATGGACTCTTTAAAATCCTCATGAAAATAGGCTGCCCTTCTAAAATGCTGGAAATGATAAAGTCATTCCATGACGACATGAAGGGAACAGTCCAATATGCTGGAAGCACGTCACAGCCCTTTGATATACGAAGTGGCGTTAAACAAGGCTGTGTTCTGGCTCCGACCCTCTTCGGAATCTTCTTTGCCTTACTCTTGAAACATGCATTCAGAGATGCAACTGAAGGAATATGCCTTCACACTAGGTCAGATGGCCGTCTGTTCAATCTTTCAAGGCTGAAGGCAAAAACAAAAATCAGAAGGGTCACTATAAGAGACTTGTTGTTCGCTGATGATGCTGCAGTCGTCACTCAAAGCCAACAGGAGCTTCAGAGCTTGATGAATCGCTTCACTAAAGCATGCAAGGACTTTGGCCTCACAATAAGTCTAAAGAAAACGAATGTGCTGAGTCAGGATGTGGGTGCTGCACCAGTTATCACTATCGATAACTATGAATTGACAGTGGTGCACCACTTCACATACCTAGGGTCTAACATCAATGACAAACTCTCACTGGATACAGAAATCGACAGCCGCATTGGCAAAGCTGCAGCTACCTTTGCCCGCCTCACATCGCGTGTTTGGGGAAACTCTAAACTCACAATGAAGACCAAAGCTGCGGTATATAATGCCTGCGTCACCAGCACACTCCTATATGGCAGCGAGACCTGGACGACCTATGCTAAGCAAGAAAGAAGGCTCAATACCTTCCATTTGCAGTGTCTACGCCGCATCCTCGGCATCTCGTGGAAAGATAAAGTGACAAATGTCGAGGTGTTGTCACGTGCTGGCCTTCAAAGTATGTATACGCTTCTTAAACAGCGCAGTCTTCGCTGGCTTGGCCATGTTCGCCGCATGGAAGATGGTCGCATCCCAAAAGATATCTTCTACGGGCAATTAGCAGATGGCAAGAGAACAGTTGGGCGACCACAGCTGAGGTTCAAAGATGTGTGCAAGAGAGATATGAGGGCACTGGACATGGATCCAGCAACATGGGAGGATGAAGCTGCCGATCGCACTAAGTGGCGATGCTATTTACGGCACCACCTCAGATTGGGCGAAGAGAGGCTCACACAAGAAGCAGAGGTGAGGAGAAAACGTCGAAAGGAGCACCAGGAAAATAGGCAGCTGAGGGCTGCCACCTCAGGGGCGCATTCCCATAGTCAGTTATGACTGAATGGGCTATTATTATTATTACGTAGAATCTTGTTTATTTTTTTTTGGTGTTGTTATATGTAAATTTCTTTGTGGTTGATTGAGTGCGTGCGTGTTGGAACAATCACTCACAACACAGGTACGCACGTAGAAGTCATAGATGGTTATAAACGGCTGGTGTACTGTTAATGGACGTTTATTACACCACAACACGTTACGTTAACATCGAATACACAGTCATAGTCAAATTACAGGTCATAGTAATACAATAATAAAGTACTTCTCACATCTCAGAATCATGCAGATACTACAATATCCATGGCCTCCTTAAAGATACTCCTCAACTCAGCGCTATCCACCTGTCCTCACATTAGCGCTATAATATTCCAACAATGGATCCCAGCAAACGGGCATCATCGCCGTGCTTACATAAATATAAATATCCTCCTCACAGATAGCAAACGGACATCATCATCGCCGTGCTACTGCATAAATATGGTATCCTCCAGATACTCCTCATATAAGCACTATAATAATAATAATGGATCCGTTAGCAACCGGACATCCCCGCCGTGCTAATATAAATATGGTATCCTCCAGATACTCCTCACATAAGCGATATCATAATAATAATGGATCCTTCTCAAAGATAGCAAACGGACATCATCGCTGTGCTACACTCACATAAGCGCTGTATTAATAATAATGGATCCTTCTCAAAATATACACAATACTGCTCACCCAGCAGTCTGCACTAATCTCACCTATCAACATGTCTTCACATAACACAATTATCCTCTCTCAGGAAATAATGGCCTTACACAAATCATGGCCTCTTATCTTCAGCACTGTACAGGCTTACCATCGAGAACACACACTATGGGGCGACCTCTCCAGATCGATGCCCAAAACTCACTGCCCACGGGAATACACATCTCCCGCCTAAAACAGATACGAGACCCGGCTGTTAAAAAACACCGCTCAGTCTCACTACTTGCACGGGCTAGCCACCAATAGCTAAAACACCCGTAGCTCAAAACAGTTCGGAGTGAATAAATCTCCACAATTGAAATGACTAGCGTTCACACGCTTTCTAACCTTACTTCTACTATTACAATTTAACCTAACATTAAAGACAATCACGTCTTCAAGCAACGATAACCCATAATCTAATCTGTTCACCTAACATTTTCCAGATCACGTCCCTTTCATTAAAATTACTGGCAACATTTTGCCACCCCGTCCGGGAAAAAAAATGGTTTATCATTTTTTTTTTGAAAATTTAAGACCCAAAAATTTAAAGGTTAATGAAATTATATGAAATACGTACAAAAATAAACTCCCAAAAATTTAACGGTCAATGAAGTTGTATTAAATATCTCTTTAATTAATTCCCAAAAATTTTAAAAATTAATGAAGTTCTATCAATTACCTACAAAAATATACCCATGACAAGAGAACATAGCACATCTACAAAAATATCATCAATAAATGTAAGATAATGACTAAATCATCCAACATACTCATTCAAGCATACCAAAAAATAATCTAATACAAAACCAAACTAAGTATACATAGTACAAACTAAACAGAAAATAAACTATCGTAAGAGAAAAAACAAAATATGAAATGGAATATGATAAGCATCAAATAGAATCATAAGATGACAATGAAGGCAACAATTCCATACATGTAAAACAAATAGAACTATAAGAACCAATTACATTATCTAAAGTCATATAATTAACTTAACACTACAAAGAATGAAAGTATAAATAGCGTAACACGAAAAAAATATACAAGAAGTATGAATTACATCAAAGATGAAACACGGAAGCATAAACAAAATATCAGACAATATTGAAAAGACAACAGACAAGATGTAAAGAAATGACGAATAGTCAACAAAGAGAGATGAAAGTAAAGATGCAAATGTAAAGAAAGTTGGTAACAACACCTAAAAATAACTATCTAAATGTAACAACGTATTGTAAAATACAAAAATGCTAAAATATATTTATATACTAACACAAAAAAAAAAAAAAAGAAAGCTTATGACAAGCACAGCATAATAAGTAATTTAACTAAATTATAAGCTTATACATAACTAAAAATAAATTACATCAAATATCACCCAAACAAAAAATTATTAACGATAACACAAGTTTCGCATTGACGCATAGTCAAGCGCTAACAACCAAAAAATACATCCAAACATCACAACATTTTCAAAGAATTAATGTCACTACATAATAGTAACCTTAACATACAATTTAGCGCTGGCGCAGAAAAAAAATAAATATCACAATGTCCAAAACACATTTTTTCAAAAAATTACAATACAAAAAATGTTTCTTATCGTTAGGTTAAATAAAAATAGTATTTTTTTATTTCTAAGTAATATGTAGCTATAATTTATAACTAACAATTAAATTAGCTGAGTAACATAAAAATAATCTTATCTTTAAACAGACATACATGAAAAACGTGTAAGTTTTTTTTCTTCTTTTTAAAAAAAAATACATCACAGAAACGTTACATGGGGTAACACACTGTTAACTACAAACGAAGTTATAAATATATATAAGTGTAATATTATTTATCTTAACTATGTATTATAATCAGATATCTAAATTCTTTAAATGAACAATAGTATCAGCCGTCGCTGTTAATTCTACCCACTTAATTTAATACGAAATTTAAGTTAATTCTAACTGACAAAAAATCGAATTGTTTAAATTATCAAATGTCATAATTTAGAAAAAATGGAAACCAAGTTTCAGAATACGTCCTTAACTTCAACGCAAAATCATTAATAATACATACAAGTTACGTTTAAAATTACCTTTCACTAAACAATTAATTCAAATAATCTGTATATAAATATGTTAACTAAACATGGTATGAAAGCCATGATGAAAAACAAAACCAAAATTTTAAGTAGTGAATAAAATACTCAGGACTATCTCTGAAAATGACTATTACATTGTGTCAGTAAATAAGTTTGTGCATAGAAATTATTTAATGCATAATTAAAATACAGTCATATAAGTAACAACCAAAAAATAATTATGGCAATCAAATGTTACAAAGATTACATAATATTTCATTAATCAACATATAAAGTTCTATACTAAAGAATACTGTTTGTAAACAGAACAAAAAATAAACAGGACCTTTGAAAAAAAAAAAATTCCTTCGAGGTCTTGCGAACATCTCATCAACACGCAAGGTGACATCATGATACGGTGGGTTAACGTACTGTCTAGGCTCGCTTGAATGGATAAATGGTACATAGTAATCTATATCTCTTGCAGGTAATGTCAAATTAGAATGGTGATTCCCCTCGCAAAGTCGCTCGCTGTGAGACAATATAAATGAAAATATCTATTTTAATCCATGGTAAGATTATGAGTGAACACGGAAAATTCACTTTACAATTACCCAAACTCCGTGGTGGTGTAAGGTTGTGCCCTTCTGCGCTGTCAACAATTCTCGTCACATAGCAGACAACATAGAAGTCTCAGGGACAACTTGACCTATTCACGGTCGTCAGTGCGGTAGGCTGAAAAACATTTACTACCTTCACAAGACCGAGATACACTCTCAAACCTATCAGCATGACAAGCAAAAGCATTTAAGAACCTATTACCGTTCCTATTACTCTGATTGCTAATAATCTTGCTCTTATGTGGAGCACAGTTAACCTGGTTGCGATCTGTATAATTTCTTTTGAGAGCATTGTTATTTGCTCTATTAACACCGTTGTACTGATTTAAATCCCAGTTACAATAGTTATGCTTAATACTTCTTCCCAGATAACAATGTCCATCAGATAGAACTGGCTTTTTAGCAGGAAAATTATTACTAGACTGATGAACTTTCATATAATTACTTCTGCTATAGTTTTCAAAACTCTTATCACAATGTTGAGATCTGTCACATTTTTTCTTGTTTTTAGGCGAAGAAACGTTACCGTAGGATGAACTCCCTTGGTACTTTATAACCTTAGGGTTATGTCTCCTATCAAAATTATTTTTTTCTTTGCTTGTGGCAATGTGTTTAAAAAATGAGTCACACTGCCTTGACTGGGTATGACTAGAAGGTTTGACAATCTCTTTATTTTTTTGCACAACATTTGTTTCCTTCATGGAACAAACAGTAGTATGTTTGTTACTTGTTACCGATTTATCAGATCTGTCAATAAATACTCTGTTGCTTTTTATTACACTGACTTTTGATTTAGTACTGTTATCTACAGGACTGCCTATTACTGTAGAATTCTCTTTGTTGGACTGTCGCCACGAAACAATATTATTGAAAATAGCATTGGTATTGCGCTGGAAGTTATATTTCCCACGAAACGACCTATGTCCACCATTCTTGACCGTAGAATCCGCAAAAAGTGTATAAGGCTGGCTTTTTGCTTTAGTTTTCCGATGATAAGCAACTTTCTGTCTATCACTGTCAACATTGACAGAAGACCACATATTGCTATTCAAGACTACGTCAAGCAGACCATTTATTCTTCTTCTTGCTTCTGCAATCTCAAAGTCCTTAAGAGCAATCTGTTCACTTAATTTCTTGTTTAAACTCTCAGCTTTTAAGACCTTGCAGCTTTCCTCTGCTAGCAAATTTTCAATCTTAATCAATTTGTCTTTCTCCATCATTAACTCTTTCATTCTCTCTTTATCAACCCTCTCAATCTCAATAACGTGGCTATTCGTAAGCCTATCAACCTTCTCTAGGGATATGGTATCCTTTTCTTTAATTTGGTGACCACACATCTCGTCGTCACTTAATAGATCAGTAAGTGTTTCATTACACAACTTCTCATATTTCTTAATCTGAACTTCTAATTTTCCACAAATCTCCGTCTTCTCTTGAACTTCTTGAGTTAGCTCTTTAACCTCGCCATTTTTTCCCATCTGAGCTTCCATCTCTTTAATTTTGCACAATGCCGAGTCTAATTTTGCTCGAACACAAGCAAGCTCAGAATTTGATTTACATAAATCACCTGTAAGTTTAGTCACTTTTTTATGTAGCTCATTCACTTCAGTAGTACATTTTAAGCAATTTCCCCTTTGCTCCTGTGTACTCTGTTTTATATCTCCTATTTGCTTCTCATCCTTTAACTCCTTTTTCTGATCACTATGGATGCCGTCTTGAATCATCTTTTGTATTCCCTTCCTAATGTGATCGTGTTTAACATTAACATAGTTGCACACAAATCCACGAAATTCCCAAAGTAGCAAATGCGCTAACTCTTTAGCCATCATTAAATGAGGATGAGACTGAAAATTCTCCTCAGCAAACTCTCTTAGAGCTCTCGATGCACAGACCAAAAACCTGTCCATAACATGTGACTCAAGCTCTGGGCCTTTTAATCCCTGATAATCTGTCCCCTCTTGAAACAGATACTCTAATACAGGTCTCATATCCTCCGGATCTGTATCACAATCCATTGTGACTTGTTTACTTAGTCAACCATATATGTCTTAATTAAACTTTCATTATACCAAATCAAGTTTAGATCTCAAATATTGTATCATCAATCCCTGTACATCATCATATTCTATAATTAATCGATATAATTATCGACAACAACAACAATAGTTATCAATAGAATAGGATAGTGCAGATTGAGGCTTGTTGACATGGACAGAAGTGGCAACATTTACACACAACAAAACCACTTAACTGAAGGTAATCCTGACCCTTTCGCTAACACACTGGATATCACAAAGTTATGGCGATAAAACACTCCACTGCAGAAAGGTACAAGGACTAAGCTCTCTTGTCTTCAGATCTCTGCCACTGTACAGTATGTTCTCAACAATGCATCAGACGACAGGAACCGATCACAGCAACACCGCAATTTGTTACTTGAGGTATACGTGCAGATGAATTCTCCAAAATATTGCACCTATAGTTGAATCTGCATATGGAAAGACTGGAACAAGCACTATAACAATTATGGCATCAATGTCGCTATCAGATAACAGCTGTTTGATATCGAAACCAACTGATAAAGTTAGTTTAGTTGCTACAACACGCCAAGATATGAGGATGGATATGCGCAGTCAGCTGATACCTGTGTACAGTTGAATAAAGCCACGCCCACACAGAGCCAAACATAACCACGTTCAGTGTTCCCACTTGTAATGACTGATCCAGAATCTGACCTAATTTACTCTCTTGTCACGCGAATGTAATGTGGGTGTTACGACCCGTTGGTTTGGTCCACCAAATGTTATATGGTGGATATCGTGTATACATTTATATAATCCTTCTCTACTGAAAACCACCACAATAATAATATGGTTGTGTGTTGGTGTCATAAGTGGGGTGTGTATAGGTACAGTTACACACCACAGATATACACATCAGAAGCATGGAAGGGTGTAACGGCTGGTGA
This sequence comes from Oreohelix idahoensis, assembly GCA_024509875.1. Lineage (NCBI taxonomy): Eukaryota > Metazoa > Mollusca > Gastropoda > Stylommatophora > Oreohelicidae > Oreohelix > Oreohelix idahoensis. The sequence goes on from JAMPIV010011373.1 coordinate 28,508, forward strand.
TAGTTAATGGACGTTTATTACACCACAACACGTTACGTTAACATCGAATACACAGTCATAGTCAAATTACAGGTCATAGTAATACAATAATAAAGTACTTCTCACATCTCAGAATCATGCAGATACTACAATATCCATGGCCTCCTTAAAGATACTCCTCAACTCAGAGCTATCCACCTGTCCTCACATTAGCGCTATAATATTCCAACAATGGATCCCAGCAAACGGGCATCATCGCCGTCCTAACATAAATATAAATATCCTCCTCACAGATAGCAAACGGACATCATCATCCCCGTGCTACTGCATAAATATGGTATCCTCCAGATACTCCTCATATAAGCGCTATAATAATAATAATGGATCCGTTAGCAACCGGACATCCCCGCCGTGCTAATATAAATATGGTATCCTCCAGATACTCCTCACATAATAATAAGCGATCACGATCATAATCATCGCCGTGCTACTGCATAAAATGGTATCCTTCTCCAGATACTCCTCACATAACGGCTCATATCATCCGTTTAGCTCACGAGCTACTGCAAAATATGGTATCCTCCAGATACTCCTCACATAAGCGCTATCATAACAATAATGGATCCTTCTCAAAGATAGCAAACGGACATCCTCGCCGTGCTACACTCACATAAGCACTGTATTAATAATAATGGATCCTTCTCAAAATACACACAATACTGCTCACCCAGCAGTCTGCACTAATCTCACCTATCAACATGTCTTCACATAACACAATTATCCTCTCTCAGGAAATAATGGCCTTACACAAATCATGGCCTCTTATCTTCAGCACTGTACAGGCTTACCATCGAGAACACACACTATGGGGCGACCTCTCCAGATCGATGCCCAAAACTCACTGCCCACGGGAATACACATCTCCCGCCTAAAACAGATACGAGACCCGGCTGTTAAAAAACACCGCTCAGTCTCACTACTTGCACGGGCTAGCCACTAATAGCTAAAACACACGTAGCTCAAAACAGTTCGGAGTGAATAAATCTCCACAATTGAAATGACTAGCGTTCACACGCTTTCTAACCTTACTTCTACTATTACAATTTAACCTAACATTAAAGACAATCACGTCTTCAAGCAACGACAACCCATAATCTAATCTGTTCACCTAACATTTTCCAGATCACGTCCCTTTCATTAAAATTACTGGCAACATGTGTGTTTGGAAAACCGTATATTTAAATTTCGTTCTTTTTTCAACGATACTAGCCGATTGACAGAGTGGTTACAGCGCTGGTCTTTAGCGGTAAAGGTGCCGGGTACACATCTGTTGCTGCTAAAAACTTGTCGCAACTTATTCTGACCATGCATTCTGACTATAGTTAATTTTTTAATGCATGGAAAGGAACTCATGGAATTGTAGTAACTTTTATTTCTACAGTCGTCTAAGCTTGATATATCGTCCAGTTGTCTTATTCCTGATGCCTGGGTTGCCGATAGTTGTGTGAACGATTTTTATGTCCATTTAATGGAGCCCAGATCACCAGTTCTTTGAAAACAGGTTGGCAATCTAATGTTTCCTTTTCATTTCCTTTTAAGTAAAAGGTCTTTAGTCGCCATCGTGTGATCTTCGTTTCGCTTAATTTGGCTGATTTAAAGTCTCGATTCGACGTGTTTGCTGCAGCATGTCTCACTTTCTTGGCATTGTTTCAACGAATTTACCGTCCAGGTCATTAGCCAACGGTCCAGAGAAGCTGGCAAAGAGACGTAGCTATGTGGCCATTCGCCTAGTGGCGTCTTAAGGCAAAGCGAATTATTGATTGTTCCTTTTTTTTGCCGATGATTCTCCATGTTATTCCTAATGCCTGGACGCCTAATGTGATTATGTCTTTAAGGGCAAGGACAGGTAACTCAATCCTTTCTTTTTGCTAAGTGACTTTATCGCCATCGTTGTGATGTTGACTTTCGCAAAGCCTGACTTATTATAAAGTCTATGATTCAGACCCGTTGGTGCTCAGTTCACGATCCACTTATATTGTCGTGCATCGATTGATGCCTGTCCTACGGACTATTTGCTTCCTGAACTTTGTTGATGGATCTAGGTTTGATACCTTTGCTGTATAAGGAACATAGAGGACGATAATGTGGCGCTCAAAAGACATGCCTGTCTTGTTGAGGTCAAATCGAGGAGACCATATTTAATCTCGTAGTTGATATCTTCTAGCTCTTATGGAAAGGGGAAGTTTACTACCTGACTACATGTACAGCGGTTTACGATATCCTAAAAAGGCACATAATGTACATTATTATAATGCTGTCTGCTGTGCCTGTTGAGTCGACTACTTCGATGATACAATGACTGTTGTGAAAATACCTGTGATGTTTTCTGCATAACGATGTCCATGCATTTTGTCATTGTGGCGTACACAATATACATTGCAAAAAAAACCATCACTGCTGTTTAAAACTTTATTGACTTTTCACATCGTGAGTTAACGTGACGTCCTTGTGTGGATTGCCTTGTTTGTAATGCTCACTGTCTGAATACACATCTGCATCCTACACACTTAAACCAGACTACAGACACCATGCTACTACGCCTCATCATCCCTGGTGTCTGAGGGTGGCACACTACTCTGCAAAGGCCAGGATTATTATACCTTTGGAAAGCAGATGAGATACAACACCCTCAACGTTGTGTGGCAAATGTGACATCATCCACAGAACAGTTATACACAACACACACATTTTGCTACTCAACAACATCACGATACCAAAACGCTCCAGTCTACCCAGCTGTAAATGGGTACCTGACCTTGAGTTAGGGAAGGAAAATGCAGCGAGGTCACACCACCTATCAATGTTGGACCTAGTATGCGGAACTCTATATCAATTCACACTCCATCCGCATTATCTGCTATGGATTACTTGTACCTTATTTAAAATTTAGTTTAACTTAGGTAGGGTCTTCCGGTAGGTCACCTGGTAGGACAACCTGGCACTACTGGATGAATAAATAGTTTAAATCCTATTAGTGGTCTTGCAAGAGAAATCAATCTCTGCTGGGCGTTACTCGTCCATCAGGAATATAATTAAAACAATCATATCTAACATTCAGCTAAAGGTGTTATCTATTATCTATGAAATACTATGTCTTAAGTGGAATTAAAAGCTTTCATGGTGGATCTCACCCTAACATCTGCTCGCTTGCTTGTTTACAGCTGTAATTTTCAACATATGGGTCGTTGGATTCACCATGAATTTTGGGTCTGTGGTCATCAAAAGTTTGAGAACCACAAGAAGGGTGTTAAAGTAAATTATGCCAAGAAAAGAGGGCTGAAAATAAATGTGAATAAATGAAAGAGAATTAGATGGGAAAATAATGTCCTGGAAAGATAACTAAAACTGGTTTGTCACATTCCAATTACAAAATTAATTGTCTTTTTATAAGTTTGGTTCTTTACCTGACTGGGCGCAACTTCCACATATCAGTTGATTACCTCTAATTAAAACTAAATGCTTCTGTAGAAAATAAAGATCAGTTGAAAATAATCCTCGTACAGCTGCATGCTATAATGTGTGGTTTGGAGCTGTGTTTGGTGAAATCTGAAATTAATGTTTTTGTATTGTTTTCAGAAGCCTCTACCACACAAGGGATGGGATCAACAATAATGTTTCCAAATGCATCCGCGTCCATACTAGCTGCGTCATCTCTCATTACATTTACGACCATGGGAACATATCAAACGAAAGGTATTTATTTCCTTAGTTTGCAAGTATTTCTTGTACCAATTTAAAGGAACTGTTTTATCATTTTACTGGCGGTTTTTTTTTTGGTCGCAGTTTACGGATGTTTCGTTACTACTTTACACGTATATATTTTACCTTTTACTGACATTTTGTTTCTCAATGCACATGTACTCTTGTTATAACTACAGCCATCGTATTCATTATACATACTGTCGTGAAACGAGTGTAACCCACAACTTTGTTAATCACTATGTCGAGATACAGATTTGCTTCAACAATCAACGAGCAACGTTCACCAGTCTCTGAAACAGAATAAATTAACGGCCATCTTGTTCACGCAAGATGGTGGATGGAAACTGAATAAAGTTAGGCTGTATGAGCAAAAGACGAAACCGGAGGAAACCAATCATTTTGCTCCGCCAGGAACCAACCAAAAGCTTTCCTTAAGCATTTACCTACCTATATAATCGGGCGGATTTTATGCATAATCACACATCACCGACGCGACGCCAGAGATACCGACCAACTGAAGAGGAGAGAAGCTGTCACGATTTATTGCTTACCTGAGGGCATCGACCTGCAGCCTACTTCACTAGTCGAGTCAAACTGGCCTTTTTAAATCTTGGAGGGTAAATATATTTACGATAACCTTTAGGAAAGTAGGCTTTCAGCAGGTCTATAATGTTGGTATTTGTTGTGTGTCATTTATACTACCTATCAGGTTACTGATTGTATCTTGGGGAAATTAAGTATAATGATTGTATTTCCTATTATGATTGAATAGACAAAGACTAATAGGACTCATACCTCAATCTATTGTCTCCTATAACTCAATCTATTGTCTCACATGACTTCAGTCTATTACGATAAGACTGCCATTCAGGTCAACCTATTATCTCCTGTTGCCCCTAAGACCAATATAACCAAAACAGTCCTTGTTAGGACTCAATCTATTGTCTCCTATAACTTCAGTCTATTATCTCCGATAAGACCAACTGCCATATAACCAAAACAGTCCTTGTTAGGACTCAATCTATTGTCTCACATGACTTCAGTCTATTATCTCCGATAAGACCAACTGCCATATAACCAAAACAGTCCTTGTTAGGACTCAACCTATTGTCTCCAATACTTCAATCTGTTATCTCAGACCAACTGCAATATAACCCAAACAGTCCTTGTTAGGACTCAAACTATTGTCTCCTATAACTTCAATCTATTATCTCAGACCAACTGCAATATAACCAAAACAGTCCTTGTTAGGACTCAATCTTTTGTCTCATCTAACTCCAATCTATTGTCTCCTATAACTCCCACCTGATATATCACCAAACAGTCCTCGTCTCACATACTCCTATCATAAGAACATAACGTTATTGTTAGGATATATTATAGCACTTGTCAGAGAGGGCCTGGTATATTATAGGGGGAAGGACATTGTTGTATCACACCTAGGTGTACATATTATTGGATGTATTCATGTATTGAACTTATATTATGGGATGTATTCATGTATTGAATGTATTCATGTATTGAATTTATATTATTGAATGTATTCATGCATTGAATTTATATTATTGAATGATATCCATGTATTAGTTTATCAGAAAGAATGTTTTGCAAGTAGACACCTGTCTTGTCTCGCTATTGCTAAATCATACTGAGCCATGTTGTCATTCATCCTACATGCAAACACTGAGGCACACGCTCATTTCATCCACATTAGAAATAGGTGGGCGTGAGGACAGAAATTAGCCCCTATTTTTGCTTGTTACAGGTTTTTTTTCGTGTCCTAAAACCTGAGATCGTGGGTCGTCAATCCAGCTGCCTGGAACTCCGCAGGAGCATAGAGGTTGTCCTGACTCTACATCTTTGGTCCCCCTCAGTCTTGGGTGGGCTAAAGGAACGATACTCAGCCGATGTTGTGTGAACCAACCAAAGAAGAACAGACCTTAGAGAGATGAGTACACATTAGTACCATTTCTGTCAGCATTGTGAGCATAGAAACTGTCAGTGATGAGAAAGTGAAGTAGCATAGCAAGAGACAAAAATAACAGCATAGCTGATAAGTGTTATGTCCTTAATTAACAGCACAGCTGATACATGTACTATAATTGAATAACAGCACAGCTGATATAATTTTTGTTCCTATAATTGGAAAACTTGTTGTAATATTTATTTACATATCTATATAAATATAAATATTTGTAAATCATATGTAAACTTACAAATTCATTACATTCCATTTTTCAACATTCACCCTTCAGCACAAGAGTAGATAGTGTATATACTAAATAAATAATAAGGAAATTGTATTTGAACGACTTGTCAATTTTATCTTTGTTAAGTAAAATCTGTTTCCTTGTTTATTAATATCACAGTTAGTTACACAGCGGAGGTGGCACTTTATGTCGGTCTCCTCTCTACTATTGTTTCGAGATCAGAACATTCACAGCCGTAACTAATTTGTGATACCAGTAGTTCTCTCAGACACTGGGACTTCACCATTTTCTGCAGAAATTATATTTCTGTAATTGTCAGTACTATACTGATCTTAAAGCCAAATAAAACCTCTCTGTTTGACATAATGAGGTTTCCAGCCCTAAGGACAACGTCGTATTAGTCATCTGTACAAAGTTCAGGATATTTATTATGTGTGGTGGCTTGTAGCTGAGTCCACTGAAGTAAAAGCTTCAATATTATAATGGGGGATCCTTTTCGCGTGCAGTTAAGTTTTGTAATGTGAATGTTTTCAGAAACACTTCTAACGCCAATGATGACGTCAGCCACATACGCATATAATTCTTCGACGACCACAGCGGCACGAGATTCCACGGTATTAATGACTACAGATCAGTATGACATTACAGGTATTTCCAATAGTTTTTTTACAGCTGATTTGTCATTCATATACGTAGAATCTTGTTTATTTTATTTTTGTGTGTGGAAAAACGTATATTTAAAATTCTCTCTTTTTTCAACGATATTGGCCGATTGACAGAGTGGGTACAGCGCTGGTCTTTAGTGGTAAAGGTCCAGCGTACACATCACGATACCAACACGCTCCAGTCTACCCAGCTGTAAATCAGTACCTGACCTTGAGTTAGGGAAGGAAAATGCAGCGAGATCACGCCACCTATCGATGTTGGACCTAGTATGCTGAACTCTCTATCAATTTACATCCATTGAGCATTATCTGCTATGGATTACCTGTGCCATTTTTTAAATTTAACTTAACTTAGGTAGGGTCTTCCGGTAGGTCACCTGGTAGGACAACCTTGCAGGACTGGATGACTAAACAGTTGAAATCCTATTTGTGGTCTTGCAAGAGAAATCAATGTCTGCTGGACTCTACTCGTCTATCAGGAATATAATTAAAACAATCATATCTAACATTCAGCTAAAGGTGTTATCTATTATCTGTGAAATACTATGTCTTAAATGGAATTAAAAGCTTTCATGGTGGTTCTCACCCTAACATCTAACCGCTTGCTTGTTTACAGCTGTAATTTTCAACATATGGGCCGTTGGATTCACCATGAATTTTGGGTCTGTGGTCATCAAACGTTTAAGAACCACAAGAAGGGTGTTAAAGTAAATTATGCCAAGAAAAGAGGGCTAAAAATAAATGTGAATAAATGAAAGAGAATTAGATGGGAAAATAATATCCTGGAAAGATAACTAAAACTGGTTTGTCACATTCCAATTACAAAATTAATTGTCTTTTTATAAGTTTGGTTCTTTACCTGACTGGGCGCAACTTCCACAAATCAGTTAATTACCTCCAATTAAAACTAAATGCTTCTGTAGAAAATAAAGATCAGTTGAAAATAATCCTCGTACAGCTGCAAGCTATAATGTGTGGTTTGGAGCTGTGTTTGTTGAATTCTGAAGCCAATGTTTTTGTATTGTTTTCAGAAGCATCTACCACACTAGGGATGGGATCAACCATAATGCTTTCAAGTGCATCCGCGTCCATACTAGCTGCGTCATCTCTCATTACGTTTACGACCATGGGAATATATCAAACGAAAGGTATTTATATCCTTAGTTTGCAAGTATTTGTTGTACCAATTTAAAGGAACTGTTATATCATTTTACTAGCGGGTTTTTTGTCACAGTTTACTGATGTATCGTTTCTACTTTACACGCATATATTTTACCTTTTACTAGCATTTTGTTTCTCAATGTACATGTTCTCTTGTTATTACTACAGCCATCGTATTCAGTATACATACACTGCCATTTTTTTCTAGTCTTCCCTACCGATGTAGGCCACCTTGCAAGAATCCTGCACCAAACATTCACATGCTTTTGTAGCTGTGGTTACTGTTGTAATTTGTTTGACATAATGAAGTTTCCAGCCCTAAGGACAACTCCGTATTAGTCATCTATACAACGTTCAGGATATTTATTATGTGTGGTGGCTTGTAGCTGAGTCTACTGAGGTAAAAGCTTCAATAATATAACGAGGGATCCTTTTCGCGTGCAGTTAAGTTTTGTAATTTGAATGTTTTCAGAAACACTTCTGACGCCAGTGATGACGTCAGCCACGAACGTAATGACTTCTTGGACGACCACAGCGTCACGAGATTCCACGGTATTAAAGACTTCAGATCAAAATGACATCACAGGTATTTAAAATAGTTTTTTTTACATCTGATTTGTCATTCTATTACGTAGAATCTTGTTTATTTTATTTTTGTGTGTGGAAAAACGTATATTTAAAATTCTCTCTTTTCTCAACGATATTGGCCGATTGACAGAGTGGTTACAGCGCTGGTCTTTAGCGGTAAAGGTGCCGGGTACACATCACGCTACCAACACGCTCCAGTCTACCCAGCTGTAAATGGGTACCTGACCTTGAGTTAGGGAAGGAAAATGCAGCGAGGTCACACCACCTATCAATATTGGACCTAGTATGCTGAACTCTCTATCAATTCACACCCAGTGAGCATTATCTGCTATGGATTACCTGTACCCTTTTTTAAATTTAACTTAACTTAGGTAGGGTCTTCCTGTAGGTCACTTGGTACGACAACCTGGCAGGACTGGATGAATAAACCGTTGAAATCTTACTTGTGGTCTTGCAAGAGAAATCAATGTCTGCTGGACGCTACTTGTCCATCAGGAATATAATTAAAACAATCATATCTAACATTCTGCTAACGGTGTTATCTATTATCTATAAAATACTATGTCTTAAGTGGAATTAAAAGCTTTCATGGTGGATCTCACCCTAACATCTGACTGCTTGCTTGTTTACAGCTGTAATTTTCAACCTATGGGCGTTGGCTTCACCGTGAACTTTTGGGGCTTTGGTCATCAAAAGTTTGAGAACCACAAGAAGGGAGTTAGGTGAATTATGCCAAGAAAAGAGGGCTGAAAATAAATGTGAAAGAATGAAAGAGAATTAGATGGGAAAATAATATCCTGCAAAGATAAAAAAAATGGTTTGTCACATTCCAATTACAAAATTAATTGTCTTTTTATAAGTTTGGTTCTTTACCTGACTGTGCACAACTTCCACAAATCAGTTGATTACCTCTAATTAAAACTAAATGCTTCTGTAGAAAATAAAGATCAGTTGAAAATAATCCTCGTACAGCTGCAAGCTATAATGTGTGGTTTGGAGCTGTGTTTGATGAATTCTGAAGCCAATGTTTTTGTATTGTTTTCAGAAGCGTCTACCACACTAGGGATGGGATCAACCATAATGCTTCGAAATGCATCCGCGTCCATACTAGCTGCGTCATCTCTCAATACGTTTACGACCATGGGAATATATCAAACGAAAGGTATTTATATCCTTAGTTTGCAAGTATTTGTTGTACCAATCTACAGGAACAGTTTTACCATTTTACTGGCGGTTTTTTTTTTGTCGCAGTTTACGGATGTTACGTTACTGCTTTACACGTATATAGTTTACCTTTTACTAGCATTTTGTTTCTCAATGCACATGTACTCTTGTTATAACTACAGCCTTCGTATTCATTATACATACACTGACATTTTTTTCTAGTCTTCCCCACCGATGTAGGTCACCTTGCAAGAAGCCTGCACCAAACATTCACATGCTTTTGTAGCTGTAGTTACTGTTGTAATTTGTTTGACATAATGAGGTTTTCAGCCCTAAGGACAACGTCGTATTAGTCATCTGTACAAAGTTCAGGATTTTTATTATGTGTGGTGGCTTGTAGCTAAGTCTACTGAGGTAAAAGCTTCAATATTATAACGAGGGATCCTGTTCGCGTGTAGTTAAGTTTTGTAATGTGAATGTTTTCAGAAATACGTCTGACGCCAGTGATGACGTCAGCTACATACGTAAATAATTTTTCGACGACCACAGTGGCACGAGATTCCACGGCATTAATGACTACAGATCAGTATGTCATCACAGGTATTTCCAATAGATTTTTACAGCTGATTTGTCATTCTATTACGTAGAATCTTGTTTATTTTTTGTGTGTGTTTGAAAAAACGTATATTTAAATTTCGTTCTTTTTTCAACGATACTTGCCGATTGACAGAGTGGTTACAGCGCTGGTCTTTAGTGGTAAAGGTGCCGGGTACACATCACCATACCAACACGCTCCAGTCTACCCAGCTGTAAATGGGTACCTGACCTTGAGTTAGGGAAGGAAAATGCAGCGAGGTCACACCACCTATCAATGTTGGACCTAGTATGCTGAACTCTATATCAATTCACACCCCATCAGCATTATCTGCTTTGGATTACTTGTAATAATAATAATAATAATAGCCCCTTCAGTCATAACTGACTATGGGAATGCGCCCCTGAGTTGGCAGCCCTCAGCTGCTTATTTTCCTGGTGCTCCTTTCGACGTTTTCTCCTCACCTCTGCTTCTTGTGTGAGCCTCTCTTCGCCCAATCTGAGGTGGCGCCGTAAATAGCATCGCCACTTAGTGCGATCGGGAGCTTCATCCTCCCATGTTGCTGGATCCATGTCCAGTGCCCTCATATCTCTCTTGCACACATCTTTGAACCTCAGCTGTGGTCGCCCAACTGTTCTCTTGCCATCTGCTAATTGTCCGTAGAAGATATCTTTTGGGATGCGACCATCTTCCATGCGGCGAACATGGCCAAGCCAGCGAAGTCTGCGCTGTCTAAGCAGCATATACATACTTTGAAGGCCAGCACGTGACAACACCTCGACATTTGTCACTTTATCTTTCCACGAGATGCCGAGGATGCGGCGTAGACACCGCAAATGGAAGGTATTGAGTCTTCTTTCTTGCTTAGCATAGGTCGTCCAGGTCTCGCTGCCATATAGGAGTGTGCTGGTGACGCAGGCATTATATACCGCACCTTTGGTCTTCATTGTCAGTTTAGAGTTTCCCCAAACACGCGGTGTGAGGCGGGCAAAGGTTGCTGCAGCTTTGCCAATGCGGCTGTCGATTTCTGTATCCAGTGAGAGTTTGTCATTGATGGTAGACCCTAGGTATGTGAAGTGGTGCACCACTGCCAATTCATAGTTATCGATAGTGATAACTGGTGCAGCACCCACATCCTGACTCAGCACATTCGTTTTCTTTAGACTTATTGTGAGGCCAAAGTCCTTGCATGCTTTAGTGAAGCGATTCATAAAGCTCTGAAGCTCCTGTTGGCTTTGAGTGACGACTGCAGCATCATCAGCGAACAACAAGTCTCTTATAGTGACCCTTCTGATTTTTGTTTTTGCCTTCAGTCTTGAAAGATTAAACAGACGGCCATCTGACCTAGTGTGAAGGCATATTCCTTCAGTTGCATCTCTGAATGCATGTTTCAAGAGTAAGGCAAAGAAGATTCCGAAGAGGGTCGGAGCCAGAACACAGCCTTGTTTAACGCCACTTCGTATATCAAAGGGCTGTGACGTGCTTCCAGCATATTGGACTGTTCCCTTCATGTCGTCATGGAATGACTTTATCATTTTCAGCATTTTAGAAGGGCAGCCTATTTTCAGGAGGATTTTAAAGAGTCCATCCCTTTTAACCAGGTCGAATGCTTTTGTGAGGTCTATAAAGGCAATATATAATGGTCTTTTCTGCTCTCTTGATTTTTCATGAAGCTGGCGGAGAGAGAAGATCATGTCTGTTGTTGATCTGCCAGCTCGGAATCCACACTGTGCCTCTGGATATATGCGCTCAGCTAACTTGTGTAGTCGCATTAAGATGACTTTGGCAAAAACCTTACCAACAGTACTAAGAAGAGAGATGCCTCTGTAGTTATTGCAATCACTTCTGTCTCCTTTATTTTTATACAGCGTTACAATCTTGGCATCTCGCATGTCTTGAGGAATAGTTGTCTCTTCCCAGCACTGGCACAGCATCCTATGCAGGGGATGTAATAGCGTGCTCTTACAGCATTTGATTAAATCAGGAGGAATCCCATCACTTCCTGGTGCTTTGCCAGAGGCCAAGCTATCAATGGCCTTACTGAGTTCCTCTAATGTTGGTTCGGCATCCAGCTCCTCCATAGTTGGCAGACTATTGACAGCATCAATGGCTGCAGGCGTAACGGTATTGTCTCTAGCGTAAAGCTCAGAGTAGTGCTCGACCCACCTCTCCATCTGCTTACCCTTATCGGTTAGCTTCTCTCCGCTGATGGTTTTTAGCGGTGCCGTCTTACTTTTATGGGGGCCAAGTGCTTTCTTTATACCGTCATACATTTGTCTAATGTTGCCTGTTTGCGCTGCGATCTGGATGCTCTCACTGAGCTGGAGCCAATAGTCAATTGCACAGCGTCGAGCAAATTGTTGAACTTTGCTTCTCGTAGCCCTCAGGATCTGTAGGGTTCTGGCACTCGGTGAACGTTTGTATTCATTCATAGCACTGCGCTTAGCTTCAATAACAGGTGCGATCACATCTGATGAAGCGTCAAACCAGTCATTTGACTTTGCTGTTTTCTTACCAAAGGTGGCAAGTGCAGTACTTTGAATGGTGTTCCGTAGATGCTCCCAGTTCTCTGTAATAGTATCACCATGCTGAGGGCTACTGAGCACTTTCTTGAAGGTCTCAGTGAATTGAGCGATCATGAAAGGGTCTGACATCTTGCTGGTATCAATGCGTGGTTTCCCTTCATGTCTGACACGATAGAGTTTTCTTGGTTGTGCTCTGATTTTGCAGCAAACCAAGGAGTGATCTGTGTCACAGTCTGCACTATGGTACGAGCGCGTGGAGAGCACAGACCTGAGGAGTGGCCTTCTGACGAGAATCAGGTCAAGTTGGTGCCAGTGCTTGGATCGTGGGTGTCTCCATGACACCTTATGCTGGGGTTTTGTCTGAAAGTAGGTGTTGGTCACGCAGAGGTCATGGTGGATGCACAACTCTAAGAGCCTTTGTCCATTTTCATTCATTTTGCCAATACCAAACCTGCCCAGACATGAAGGCCATGAAACATTATCGGCACCCACTCTAGCGTTAAAGTCACCAAGGAGAACAAGCTGTTCCTGCTTAGGTATGCTTTTGATTACTGCTGCTAGATTGTCGTAGAACTCATCTTTAGCTTCTGAGGCAGAGTACAGAGTAGGAGCATACACACTGACAAGGGTGATGGGACCTGTGCTAGTTTGCAGGCGGAGCGTTAACAGGCGTTCAGATCAATTCTCGCCTGGTTCAACCATGTTAGTTAGCGATTTTTTTGACCGCAAAACCTACTCCGTGTTCTCTAGCTTTATTAAGATCTTTCCCTTGCCAATAAAATGTGTAGTCCTTCTCGCTTACCGTTCCAGAGCCCGCCAGGCGCGTTTCCTGAAGTGCATCTATATCCACCTGAAGTCGTTTAAGCTCATCATTAATTATGGCTGTCTTCCTTACATCGTTTACATCCTGTAGGTTTTCGGATAGTCCAGTCAACATAGTCCGGACGTTCCAGCATCCCAATCTGAGAGTTTGCTTATTTCTATTTTTTCGATAATTGCTTGGTGCAAAATTTTCTGTCCACAGTTCGGGTTTGACCCTAATCCCCATGCACCCAATGGGGAAAGCAGACAGTGGCGGGACAACACCTTATTGACTGGGGGCTGCCCAGCTTGAAGCGGGCGGTAGCTGTCCAGTGAGATCCTAGAACCTCTCCCACTGTCGGAAGTAGCCCCTGGCGCCATGCCCTACGCCAATTGGGCAAAATGCTTATAACCGGTAACTGCTACTTCCCGTGTTTTGCCGACACCTATAGGGTGAAGCTGGAGTGCCCTCTCCAGGGCGCGAGCTTGGGCACAGTTATATGGAGATCAAGCTGTTGCCCATGCAGCATGTTCCCCCTCTCCACACAGCCAGTAGACGCAAAGGAACGGCAGTAGCCGATACAGTTTGGTACCAGCCATGTCGCAGGAGTTGCCAGAATAATGTCGAATCGACATTAGACTGCCTTAGGGACTCCGACTCCGGATTTATCCTCAGGGTTTACTCCCGAAGCCAATTGGATTACTTGTACCTTATTTAAAATTTAGTTTAACTTAGTTAGGGTCTTCCGGTAGGTCACCTGGTGGGACAACCTGGCACTACTGGATGAATAAATAGTTTAAATCCTATTAGTGGTCTTGCAAGAGAAATCAGTCTCTACTGGGCGTTACTCGTCCATCAGGAATATAAGTAAAACAATCATATCTAACATTCAGCAACAAGGTGTTATCTATTATCTATGAAATACTATGTCTTAAGTGGAATTAAAAGCTTTCATGGTGGATCTCACCCTAACATCTGCTCGCTTGCTTGTTTACAGCTGTAATTTTCAACATATGGGTCGTTGGATTCACCATGAATTTTGGGTCTGTGGTCATCAAAAGTTTGAGAACCACAAGAAGGGTGTTAAAGTAAATTATGCCAAGAAAAGAGGGCTGAAAATAAATGTGAATAAATGAAAGAGAATTAGATGGGAAAATAATATCCTGGAAAGATAACTAAAAATGGTTTGTCACATTCCAATTACAAAATTAATTGTCTTTTTATAAGTTTGGTTCTTTACCTGACTGTGCGCAACTCTCACAATTCAGTTGATTACCTCCAATTAAAAGTAAATGCTTCTGTAGAAAATAAAGATCAGTTGAAAATAATCCTCGTACATCTGCATGCTATAATGTGTGGTTTGGAGCTGTGTTTGGTGAAATCTGAAATTAATGTTTTTGTATTGTTTTCAGAAGCATCTACCACACAAGGGATGGGATCAACAATAATGTTTCCAAATGCATCCGCGTCCATACTAGCTGCGTCATCTCTCATTACATTTACGACCATGGGAACATATCAAACGAAAGGTATTTATTTCCTTAGTTTGCAAGTATTTCTTGTACCAATTTAAAGGAACTGTTTTATCATTTTACTGGCGGTTTTTTTTGTCGCAGTTTACGGATGTTTCGTTACTACTTTACAGTATATATTTTACCTTTTACTGGCATTTTGTTTCTCAATGCACATGTACTCTTGTTATAACTACAGCCATCGTATTCATTATACATACACTGACATTTTTTTCTAGTCTTCCCCACCGAAGTAGGTCACCTTGCAAGAAGACTGCACCAAACATTCACATGCTTTTGTAGCTGTGGTTACTGTTGTAATTTGTTTGACATAATGAGGTTTCCAGCCCTAAGGACAACGTCGTATTAGCCGTCTATACAAAGTTCAGGATATTTATTATGTGTTGTGGCTTGTAGCTGAGTCCACTGAAGTAAAAGCTTCAATATTATAATGGGGGATCCTTTTCGCGTGCAGTTAAGTTTTGTAATGTGAATGTTTTCAGAAACACTTCTGACGCCAGGGATGACGTCAGCCACATACGCATATAATTCTTCGACGACCACAGCGGCACGAGATTCCACGGTATTAATGACTACAGATCAGTATGACATTACAGGTATTTCCAATGGTTTTTTTACAGCTGATTTGTCATTCATATACGCAGAATCTTGTTTATTTTATTTTTGTGTGTGGAAAAACGTATATTTAAAATTCTCTCTTTTTTCAACGATATTGGCCGATTGACAGAGTAAGTACAGCGCTGGTCTTTAGCGGTAAAGGTGCAGCATACACATCACGATACCAACACGCTCCAGTCTACCCAGCTGTAAATCAGTACCTGACCTTGAGTTAGGGAAGGAAAATGCAGCGAGATCACGCCACCAATCGATGTTGGACCTAGTATGCTGAACTCTCTATCAATTCACATCCATTGAGTATTATCTGCTATGGATTACCTGTACCCTTTTTTAAATTTAACTTAACTTAGGTAGGGTCTTCCGGTAGGTCACCTGGTAGGACAACCTGGCAGGACTGGATGACTAAACCGTTGAAATCCTATTTGTGGTCTTGCAAGAGAAATCAATGTCTGCTGGACTCTACTCGTCTATCAGAATATAATTAAAACAATCATATCTAATATTCAGCTAAAGGTGTTATCTATTATCTATGAAATACTATGTCTTAATGGAATTAAAAGCTTTCATGGTGGATCTCACCCTAACATCTGACCGCTTGCTTATTTACAGCTGTAATTTTCAACATATGGGCCGTTGGATTCACCATGAATTTTGGGTCTGTGGTCATCAAACGTTTAAGAACCACAAGAAGGGTGTAAAAGTAAATTATGCCAAGAAAAGAGGGCTGAAAATAAATGTGAATAAATGAAAGAGAATTAGATGGGAAAATAATATCCTGGAAAGATAACTAAAACTGGTTTGTCACATTCCAATTACAAAATTAATTGTCTTTTTATAAGTTTGGTTCTTTACCTGACTGGGCGCAACTTCCACATATCAGTTGATTACCTCTAATTAAAACTAAATGCTTCTGTAGAAAATAAAGATCAGTTGAAAATAATCCTCGTACAGCTGCAAGCTATAATGTGTGGTTTGGAGCTGTGTTTGGTGAAATCTGAAGCCAATGTTTTTGTATTGTTTTCAGAAGCATCTACCACACTAGGGATGGGATCAACCATAATGCTTTCAAGTACATCCGCGTCCATACTAGCTGCGTCATCTCTCATTACGTTTACGACCATGGGATTATATCAAACGAAAGGTATTTATATCCTTAGTTTGCAAGTATTTGTTGTACCAATTTAAAGGAACTGTTTTATCATTTTACTAGCGGTTTTTTGTCACAGTTTACTGATGTATCGTTTCTACTTTACACGCATATATTTTACCTTTTACTAGCATTTTGTTTCTCAATGTATATGTTCTCTTGTTATTACTACAGCCATCGTATTCAGTATACATACACTGCCATTTTTTTCTAGTCTTCCCCACCGATGTAGGCCACCTTGCAAGAATCCTGCACCAAACATTCACATGCTTTTGTAGCTGTGGTTACTGTTGTAATTTGTTTGACATAATGAAGTTTCCAGCCCTAAGGACAACTCCGTATTAGTCATCTATACAACGTTCAGGATATTTATTATGTGTGGTGGCTTGTAGCTGAGTCTACTGAGGTAAAAGCTTCAATAATATAACGAGGGATCCTTTTCGCGTGCAGTTAAGTTTTGTAATTTGAATGTTTTCAGAAACACTTCTGACGCCAGTGATGACGTCAGCCACGAACGTAATGACTTCTTGGACGACCACAGCGTCACGAGATTCCACGGTATTAAAGACTTCAGATCAAAATGACATCACAGGTATTTTAAAATAGTTTTTTTACATCTGATTTGTCATTCTATTACGTAGAATCTTGTTTTATTTTATTTTTGTGTGTGGAAAAAACGTATATTTTAAAATTCTCTCTCTTTTTTCAACGATATTGGCCGATTGACAGAGTGGTTACAGCGCTGGTCTTTAGCGGTAAAGGTGCCGGGTACACATCACGCTACCAACACGCTCCAGTCTACCCAGCTGTAAATGGGTACCTGACCTTGAGTTAGGGAAGGAAAATGCAGCGAGGTCACACCACCTATCAATATTGGACCTAGTATGCTGAACTCTCTATCAATTCACACCCAGTGAGCATTATCTGCTATGGATTACCTGTACCCTTTTTTAAATTTAACTTAACTTAGGTAGGGTCTTCCTGTAGGTCACTTGGTACGACAACCTGGCAGGACTGGATGAATAAACCGTTGAAATCTTACTTGTGGTCTTGCAAGAGAAATCAATGTCTGCTGGACGCTACTCGTCCATCAGGAATATAATTAAAACAATCATATCTAACATTCTGCTAACGGTGTTATCTATTATCTATAAAATACTATGTCTTAAGTGGAATTAAAAGCTTTCATGGTGGATCTCACCCTAACATCTGACTGCTTGCTTGTTTACAGCTGTAATTTTCAACCTATGGGCGTTGGCTTCACCGTGAATTTTTGGGGCTTTGGTCATCAAAAGTTATAGAACCACAAGAAGGGAGTTAGGTGAATTATGCCAAGAAAAGAGGGCTGAAAATAAATGTGAAAGAATGAAAGAGAATTAGATGGGAAAATAATATCCTGGAAAGATAAAAAAAATGGTTTGTCACATTCCAATTACAAAATTAATTGTTTTTTTTTTAAGTTTGGTTCTTTACCTGACTGTGCACAACTTCCACAAATCAGTTGATTACCTCTAATTAAAACTAAATGCTTCTGTAGAAAATAAAGATCAGTTGAAAATAATCCTCGTACAGCTGCAAGCTATAATGTGTGGTTTGGAGCTGTGTTTGGTGAATTCTGAAGCCAATGTTTTTGTATTGTTTTCAGAAGCGTCTACCACACTAGGGATGGGATCAACCATAATGCTTCGAAATGCATCCGCGTCCATACTAGCTGCGTCATCTCTCAATACGTTTACGACCATGGGAATATATCAAACGAAAGGTATTTATATCCTTAGTTTGCAAGTATTTGTTGTACCAATCTACAGGAACAGTTTTACCATTTTACTGGCGGTTTTTTTTTGTCCCAGTTTACGGATGTTACGTTACTGCTTTACACGTATATAGTTTACCTTTTACTAGCATTTTGTTTCTCAATGCACATGTACTCTTGTTATAACTACAGCCTTCGTATTCATTATACATACACTGACATTTTTTTCTAGTCTTCCCCACCGATGTAGGTCACCTTGCAAGAAGCCTGCACCAAACATTCACATGCTTTTGTAGCTGTAGTTACTGTTGTAATTTGTTTGACATAATGAGGTTTCCAGCCCTAAGGACAACGTCGTATTAGTCATCTGTACAAAGTTCAGGATTTTCATTATGTGTGGTGGCTTGTAGCTAAGTCTACTGAGGTAAAAGCTTCAATATTATAACGAGGGATCCTGTTCGCGTGCAGTTTAGTTTTGTAATGTGAATGTTTTCAGAAATACATCTGACGCCAGTGATGACGTCAGCTACATACGTAAATAATTTTTCGACGACCACAGTGGCATGAGATTCCACGGCATTAATGACTACAGATCAGTATGACATCACAGGTATTTCCAATAATTTTTTTACAGCTGATTTGTCATTCTATTACGTAGAATCTTGTTTATTTTTTTTTGTTTGTTTGGAAAAACGTATATTTAAATTTCGTTCTTTTTTCAACGATATTGGCCGATTGACAGAGTGGGTACAGCGCTGGTCTTTAGCGGTAAAGGTGCAGCGTACACATCACGATACCAACACGCTCCAGTCTACCCAGCTGAAAATCGGTACCTGACCTTGAGTTAGGGAAGAAAAATGCAGCGAGATCACGCCACCTATCGATGTTGGACCTAGTATGCTGAACTCTCTATCAATTCACATCCATTGAGCATTATCTGCTATGGATTACCTGTACCCTTTTTTAAATTTAACTTAACTTAGGTAGGGTCTTCCGGTAGGTCACCTGGTAGGACAACCTTGCAGGACTGGATGACTAAACCGTTGAAATCTTACTTGTTGTCTTGCAAGAGAAATCAATGTCTGCTGGACTCTACTCGTCTATCAGGAATATAATTAAAACAATCATATCTAACATTCAGCTAAAGGTGTTATCTATTATCTATGAAATACTATGTCTTAAATGGAATTAAAAGCTTTCATGGTGGATCTCACCCTAACATCTGACCGCTTGTTTATTTACAGCTGTAATTTTCAACTGAACTGAAGACAGCACTGGAGAAAATCAAGATGGGCAAAGCAGCAGGGCATGATGGTATAACACCAGAAATGGTTAAGTTCATGGGAGCATCAGGCGACCTATTACTCTTAAGGGTTTTACAGGCAGCGTGGTACAACAAGACCATACCAAAGGATTGGGAGATTGCCATCATAACACCAATTTTCAAAAAGGGTGACAATCGACAGTGTGGAAACCATAGAGGTATATCCCTTCTCAGTGTCCCTGGTAAAATCTACTCTAGAATCCTAGAGCAGAGACTCCGACGCCTAGCTGAGCCACAATTGGATGAGGTCCAGTGCGGATTCCGAGCAAACCGAAGTACTCAAGACCTAATCTTCACACTCAGACAGCTGAGTGAAAATGCCCTTGAGTATAAGAGTGAGATGCATCTTTGTTTCATAGATCTGGAAAAGGCGTTTGACAGGGTCCCCTGGAGCAAACTTTGGGACTGTTTGGCAAGGAAGAATATTCCAGCACCTCTGATTCATGCTATACAGAGCTTCTACAAGTCTTGCAGAAATTATGTGAGGACAGCAAACCATAAATCAGAAGAGTTCAGGACCACCACTGGTGTAAGACAAGGTGATATCCTATAACCTTACCTCTTCATACTCCTTATGGACGATGTCATCAAGGCATGTAAGGAGAGAACAAGAAAGTATTCAGTGGGGTACTGGAAGATGAGACAGGTCTATATTTCGGAGCTGGCATTTGCTGATGATCTTGCCCTGATTGCTAAATCAGAGGCACATCTCCAATCCAACCTGCAAGTCTGGAAGGAAGAGCTGGAGAAGAGAGGGATGGTCATAAGCAGCTCTAAAACAAAATCCATGGTGATATCACGAGAAGAAAGAAAACATCAGATTAAGCTGGGAGAACAGGTCCTGGAGCAGGTCGATCACTTTAAATACCTCGGAGCTATTATAGACCGAAAGGGAGGCATCAAAGAAGAGTTGGCCACTCGAAAAGCAGCAGCTGGGAGACTTTTTCAGGCCATAAATCGAGGATTCCTCAGCAAGAGAGAGGTTGGTAAGAAAACGAAGATGGCTGTATACCGCTCCACCTATGTCCCAGTCTTGACATACGGATGCGAGTCATGGGCAATGACTACAACCCATAAAAGCCAGATCCAAACCTCAGAAATGAGGTATCTGAGGAAGGTGGTTGAAGTAACAAGAAGAGACATGGTACGCAACCAGACGATACGTCAAGGCCTTAAATCCTACCCCCTGCAGACCCAAGTAGAACAGTCCCAATTAAGAGGGTTTGGCCATGTCTGCAGAATGGGAGAAGATCGGATACCACGACAAGCATGGGAAACAAAGAGCCAAGGATCCAGACCCCGAGGACGACCCAGAGTCCGCTGGGAGGACAACATTAGACAATCTTTGAAGGATCGAGGACTAGAATGGAACCAGGCCAGGAGGAAGACAGCCAATAGGATAGTCTGGCGCTCTCTCTTCCAAACCTCTACACCTCACGGTAGAAGGGGAACGACTAAGTAAGTAAGTAAGTAAGTAATTTTCAACATATGGGCCGTTGGATTCACCATGAATTTTGGGTCTGTGGTCATCAAACGTTTAAGAACCACAAGAAGGGTGTTAAAGTAAATTATGCCAAGAAAAGAGGGCTGAAAATAAATGTGAATAAATGAAAGAGAATTAGATGGGAAAATAATATCCTGGAAAGATAACTAAAACTGGTTTGTCACATTCCAATTACAAAATTAATTGTCTTTTTATAAGTTTGGTTCTTTACCTGACTGGGCGCAACTTCCACATATCAGTTGATTACCTCCAATTAAAACTAAATGCTTCTGTAGAAAATAAAGATCAGTTGAAAATAATCCTCGTACAGCTGCAAGCTATAATGTGTGGTTTGGAGCTGTGTTTGGTGAATTCTGAAGCCAATGTTTTTGTATTGTTTTCAGAAGCATCTACCACACTAGGGATGGGATCAACCATAATGCTTTCAAGTGCATCCGCGTCCATACTAGCTGCGTCATCTCTCAATACGTTTACGACCATGGGAATATATTAAACGAAAGGTATTTATATCCTTAGTTTGCAAGTATTTGTTGTACCAATCTACAGGAACTGTTTTACCATTTAACCTGCGGTTATGTTTGTCGCAGTTTACGGATGTATCGTTACTGCTTTACACGTATATATTTTACCTTTTACTAGCATTTTGTTTCTCAATGTACATGTACTCTTGTTATTACTATAGCCATCGTTTTCAGTATAAATACTCTCTCATTGTTTTTCTAGTCTTCCCCACTGAAGTAGGTCACCTTGCAAGAAGCCTGCACCAAACATTCACATGCTATTGTAGCTGTGGTTACTGTTGTAATTTGTTTGACATAATGAGGTTTCCAGCCCTAAGGACAACGTCGTATTAGCCGTCTATACAAAGTTCAGGATATTTATTATGTGTGGTGGCTTGTAGCTGAGCACACTGAAGTAAAAGCTTCAATATTATAACAGGGGATCCTTATGGCGTGCAGTTAAGTTTTGTAATGTGAATGTTTTCAGAATTACCCCAGACGCCAGTGATGACGTCAGCCACGAACGTAAAGACTTCTTGGACGACCACAGCGGCACGGGATTCCACGGTATTAATGACTACAGATCAGTATGACATCACAGGTATTTCCAATAGTTTTTTTACAGCTGATTTGTCATTCTATTACGTAGAATCTTGTTTATTGTATTTTTGTATGTGGAGAAATTTAAAATATATTTACAATTCTCAAAGGTATTTCACCGCTTTCTGTCTACAGCTATAAAATTGACCGGTGCGGTTAACTTTGTATCAGTCCTGTGCCACCCCCTACCTCTAGTATCGCTAATTATCTTCTTGACCTTATAGGAATTCCTCCCAAACATCCTGTGACACGCGCAACAGACGCAAAACACATCTCCTGCACTACTTTTCTTTCTGATATTCCCTGATAATTTCTGTGCAGAGAAATACTATTTGCGAGTATCTATCTATCTATCTATCTATCTATCTATCTATCTATCTATCTATCTATCTATCTATCTATCTATAGTTGTTGAATCATGCTTTATTTGCTAAATGATGTGAATGTCCACCAGTGGATAAATGTAGATGTTGGGACTGGTGTAGTAAAGTGTAACGATTGTCAACTCATCAAACCCAGCACAGTTTTGGTCATACAGGTCATCTTGTCCTGGAACGTGATGAGGCTCCGACAAGAATGTGAGTGTAAACAATGAGTGTGTATCTGAATGTCAGTACGCGAATGGTAGAATGATTCGATAGAGTTGACAGGTTGGTAGTACATCACTCATACTCACACTGTTCGAATTCAAGAAGTACTGGAACTACGGTGGTCTTTTTATAACATTTAATGGGACGCACACTTGGACAGTACGTGTATGGTTACAGGAACAAATGTCGACATAGACAGCATAATGTTGATCACAGGAATATCATCTTAAGTTAGCATTCATGCTTGGCAAATATCATAATGGAGCATTCGTAAATAAGCATTCAGCGTTCCATCATGTAAATCATCTGGCTTTACTGACTGGGCACGTCAGACCATAACCAATACATAGGAAGGCTCCTAGACCTAACCTCGTCTAGCGAATATTCCTTCACGTAAAGTTCAATATATATATATATATTTCATAATATAGGAATCCCAGACATGGGTTCTCACATGTAGCAGTGATCTCTTGGTTCATCGAGCGATAGTACAGGCATCCCTTTTTCTCACTCGATAAATACAAAGTATATGAATTTCAACATGGCTGTTCTCTCTCTCGTGAGCTTCACTCACTATAGAATATAGACCAAAATTAGTCATTCATTAAATGTCCTCATTTCTTCATAGGTTCTCTCATAGAGGTAATTGAATAATATCATACAATCCAGTGCTGATACATAGGAATGTCTTCTTCCTTTGAATGGATATTCTTTTTAAAAGTACCACTGTGCATCTGCTTATCAACAACGATGGCGAAGCCCAAGTTCATAATAAATTGTGGTTTTACCTTTTTATGCGAAATATAACTTTGCCATTCCTTGGCAAAAGAGAATAAACACTGGGGTAAAGTACATACAACATGTCTAAATGATTATCACTTTTCCCCATCCATATATAGATCACTATTTCGGCAAAAAGCCTGCTACAACAAAACTCGGCATCCTCACAGGATGACAGCCATGGATCACACCCTTTGCTAGCGATACTTCCGCTGCATAGCCTTTGACCTTTTCTAGCGACAACCAAATTAGTTCGACTTAGAAATGCAAAGATATCCATATATAAGACAGACTCGTCCTACTCATACAAACACTACGTATAAATTCAGGCCATAGATATACTGAAGCAAGAACAATCTATTCCTACCCAGCCACAGAATAAATCGCAGTAGGCCTAGAGTCGTCTGCGGAGTCCGATCGAAGATGACAGAACTATTTTCAAGGGAAGCAACCCAAAAATGACTTCTCCTTAAGCACTTAAAAAGGAAATACTTTGCTTACAAAATATTTGCGAACATAATAAGAATATAAATGTATTATATTGCAAGATAGTAAAAATTGCCCTTTACAGTCTTACCACACCTCCCGGGAAAAAAAAAAAAAAATTTTTTTTTTTAAATACATCTAGGAGCACCGTAGAATAGGCTCACAACGCAAGAATACTGCGCAGATGAAAATATCAGGAATAACTATAATTCCTAATATGACTGGTGAGAATATATATCTCAAAATCTGAGAGAAATTGTTTCCCTACGAATAAATGTTTCCAGGAAGGTGTGATGTACGTATAATACAATTCTGGTAATTATACAATGCATACCAAAAATTCACACTACAATCTTAAATTTATGATTTATGAAGAAACAATCATCAAAGAACAGCGGTGAATTAACATCAATAAACCGCTAAGTAGCGATACCATCATTCTATTATTAAATTACAAATGTGTATCTTAGTAAAGAAACAAAAAATAACTGTTGTAAAGTTATACATATAAAAAGATCCAATATTTAACAGTTAAGTGGCATCATGTGGGCATCTGGACAGAATGTCCGCCATCACATTTTCTGAACCACGGATAGCTCGTACCGAAAAATGAAAAGGTTGAAGAGCGATTGCGTATCGAGTTGATCTCGAGCTCTTCAAGTTTTTACTTTGGATAGCCGTAAGAGCTTTTTGGTCAGTTTCCACTACGAAATGCGCGCCCAGAAGGAATCTTTGGAGTTTGAGAATTGACCAAACCATTGCCAATAATTCACGGTCTAAAACCGAGTATTCCTTTCTGCAGCATTAAGTTTTCTGGATATGTACATTACAGGATGCAGAGTTCCAGAGTACTCTTGCATTAGTGCCGCTCCAATCCCAGTGGATGAAGCGTCACTACGAAGAACAAATGTCTTATCTGTTGTAGGTAACACTAAAATAGGTGGTGATGAAAACATAGTTTTGATCTTCTCTAGTGAAGATTGGCATTCATGAGACCAGTGAACCATGTTAGGCGACCCTTTCTTTAATAGTGTAGAGAGAGGTGCCATGATAGAGGACAGATTCGGAATGAAACGTCCATAAAATTGTATGAGACCTAAAAGACTTCGCACTTGCTTTTTAGTCCTAGGGATAGAGATGTTAAGTATCTTAGTGATATTATGGTCTTCTGTCTTCAAGAAACCGTGACCTACTCGATGGC
This sequence comes from Oreohelix idahoensis, assembly GCA_024509875.1. Taxonomy (NCBI): domain Eukaryota; kingdom Metazoa; phylum Mollusca; class Gastropoda; order Stylommatophora; family Oreohelicidae; genus Oreohelix; species Oreohelix idahoensis. The sequence continues at coordinate 53,994 of JAMPIV010011373.1, forward strand.
CTAAGAAAGCAATTTCGCTAAAGCCAATACAAGCTTTAGATGGTTTTGCTGTCAGGTTATACTCACGCAGAGTTGATAATAATTCAACTAATCCTGAATAGTGATCTTCCCAAGTATCGCTGAAAAGACAGATGTCGTCTAGATAAGCAATGACATCTGACCGATACGATAGGATTCGACGCATCATGCGTACAAATGTAGCTGGTGCGTTCATAAGGCCGAAAGGCATAAAATTCCATTGGAAAAGGCCTCTGGGAGTAGAGAAAGCGGTAAGAGGTTTGGCGCGTTCGGATAATGGAACTTGCCAATATCCTTTAGACAAATCAAGTTTAGTGAAAAAATGCGATTTAGAAAGACGAGTAAGTAACTCTTCTAGTAAAGGCATAGGTTCAGCATCGAACTTCGTAACTTGATTCAATTTGCGATAGTCAACGCAAAGACGTATGTTATTGTCTTTTTTTCGAACAATAACCATCGGCGAAGAATATGCAGAAGTGGATGGTTCGATTATTTGTAAATCTATCATTTCATCCAACTCCTTTTCAACCTGTGTTTGGAAATGTATAGGGATAGGATAAGGCCTAACCCTAATTGGAGTATGTTCAGTTAGAACAATGTCATGCTCAATGACATGAGTTTGTCCAGGGATGTCAGTGAGGACATCCTGAAATGTTTGTAACATAGACGAAACTTGTCGCCGTTCTCCTAGAGACAAATCAGGAGAAACAGTAACGTCTTTCCATGATTCACTAGAATGAAGTGGGATCATTGGAAGCGGGAGATTAACATCCGAAAAACTTGTTTCCTCATCCTGTATTACAGACAGTGATGAGTAATGACCATGTTTGACATGAGAATCGTCCGTTGCCTGGAAAATAGGCTGTAGATAGTCAGGACGTTCATGGAACTCCGTAAGCATATTGATGTGGAAGGTTTTATGCTTCCCGTTAATATCGACGATGTAGTCAACATCTGAAATTTTCGATATTATATCGTACGGACCTTTCCAACTAATAAGGAGTCTATTTTCACGACAAGGTAGCAAAACAAATGCTTTGTCACCAGGACAAAGTTGTCGTAAAGTTCTCTTCTTATTAGCAAATTGTCTTGCCTTCTGCTTAGCAAACTCAGAAGAGGACGTTGCCAATTTGCATGCTTCGATAATCTTTTGTCTCAGCGCGATGACATACTCGTAAGAAGATTTTGTGTCATCGTCAATATTGTCAGCTGTTATAAGATCATGCAGCAAAGACATTGGGCCGCGCGGTCGCGCGCCAAAGACAAGTTCAAAGGGCGAAAACCCTGTATGTTCATTGGGGACCTCTCTGTACGCGAAGAGGGCCGCGGGTAAAACCCTATCCCAATCCTGAGGATGATCCTCAGTTATCTTCCCTAATAAGTTCTTAAGTGTTCTATTTAGTCGCTCGACCATCCCATTGGACATAGGATGATAGATGCTACTCAAAGATCTCTCTATCTGTAGAGTAGACATTACTTGAGACATGGTATCCGATATCAGTTGGGTGCCATGATCTGATAATATTTCTCCGGGGAATCCCAGCCGAGAAAATATAAGCCAAAGAGCATCTGCAATGTCAGCGGTAGTAATGCTCTTTAGAGGGATAGCCTCTGGCCAACGTGTGCACATGTCTACACACGTTAAGATAAACTGATGTCCTCTAGCAGATTTGATCTTGAATGGACCAATGATGTCTATCGCCATTTTCTGGAATGGACGAATAGGAATATCTGCAGCCTGAATAGGCGCAGCATGACGAGGACCTTTGGATTTGACTTCTTGACATACTTTACAGGATCGACAATAGATCCGTATGTCCTTGTTCACAAAAGGCCAAAAGAAAGCCGCAAGAACTCTTGACTTTGTACGGGAAAAACCCATGTGACCAGCACACTGAGAGTCGTGTGCATGTTGTAAGATCTTAACTCTCAAATTCTTGGGTACAAGAATCTGAGAATGACTTGACTTAGTGGAGTCTTGCACCATACGTACAAGTACGCCATTCTTCATTGTAATCCAAGATTTACAATTTGAATCTTTATTCGGATCACCTTTTGTTACAAGAGTGAAGAATTTCTTAAGAGTCGGATCTTCTTCTTGTTGTTTTATAAACGAGTCACGAGAAATTACCAAGGGATCATCTTGGTTATGCACTTCATTATCTTCAACAGATGAAGTTTCAGGCATATTGAGAGCTTGAGCTCTAGTGACTACTGCATTAGCAGATTGCATATTTTGATTTTCCCAAACGGAAATTTGCTCCGGAGTGCATTCTTTGACTCCGTGAATGCGACCGATGATAAGATCAGCGATCGGATCCGGCAAAAGACATGCGTGTACATCTCCTGTGAAGAAAGGAGTAGCAATCCTAATGATAGCGGTAGAGTATTTCTCTATGGTGCCGCCAAATGTTACGCATTTGACTACTTTGCCTGTAGAATGAGAAGGATCTATGAGTGACTGCCTAACCCCAATAGTTGTGCATCCAGAATCAAAAAGTACTGAGACTGGATTGTCATTTACTAAACCTTTGTGTAAGACAAGAGAACCTCTCCCATCATGCGCGATTGACGCAGGAAGAGCGGGAAGAGGATGGCCACAGCTTAAAGTAGACACTGTGGTTGGCTCAAATAATGTTTTGCATTGGGGGCACTGAGATGCTCTCCCAAAATCAAAAGCGGCACATGCCATATTATTAGAGTCATCATTATCTTTATTTTGTTTATAGGCTTCGTGGGACTCTTGCTGTGCAGAGTTCGCCTGGTAATGAGCTTTATGTTTTTTGAATTGTGCTCTACCTCTGTTATTATTGCCTCTGTACTTATCATTGTTTCCACTATTATAACCTCTACTCGGGTTTGAATCATAGCTCCTTTGGTTACTATCATCATATTCATTATAATGAGTATCTCGGTAATTATGATCCTGTTGTCTCCATGAAGGAAAACTTGGATAGTTTCTAGAATGACTTCCTTTGCGAAAGTTCCTGTAATTATGACCACCCCTGAATCGAGGGCTGTCAGCTCTTCTCCAGGTATTCGAAGAAGAACCCTGAAATGATTGGTTACCTTGGTTCTGATAACTGTAATAGTTACCTTTTTTATTAAACCTATTTTGAGGTCCTTGGAATTTGTGAGAGTGATTAGGGTTGTATGGTGTTGCAGAAGCAACTGGCATACCTTCTTTAACCTTACTGTTGCTAATAGCTACGTCCGGATGTGCAGTGACGTATTGGGTACAATACTGTTCCATTTCTTTTAGAGACTTAGGTTTACGCTCATGTAAGAATTCGAGGAAAGGTTTATTTATACTTGACATAATCTTGTCTCTGAGTATCAAGTCCATAAGGGCTTCATAAGTCTTTTCTGTTTTGGATAGCTCAATCCAACGATCAAATGTAAGTCGTGTCCTTGCAATGAATTCTGAGAATTCTACACCTGCCTCAGGCACCATTGTCTTAAACAACTTCCGATAACCCTCTTCAGACAACTGATACTTCTTTAATAAGGCTGCCCTAATAACATCATAGTTATCTTTGTCAGCCTCTTCAACCAAACTTAAACTAGTCAGAGAATCACCTTTCAGATTTTCTGATAACTGGTTAGCATATTGTGATTTGTCCACATTATGTGCTCGACACGAGCGTTCAAATCTGTTTAGCCAGAATGTTATGTCATCACTGGAAGGGTTGAACGCTGGTACCTTGACCTTGTAAGTAAAGGGTTTACCATTACCACTAGATGCTTGATTAACATTACTTATGTTTGTTAACTTTAACTTTTCTAACTCAAATGCTAAAAGTTCTTTTTGGTGTTCATGTTCTCTTATTGCTTTTTTTTCTTGAGCTTCAGCTTGTAATTTTCTCTCTTCTGCAGCAGCCTGTAATTTTTTCTCTTCAGCAGCAGCTTCATCTTTTCTTTTCTCTTTTTCCATTTCCATCTGGAATCTTTTTTCATCAGTCTGTATCTGCAATTTCTTTTGTTCATCCTCTCTTTGTAATTTTCTTTCCTCAGCTTCTAATTTCTTTTCTTCAATCAATGCTTTTCTTTCTTCAGCAGCCAATGCTTTGTCATATTGAGCAACTGCCCATTCTTCTAACTGCTGACCAGTCTTATCAAGAGCCCTGCCTTGTGTGATAAAATAATCCAAGGTAGACATCTTGTCTAATAAGATCAGTAATTTGCAAAAGTAAATAAATTTACTTTCTTAGTCTTAATCAAAGACTTTGTATGATAACTTTGTAACCTGTGAAAAATAGTACTTAACTATCCCAATCACTGTGGGAAACAAGCCTTACAAAGGTCTTGTATAAATCCTTATATAATAACAGCTATAAGTTGCTGGTTCACTCTATAATATAAGTGCAGTGCACCAGAAATAGTGTTTTATATCATCAACTGTGTACCTTTAGTAATAGCAATTAACTATCAGTTGATTCTTGTACATCAATTTATATGATCAACTATATTTTAAATAGTGTATGTCGATCAGGCACAAAACAAAACAGTTATACAGAAAAACATGAAAACATTTGCGGAAATGAAATAAATAAAATTGGAAAAAACAATAAAAGATAAACCGCAAGAGGATAACAAATACAAATAACGCCACAGTATATAAATATAAATTGAGAATAGAACTGAAAGATAGAATAGGGTAGACCAACAAATTACAAACAAATCAAAACAAACTAAAGAACAGAGGAATATTACAAAAACAACAATGAGTACAGACTTCACAGCTAACACTAATAGCAACAGCTGTCGCAGCAAATTTTCAATGAAGAAAATTGCACCTATAGAAACGCACACATCAGACCCTCTATTACGTGGGATACTCTGCTGTGTGACACCGCCCAACCGAAACAACAACCCGCTGGATACAAACAAATATCACATATAAATAGTTAAACATAAATACATAAATGCATAAATAGTATGGCAATATGATGTAAATAGAGTGTTGCAGAAAGAATGTGTTGGAATGAAGGCTCAGTTACACTGCCTAATAGTACAGTACTGTGGTACTTTATTAAACAAATACTTCTGGTCTAATTATTTTAAATTCAACACAGAAATAGAAGCTCCATCGTTGATTTGAATGATAACAATCAATGTAGGACTTCTCAGTTCAATAACATTTTCTTTCGCAAACACTGTCAAATATTCTCCAGTCCTGATGTGTAATGTTCTATGTTTCAACCAAGCTTGCTGTGTAACACTGTCAGTTGTATGGCAAATGTCCAATGAACCAAATGTCAACAAACCCTGACCTAGTTACTGCATACTCTCGACAGGACAGGTCACGCTGACATCACTGTAGAGTTGTACTGTTGATGTATTTGTGTGTCGTAACAGACCCCAAGGAACGTCTGGTCTCAGTAGTTTACTTCTCAATATGGTCACTGTGCAGGTTGACCCAGGAAGCTGGCACACCAGTTGTTAAACTCTTTCTTTGTGTGTAGTTGTTAACTCATACTGGCTACTAGTTGTTGAATCATGCTTTATTTGCTAAATGATGTGAATGTCCACCAGTGGATAAATGTAGATGTTGGGACTGGTGTAGTAAAGTGTAACGATTGTCAACTCATCAAACCCAGCACAGTTTTGGTCATACAGGTCATCTTGTCCTGGAACGTGATGAGGCTCCGACAAGAATGTGAGTGTAAACAATGAGTGTGTATCTGAATGTCAGTACGCGAATGGTAGAATGATTCGATAGAGTTGACAGGTTGGTAGTACATCACTCATACTCACACTGTTCGAATTCAAGAAGTACTGGAACTACGGTGGTCTTTTTATAACATTTAATGGGACGCACACTTGGACAGTACGTGTATGGTTACAGGAACAAATGTCGACATAGACAGCATAATGTTGATCACAGGAATATCATCTTAAGTTAGCATTCATGCTTGGCAAATATCATAATGGAGCATTCGTAAATAAGCATTCAGCGTTCCATCATGTAAATCATCTGGCTTTACTGACTGGGCACGTCAGACCATAACCAATACATAGGAAGGCTCCTAGACCTAACCTCGTCTAGCGAATATTCCTTCACGTAAAGTTCAATATATATATATTTCATAATATAGGAATCCCAGACATGGGTTCTCACATGTAGCAGTGATCTCTTGGTTCATCGAGCGATAGTACAGGCATCCCTTTTTCTCACTCGATAAATACAAAGTATATGAATTTCAACATGGCTGTTCTCTCTCTCGTGAGCTTCACTCACTATAGAATATAGACCAAAATTAGTCATTCATTAAATGTCCTCATTTCTTCATAGGTTCTCTCATAGAGGTAATTGAATAATATCATACAATCCAGTGCTGATACATAGGAATGTCTTCTTCCTTTGAATGGATATTCTTTTCAAAAGTACCACTGTGCATCTGCTTATCAACAACGATGGCGAAGCCCAAGTTCATAATAAATTGTGGTTTTACCTTTTTATGCGAAATATAACTTTGCCATTCCTTGGCAAAAGAGAATAAACACTGGGGTAAAGTACATACAACATGTCTAAATGATTATCACTTTTCCCCATCCATATATAGATCACTATTTCGGCAAAAAGCCTGCTACAACAAAACTCGGCATCCTCACAGGATGACAGCCATGGATCACACCCTTTGCTAGCGATACTTCCGCTGCATAGCCTTTGACCTTTTCTAGCGACAACCAAATTAGTTCGACTTAGAAATGCAAAGATATCCATATATAAGACAGACTCGTCCTACTCATACAAACACTACGTATAAATTCAGGCCATAGATATACTGAAGCAAGAACAATCTATTCCTACCCAGCCACAGAATAAATCGCAGTAGGCCTAGAGTCGTCTGCGGAGTCCGATCGAAGATGACAGAACTATTTTCAAGGGAAGCAACCCAAAAATGACTTCTCCTTAAGCACTTAAAAAGGAAATACTTTGCTTACAAAATATTTGCGAACATAATAAGAATATAAATGTATTATATTGCAAGATAGTAAAAATTGCCCTTTACACCTGCCTACCTACCTACCTACCTACCTACCTACCTACCTACCTACCTACCTACCTACCTACCTACCTACCTACCTACCTATCTATCTATCTATCTATCTATCTATCTATCTATCTATCTATCTATCTATCTATCTATCTATCTATCTATCTATCTATCTATCTATCTATCTATCTATCTATCTATCTATCTATCTATCTATCTATCTATCTATCTATCTATCTATCTATCTATCTATCTATCTATCTATCTATCTATCTATCTATCTACCTATCTATCTATATCTGCATGTCTGTTCGTCGTTCGTCCGTCTTTGTGTCTGTCGGTCTATTAATTTATGTAACCAAGAATATGTGTAGCTAAGGCAAGTGAGAGTTAGCTCTGTGTTTCCAACGCACATACAAAAAAAAAAAAAAAATAGAAAGAAGGGAGCACTCAGTTTCTTGACAAGTGAGACATAACATTACCTTCGCTTATCAACGAAGAACTGTTATGTCCGACTAGCTTTAAATAAAACAGTCAATATACACGTACGTAATCATTTAAGAGAATGGGAGAAGTTTAAACCCAATATCTGCATTAAAAACTCACTTAATTAAACCTGTTTAAAGAGTCTTTCATACTAGATATTGTGCATTTAATGAGAGACGTGGCACTGCTCCTATACAAGTTGTCAGTGCCCTGATGAACTTTTGATTAGACGATTTGAAGAATTCTAGATAGATGTTCATCTGACATTACTGATATTGATTAAGTTGTCATGTTTTTCATTCTGTAAAAATGTTGTTAACAATTATGTGCGCCCCAGGAGATATATATTTGTTGTAAAGTTTCTTAATGTCATGCTCATTAAACACTTTGTTCAGGTCACTTTTATTTAGATTATCAATCAGTTCCACCTGTCATTAGCATTCACTGGATCAACTCCAAATGGATCATCAAACAGCCGCATATCTTCACTGCACTTTTTATGTATCTACAAGTTTTGTGAAAAATGCATCTATTCATTATCAGTTTAATAATCATGTCATAATACTTATCAGTGCTCAACATGACTGAAATCCTCGTTGCTAGTGCGGTAAATGAAAACATTGCAATTTTTTTCATAGTCGTCTACCCATGGCTCAGTTCCAATTTTTTTATATACGCTTGAAAATGTTGGAAGAGTTTATTAACAAGCTCATTCTTTCCTTGTAATTTTACATTCAAATCTACAAAATGTTTTTTTTATTGTTAACAAGAAGCGCCAAGTCCATTCCACATCTTCCAAGAAAGTTACACTTTTTAATTTGTATGTTTCATGAATTCTTTGATTTCCTCTCGGAGAAGTCAGAATCTGGCCAGTGATACAGCTCTGCTAATCCAAAATATTTGGCGGAAATAAGTAAGATCATTATGATCATAGACTACCTCATCAAGAACGGATTAAAGTTATTTGTGACTGAGTCCCTTGGAACGTAGACAGTTGACTGTGGCAATAGCATGTCCCATTACATGTTTCAAATCCATAACCTTAGCACAAAGGTGCATTTGATTAATAATGTAATGATATGGGACGATTTCATTGGGCTATGATTTCTGCATCAAGCTGATGAGACCGTTTAGCTTGCTTGCTATGATAGTCTCTCTATCAGGGGCTAAACCCCAACGTTTGTACTCTCAAAGATTGAATTTTATTAACAGACGCTTGACAGTCTTAAATATATGGACCTGTTTTGTTATGCCTTTTATTGGACATACCTAGGTCAAGCAGCTTTGCAACAACCACAACATTTTGTGTAACTCCTCTTATCAATATTATCACATGGGCTGAGTAACTAATATCAGCACTCTGGTCCACATCTAAGCTAAAAGTCTGGCAGGCATTAATTCTGTAATCCATAGTGTTCTGAATATCGCATGTAATGTAATTTATCCTTCTTGTAATGGTGTTTCGTTAAAGGCTGATTTTCCCAACCATGTAGTTCACATCTGGACATACAACACTTGTAAAAAAAATCAAGTAAAATTTCACAAATTCCTCACTGGAAAATAATTGCCTCTTCTTGATATTTTGTCAGCTATTAAATACTTAACTTGGTTGCTACTTCTGAGCTCGATGTGATACTTTTAAAACGATTGCCGTGGTTTGGTTTTTAAGGATTATCTTCATTTCACACGGACAAATCCATCAGTGCTCCTATCTCCTCCGTTACATCACACAAGGAGGATCTCAGCGCAGTGCACGAACTCCGTAGCACCGGCGAGAATCCCAAATGTGTGTATATAATGTGATTGCTGTGGAATAATGTTTTGTATGAGAGAATTAATGGGATCAGCTCTAAACTGACTAATGAGACTATCATTACTCGTCGAGTTTTTCGTGCTGTAATGTCTATTGATAGTATATTCTTTGAATGCCGTTACAGTTTCTTGACAAGTGAGAAATAACATTACCTTCGCTTATCAACGAAGAACTGTTATGTCCGACTAGCTTTGAAATAAAAACGCCATTCACTATCAATTGTACTTTTTCTACTCGCACTTGATGACGCCATATTTGATTTTAAGCACGCAAATAGCTATAACGTTTCCGTGTTTTACTTGGACTTTTTATAAACTAGCGATGCGCTATTATTTTTCTGCTTGGACCGGAATTTTTAAAAGTGATTTGTGGGCCAGAATGAGCCTTTGGAGGGCTGGAATATGGCCCGAGGGCCGTAGGTAAGCATCCCTGGTTTTGAAAAATTTTCTTGTACTTCATTCTTGCCAAACAATAAATTTGCTGATGCACTATCTTTTGATGCTTGTGGGGATTTAAAATTACAAGATATATAAGTCGGTATTTTTAGAAAATCGATGAAGTATGCAAGTGTTACTTTTAATATTGTTTACGTGACTGTCTCACACACAAGTGAAAGAAACAAGGACTGTATTTCCAACTGCGCCAGAGGTCACACCAGCAGCACCATATCTTACTGATGTCAAGACCACGGAATCCAATCCAACCAAAGGTATTTATTTTAATAATTTACAGGTATTTCGTGTACCATTTCACGTGTATTTTCATTACTTTTCATAGGCAGTTCTGTTTTTCAGTAATACAGGCATTTCTATTGCCCTTTTGCAGACATTTCCTTTACTATTTTACATTTAATCCTTTCACAAAATCATCCTTCGAATAAGCATAACTACCTTGCCTGCTATTTTCTATCAGCTTCTTCCAGAATGAAATGCAGTGATAAATGTGATAATTTCAACTTTGATCAGTCTACACCTTTCAAATACTGGGACAACGAGAAGCAAATAATGATCTTTCAAAAGTTTCTTATCACGCTATAGCTAGCGAGATCGGCAAAACTCCTCTGGTATTTCAACGTGGAAATAACTATCTTTGTGATTTTCCCGTGTACAATTTTTTTTTTTTTTATTTCTTTTCATGAGGTTGCATATTTTTTCCTCGCATGAGGTTGCATTGGCCCCCGCCCAAACCCGGCTCTGGTCAAAACCACATGTCCCAACACAAGAAGACCCAATGACACCATGTGTCATTGTAGTGGTCTTCCGTGTTTTCACACAAAGGACCTCATGACATAAATGTCACTACTGGTCCCTGTGTGTAGACACACATGATCCTAGCCAAAAGCCGGATATTAAGCCGCTGGGTTTTCGCAGCGATAATTCTTGTGTTTTACGAAATGAAAATATTACTTGAAAAGTAAATCGCGGTGGAACATGCTTTATCACCAATGGTGGAAAGTCAGTCTCGAATAATATCATTGGTCGAAGTTGCGGATGTCCGAGGGGTAAAAAAACAAATAATAAAACAAGCAAACTCATTATGCAAGGGCAAAACGACAAAAGGCGGAATCAAAAAGGTTTAAAATCCCGCTTCACACACAGTTCAGATCACTATGTCTGAAACAGGATTATATACCTTATTTTTTGAGTCATTGTTACCGTTGGTATTTGGTGGTTGCGTGAGTGGGTGGCGTACCGTGTTAGGAATGTTGATTGAGTGTGTGCCAGAACAGTCACTCACAACACAGGTACGCACATAGAAGTCATAGATGGTTGTAAACGGTGGTGACATTTAACAATGGTTTATTAAGTCACAGCACATCATCACGTAGACATAAGACGAATACACCGTTACAACAAAAGGTACGAATTCAGTATACTCATAAGACTGCACTCACGGCAGTTAATAATAATATCAGCGCTATAATGCCCTCACGACTCATAAGACTGCACTCACGGCAGTTAATAATAATATCAGCGCTATAATGTCCTCACGACTCATAAGACTGCACTCACGGCAGTTAATAATAATATCAGCGCTATAATGAATGATAATCGTCACACAAAGGGAGTAGCCATCTTAATGACACAGAAAGCAGCAGCATCGCTTACACTAGTCAACAACCAAAATGTACCAGAAATGAAAATAGCTGATCTTAACTAATTTTGGTGTGCTGAAAACGAAAATGACATTAAAAAATGTTGATTGGCTCTAGTTTTCAAGATATATGGTACTAGTTTATTTAATTACGGTCAATTTATATATATGACGCAACTTTTGTGGGCGATTGCATAATTGTTTCTAATGACCAATAAAAATGTAACTAGAAGTTGATGATGCAATCCTTACTATGATTACATCACTTTTGTGATTAAATATCTTATCTCTGATAAAATTTTGCCATTAGTTAGTGCATTTGTCCTTATCAAAAGTATCGTAGTTAGAAATGCCTAGGACATATGTGAACAGTGCTAATAATTTCTGTTATATATGTGGTGAGGTGACATTTCTATCACAAAAACGAAATATAACAAAAGTGATTAAGAAGGCGTACAGTTTGTATTTTGGCTGCAGAATAGGAGATCAAGATAAGAGCTGGGCGCCACACATATGCTGCAATACATGTGCAGCACATCTTAAACTATGGTTGACTGGCAAAAGGCTAGCTATGCCTTTTGCAGTCCCAATGATTTGGAGAGAGCCCACTGATCATGTCAACAACTGTTACTTTTGCATGGTCCCACCAATTGGGAAAGGCATATCAAAGAAGAAAAAATGGACTCTGGAATACCCAAACATCCCCTCTGCAATACGTCTGGTACCACATGGTGATGACCTACCAGTTCCCAAAGTGCCAGAATCATTTTCAGCTGCTTCTACTGATGAAGAAGAGGAAATTGGTGGTCCTGAACCATCAACCTCAAGCGACCCAGATTTTGAGCAAACTACATCCACTAAACCACACTTAATAACCCAAGGTGAACTGAATGATCTTGTAAGAGATCTGAATTTACCGAAGAACAAGGCGGAGCTTTTGGGTTCCAGATTGCAACAGTGGAATCTCCTGGCAGAAGATGTTACAATTTCTGTGTATAGGAACCGCCAGAAGCCGCTTATTACATTCTTTTTCAAAGAGGGTGACCTTTCTGCGTGCCACAACATTTCTGGTTTAATGGCAGCCCTCAAAATCAATTACATACCGGAAGAGTGGAGGCTTTTCATTGATTCATCCAAGACGAGTCTTAAAGCTGTTTTGTTGAATAATGGTAATGTGTTACCGTCAATTCCAGTTGGTCACGCAGTTCATATGAAAGAAACTTATGAAAACATTAAGCAGCTTTTGAAGTGTATAAACTACGATCATCATCATTGGTCACTTTGCGGTGACTTAAAAGTGGTCGCTCTTTTGCTTGGACTACAGGGTGGATACACCAAGTACTGTTGCTTTCTCTGTGAGTGGGATAGCCGTGCACGAAGTGACCATTACATCAGAAGACATTGGCCAATCAGGCAGTCATTGCAGCCTGGCAGTAAGAACGTTGAGAACCCAGCACTTGTCGACACCAGCAAGATTTTGTTGCCACCCTTGCACATTAAGCTGGGTCTCATGAAAAACTTTGTCAAGGCAATGGAGAAAACAGATGAGGCTTTCAAATACCTCATCAGAAAATTGTCCACCACTGACTTAAATGCTAGCCATGCTGCTTTTTCCTTGCCATGCAACACGCAAAGAAACTCGTCATCATGAAGAAGTTTTCGAATTTGCGGACCAACAAATACTCCCTCTCTTATTTTAGCTTCACTCAGTCTTGGAAATTTTCTGATGAGGTATTTGAAAGCCTCATCTGTTTTCTCCATTGCCTTGACAAAGTTTTTCATGAGACCCAGCTTAATGTGCAAGGGTGGCAACAAAATCTTGCTGGTGTCGACAAGTGCTGGGTTCTCAACGTTCTTACTGCCAGGCTGCAATGACTGCCTGATTGGCCAATGTCTTCTGATGTAATGGTCACTTCGTGCACGGCTATCCCACTCACAGAGAAAGCAACAGTACTTGGTGTATCCACCCTGTAGTCCAAGCAAAAGAGCGACCACTTTTAAGTCACCGCAAAGTGACCAATGATGATGATCGTAGTTTATACACTTCAAAAGCTGCTTAATGTTTTCATAAGTTTCTTTCATATGAACTGCGTGACCAACTGGAATTGACGGTAACACATTACCATTATTCAACAAAACAGCTTTAAGACTCGTCTTGGATGAATCAATGAAAATCCTCCACTCTTCCGGTATGTAATTGATTTTGAGGGCTGCCATTAAACCAGAAATGTTGTGGCACGCAGAAAGGTCACCCTCTGTGAAAAAGAATGTAATAAGCGGCTTCTGGCGGTTCCTATACACAGAAATTGTAACATCTTCTGCCAGGAGATTCCACTGTTGCAATCTGGAACCCAAAAGCTCCGCCTTGTTCTTCGGTAAATTCAGATCTCTTACAAGATCATTCAGTTCACCTTGGGTTATTAAGTGTGGTTTAGTGGATGTAGTTTGCTCAAAATCTGGGTCGCTTGAGGTTGATGGTTCAGGACCACCAATGTCCTCTTCTTCATCAGTGGAAGCAGCTGAAAATGATTCTGGCACTTTGGGAACTGGTAGGTCATCACCATGTGGTACCAGACGTATTGCAGAGGGGATGTTTGGGTATTCCAGAGTCCATTTTTTCTTCTTTGATATGCCTTTCCCAATTGGTGGGACCATGCAAAAGTAACAGTTGTTGACATGATCAGTGGGCTCTCTCCAAATCATTGGGACTGCAAAAGGCATAGCTTGCCTTTTGCCAGTCAACCATAGTTTAAGATGTGCTGCACATGTATTGCAGCATATGTGTGGCGCCCAGCTCTTATCTTGATCTCCTATTCTGCAGCCAAAATACAAACTGTACGCCTTCTTAATCACTTTTGTTATATTTCGTTTTTGTGATAGAAATGTCACCTCACCACATATATAACAGAAATTATTAGCACTGTTCACATATGTCCTAGGCATTTCTAACTACGATACTTTTGATAAGGACAAATGCACTAACTAATGGCAAAATTTTATCAGAGATAAGATATTTAATCACAAAGGTGATGTAATCATAGGAAGGATTGCATCATTAACTTCTAGTTACATTTTTATTGGTCATTAGAAACAATTATGCAATCGCCCACAACAGTTGCGTCATATATATAAATTGACCGTAATTAAATAAACTAGTAGCATATATCTTGAAAACTAGAGCCAATCAACATTTTTTAATGTCATTTTCGTTTTCAGCACACCAAAATTAGTTAAGATCAGCTATTTTCATTTCTGGTACATTTTGGTTGTTGACTAGTGTAATTACAATGAAACTGTAGAAAATCTCCTTCTGAAGTATAAGAGTCTTGGCTGCAACATGTCTTTGAAAATTCATTTTCTGGATTCTCATCTGGATTTTTTTACGTCAAACTGTGGAGCGGTCATTGATGAGCATGGTGAACGATTTCACCAGGACATTGCTGCTATGGAGACAAGGTATCAAGGCAATTGGAGCCCTTCAATGCTTGCTGATTACTGTTGGACTGTGACAAGAGACACCTCATCGATTGACTACAAGAAGCAAGCAAAGAGAGCTCGAACAGCGACTGAATAATGACAGAATGGGTTCAAATGTGCCTTTTTAAAACATGATATGTGAACTTTAAATAATGTTTATATTTTTTCTATAATTTTATGTTGAAATATGAATTAATTGAGTATGTAAACACAATTTTTATAATGCTAAAGTAGAAAGACTAGCTGTTCACCCCAGAGAATTAAACAAGCATACATTATTTGTATTACTGTAATGTAAATTCATCATTTTAAAAAAAAACCCAGAGCCAATTGGTGAATTTCATTATGATATTTGAAATCAGCATGTCAAAATCAATAAGAAATGGTATATTTAATTTCTGGTACAAAAAACTTTTGAAAATTTGTTGACTAGTGTTATCAGCTGGGTACTTATTAATGAGAGGCTAATATTAGCTAGATTTCAGACACGATTTTTCAAGCTCTCAATTGTACAATGTTATGCACCAACTAACGACGCTCTTGATACCACAAAAGATGACTTCTATGAAGCACTTCTAAGTACCATCAACACAATACCCAAGCATGACATAATAGCAGTCATGGGCGATTTTAACGCCAAAGTAGGTGACAACAACGATGGAGTACAAAGATATCTCGGTACTCATGGCATAGGCTGTATGAATCAAAATGGCGAAAGACTTCTAGAACTTTGTGAAATATCAAACCTCGTTGTGGCAGACACCATCTTTCCACATAAGAATATCCACAAGATAACATGGAATTCACCTGATGGCAGAACTAAGAACCAGATAGATCACTTCTGCATAAGCGCAAAATTTCGCTCATCAGTTCAAGACGTCAGAGCATACAGAGGTGCAGAGATCGGAAGCGATCATAACCTCTGCATAGCTAAACTGAGAATTAAACTGAAGAAGTTATACCAACCGAATAAAAATAGAAGAATAGATGTACACAAACTGCAATCAAATGATATAAAGGAGGAGTATAATGTCAAAATGAACAACTATTTCGATGCTTTAGGCAAAATTGACAACGATATCACCACCAAGACAATCGATACTAAATGGGAACAACTGAGAACAGCAATGACAGAAGCAGCTGTAGCGACCACCGGATACCTAGTACATAAAAAAGAAAAAATGGATGAGAGAAGATACTTGGGATAAAATACAAGAAAGGAAAACAGCAAAACTTAAACTACTAGCAGCAAGTACACATAATGCAGTTGAATCTTGCAAACTAACTTATAACTTGTTAAATAAAGAAGTGAAGACAAAAACTCGAAGAGATAAAAGACATTTCATCAATGAACTGGCCGTAGAAGCTGAAAATGCTGCAAGAACTGGTAATAGTAGGTGCCTTTATCAAATTACAAAACAACTATGTCACCAGCCTACTGCTATGGAAAAACCTGTTAAAGGTAAATTAGGGAATTCAATACCAACAGAAAAAGAACAAATGAAGAGATGGGCTGAGCACTTCATGGAGGTGCTAAACAGACCACCACCAACAGTAACACCTGATTTTAATAATGAAACACCCACAACCACATTGCCAATAACTTGCGATGAATTCACGCTGGACGAGATCAAACAAGCCGTTAAAAGATTAAAAAATTTTTAAAGCTGCTGGAGTTGACGAAATTTCAGGGGAAATGATTAAAGCAGTTAATGACAACAACCTCTTGAGAATTTTAGATATTATAAATGAAGTATGGAGAGAAGAACAACCACCACAACAATTCTTCTTCTTCTTCTTCCGTCCTTAGCCACCGACCGTCAAAGCAGTCAGTGGCCATTACGCCTAATGGCGTCTTAGGGCAACAGCAGATAGGTTTTCTTTGCCATTGTTTCCCATCACGCCTATTGGCGTCTTTAGGGCAACGGCAAATCAATCCATCTGCTGTTGTTTCCGTAATCGAAGTGACTGGCAAACGGGTGATCAGCCCGTTGGTACCACACCAAGGGAAAGACAGTATTATTGTAAAGTTACCGAAGAAAGGTGATCTGTCAGACTGTAATAACTGGCGTGGTATATCTCTATTATCAGTACCTGGAAAATTATTATGTTGCATGATGTTAGAAAGACTTAAATTGCATGCTGACGAAAAGATCAGAGAAGAACAAGCGGGTTTCAGGCCGAAACGATCATGTATTGATCAAATATTCACACTAAGAACAATTATAGAAGAATCAGTGGAAATGCAATCGCCACTTATTATCACCTTCGTCGATTTTAAAAAAGTCTTTGATAGTCTACACCGCCCATCATTGTGGAAGATACTTACAATCTATGGTTTTCCATCAAAATATGTGAATATAATCAAAGCGCTATATGACAATGCAAGATGTTGTGTTAGAACAAATAACGGGAATACAGAATGGTTTACAGTAGAAACAGGGGTGAAACTAGGCTGTATTATGTCACCACTACTTTTTGGAATAGCTATTGATTGGGTTATGAGAAACTATACCCACAATGAACAATTAGGTATAAAATGGACAAATGGAAAATTCCTGGAGGACCTGGATTTCGCAGATGATTTAGCATTCTTAAGTTCAACACCCAGACAATCCCAAGAAGCAGCAAATAATTTGTGTCATCTTTCGGTTAAAATAGGTCTCCAAATAAATGACTCTAAAACTAAAGCTATGAACTTTTCTAACGAGACCTTTGATATCATCTTGAACGGGGAAAAACTACAGAAAGTTGAAAGTTTCAATTATTTAGGCAGTAAAATGACTCAGGATGGTGACACAACAAGAGAAATTCATACTAGAATTGTTTTGGCAGCTAGCGCCTTCAATAGATTATCTAACATTTGGAAATTACGATCATTGAATATACATACCAAGCTTCGTCTGTTTAATTCAAATGTTATCTCAGTGTTAACATACGGCTGTGAGAGTTGGAAAATAACAAAAATCATTGGAGAACAAGCTGAATACATTCGAGAACAAATGTCTTAGAAAACTCATGAACATCAGTTGGAAAGAATTCAAGACTAATCGACAAATAAGAGAAGACTCTAGGCAGAAATATGTCTCCGACTATATAAAGAAAAGACGATGGTCATATATCGGTCATGTCCTACGAATGCAAAACAACAGAATACCACTACATATTAATAATAATAATATTAGCGCTATAATGTCCTCACGACTCATAAGACTGCACTCACGGCAGTTAATAATAATATCAGCGCTATAATGTCCTCACGACTCATAAGACTGCACTCACGGCAGTTAATAATAATATCAACTTCAATATCCATAAACTCTACCTCCGCGGGAAACAATGGCCTCTTAAATAATATCTTCACACAATATCCTCTACTAGGAAATACTGGCCTGTACATATTAAGGCCTCTAACATCTTTGCATCAAATATCCACTTATCCAAAAACACAACGAAAACAATCGCTAGACATATTTCTAGTGCTCTGCGCAGACACACAATTATAGGCTGACTCCGTCAGTCAACCCCAGGACACAATGCTCTCTCGTACACACCCAGGGCACACACTGTGAACTCCCTGTCACGAGACTCGACTGTTTGAAACCCAACTCATTCAAAATACATGCGGGCTAGCCGCGAGCTAATCACAGCTCAATACAACTCAGGGATAAATTCCTCACAGGCGTGTCTCAACGCTGTGAGTAGCGATCATCGCTCTGTTCTCGAACATACGAGAAGATATTATTCCTATCCCAAATTTAAACAAGCATCAGCTTAATCGGGCATTCAAGTGCCACAACCCATAATTTTACTTGTCCAAAAAACATTCCAAAGATCACTTCCCTTCCATAGGATCTACTCGTAACAGTCATCTCTAGAGCATAGGATGTATCTAGCAAGAAGTTTTCTCAAAGGTATTTCACCGCTTTCTGTCTACAGCTATCACCTAGACCTGTGCTGTTAACTTTGTATCTGTCGTGCGCCATCCCCTACCTCTAGTTCGCCAATTATCTTCTTGACTTTCTAGGAATTCCTCCCAAACATCCATCTTGCGACAGGCGCAGCAGACGCAAAACACATCTTCTGCACTAGTTTTCTTTCTGATATTCGCTGATAATTTCTGTGTAGAGAAATACTGTGTGCGAGCAGTCATCTATCTATCTATCTATCTATCTATCTATCTATCTATCTATCTATCTATCTATCTATCTATCTATCTATCTATCTATCTATCTATCTATCTATCTATCTATCTATCTATCTATCTATCTATCTATCTATCTATCTATCTATCTATCTATCTATCTATCTATCTATCTACCTACCTACCTACCTACCTACCTACCTACCTACCTACCTACCTACCTACCTACCTACCTACCTACCTACCTACCTACCTACCTACCTACCTACCTACCTACCTACCTACCTACCTACCTACCTACCTACCTACCTACCTACCTACCTACCTACCTACCTACCTACCTACCTACCTACCTACCTACCTATCTATCTATCTACCTACCTACCTACCTACCTACCTACCTACCTACCTACCTACCTACCTACCTACCTACCTACCTACCTACCTACCTACCTACCTATCTATCTATCTATCTATCTATCTATCTATCTATCTATCTATCTATCTATCTATCTATCTATCTATCTATCTATCTATCTATCTATCTAATCTATCTATCTATATCTGCATATCTGTTCGTAGTTCGTCCGTCTTAGTGTCTGTCGGTCTATTAATTTATGTAACCAAGAATATGTGTAGCTAAAGTAAATGAGAGTTAGCTCTGTAGTCCCTCCCCCCACACACACACAAATAAATAGAAAGAAGGGAGTTAGAGTGAACTATGCCAAGAAAAGAGGGCTGAAAAAAAAATGTGAATGAATGATAGAGAATTAGATGGGAAAATAATATCCTGGAAAAATAAATAAAACTAGTTTGTTACATTCCAATTACAAAATTAATTGCCTTTGGTTCTTTACCTGACTGTGCGCAACTCCTAAAATTCAGTTGATTACCTCAAGTTAAAACTAAATGCTTCTGTAGAAAATAAAGATCAGTTGAAAATAATCCTCGTGCAGCTGCAAGCTATAATGTGTGGTTTAGAGCTGTGTTTGGTGAAATCTGAAGCTAATGTATTTGTAGTGTTTTCAGAAGCATCTACCACACAAGGGATGGGATCGATCATAATGTTTCCCAATGCATCTGCTAACACACTAGCTGCGTCATCTCTCATTACGTTTACGACCATGGGAATATATCAAACGAAAGGTATTTATTTCCTTAGTTTGCAAGTATTTCTTGTACAAATTTACAGGAACTGTTTTATCATTTTACTAGCGGTTTTTTTGTCACAGTTTACGGATGTTTCGTTACTACTTTACACGCATATATTTTACCTTTTACTAGCATTTTGTTTCTCAATGTACATGTACTCTTCTTATTACTACATCCATCGTATTCAGTATAAATACACTGACATTTGTTTCTAGTCTTCCCCACCGAAGTAGGTCACCTTGCAAGAATCCTGCACCAAACATTCACATGCTTTTGTAGCTGTGGTTACTGTTGTAATTTTTTTGACATAATGAGGTTTCCAGCCCTAAGGACAACTTCTTATTAGTCGTTTATACAAAGTTCAGGATATTTATTATGTGTGGTGGCTTGTAGCTGAGTCCACTGAAATAAAAGCTTCAATATTATAACTGGTGATCCTTTTCGCGTGCAGTTAAGTTTTGTAATGTGAATGTTTTCAGAAACACCACAGACGCCAGTGATGACGTCAGCCACATACGAAAATAATTCTTCGACGACCACAGCGGCACGAAATTCCACGGTATTAATGACTACAGATCAGTATGACATCACAGGTATTTTCAATAGGTTTTTGTAACAGCTGATTTGTCATTCTATTACTTAGAATCTTGTTTATTTTATTTTTGTGTGTGGAAAAATGTATATTTAAAATTCTGTCTTTTTTCAACGATATTGGCAGATTGACAGAGTGGATACAGCGCTGGTCTTCTTGATACCGACATGCTCCAGTCTACCCAGCTGTAAATGGGTACCTGACCTTGAGTTAGGGAAGGAAAAGGCAGCGAGGTCACACCACCTATCGATGTTGGACCTAGTATGCTGAACTCTTTATCAATTCACTTCCCTTGAGCATTATCTGATATGGATTACCTGTACCCTTTTTTAAATTTAATTTAACTTAGGTAGGGTCTTCCGGTAGGTCACCTGGTAGGACAACCTGGCAGGACTGGGTGAATAAACTGTTGAAATCCTATTAGTGGTCTTGCAAGAGAAATCAATGTCTGCTGGACGCTACTCGTCCATCAGGAATATAATTAAAACAATCATATCTAACATTAAGCAACAAGGTGTTATCTATTATCTATGAAATACTATGTCTTAAGTGAAATTAAAAGCTTTCATGATGGATCTCCCCCTAGTATCTGACCTCTTGCTTGTTTACAGCAGTAATTTTCAATCTATGTGCCGTTGGCTTCCCCGTGAGTTTTTTGGCTGTGGCCATCAAAAGTTTGTGAACCACAAGAAGGGAGTTAAAGTGAATTATGCCAAGAAAAGAGGGCTGAAAATAAATGATGTAAATGAATGAAAGAGAACTAGATGGGAAAATAATATCATGGAAAGATAAATAAAACTGGTTTGTCACATTCCAATTACAAAATTAATTGTCTTTTTTATAAGTTTGGTTCTTTAACTGACTGTGCGCAACTCCCACAATTCAGTTGATTACGTCCAATTAAAATTAAATGCTTCTGTAAAAAATAAAGATCAGTTGAAGATAATCCTCTTACAGCTGCAGACTATATTGTGTAGTTTCGAGCTGTGTTTGGTGAACTCAGAAGCTAATGTTTTTGTATTGTTTTCAGAAGTATCTACCACACAAGGGATGGAATCCACCATAATGTTTCCTAATGCATCTGCTTCCACACTAGCTGCGTCATCTCTCATTACGTTTACGACCATGGGAACATATCAAACGAAAAGTATTTATTTCCTTAGTTTGCAAGTATTTCTTGTACCAATTTAAAGGAACTGTTTTATCATTTTACTGGCGGTTTTTTGTCGCAGTTTACGGATGTTTCGTTACTACTTTACACGCATATATTTTACCTTTTACTAGCATTTTGTTTCTCAATGTACATGTACTCTTGGTTATTACTACAGCCATCGTATACAATATAAATACTCTCTCATTTTTATTCTAGTCTTCCCCACTGAAGTAGGTCACCTTGCAAGAAGCCTGCACCAAACATTCACATGCTTTTGTAGCTGTGGTTACTGTTGTAATTTGTTTGACATAATGAGGTTTCCAGCCCTAAGGACAACGTCGTATTAGTGGTCTATACAAAGTTCAGGATATTTATTATTTGTGGTGGCTTGTAGCTGAGTCGACTGAAGTAAAAGCTTCAATATTATAACTGGGGATCCTTTTCGCGTGCAGTTAAGTTTTGTAATGTGAATGTTTTCAGAAACCCTTCATACGCCAGTGATGACGTCAGCCACATACGTAAAAAATTCTTCGACGACCACAGCGGCACGAGATTCCACGGTATTAATGACTACAGATCAGTAAGACATCACAGGTATTTCCAAAAGTTTTTTTTACAGCTGATTTGTCATTCTATTACGTAGAATCTTGTTTATTTTATTTGTGTGTGTGGAATAACGTATATTTAAAATTCTGTCTTTTTTCAACGATATTGGCTGATTGAAAGAGTGGCTGGAGCGCTGGTCATTTGCGGTAAAGGTGCCGGGTTGGCATCACGATACCGACACGCTCCAGTCTATGCAGCTGTAAATGGGTACCTGACCTTGAGGTAGATTTGTAAAAGGCAGCGAGGTCACAGTACCTATCGATGTTGGACCTAGTATAATAATAATAATAATAAATTCTTTAAGCACAAAACACGGCGCATAAGGCAGAAACCAGTGCTCTCCAGGTTGTTCGTTGTGACGCCACTCCTCTTAGCACTTGCACATTATTTAGGCCCAACGTTCTTCCTTCTCTTATTATTGTTCTTCTGAGTGTTTCTTTTGGTCTTCCTTTTTTCCTCTTACCCTCAGGAACCCAAGTGAGTGCCTGTAGTGGTATTCTGTTGTTTTGCATTCGTAGGACATGACCGATATATGACCTTCGTCTTTTCCTTATATAGTCGGAGACATATTTCTGCCTAGAGTCTTCTCTTATTTGTCGATTAGTCTTGAATTCTTTCCAACTGATGTTCATGAGTTTTCTAAGACATTTGTTCTCGAATCTATTCAGCTTGTTCTCCAATGATTTTGTTATTTTCCAACTCTCACAGCCGTATGTTAACACTGAGATAACATTTGAATTAAACAGACGAAGCTTGGTATGTATATTCAATGATCGTAATTTCCAAATGTTAGATAATCTATTGAAGGCGCTAGCTGCCAAAGCAATTCTAGTATGAATTTCTCTTGTTGTGTCACCATCCTGAGTCATTTTACTGCCTAAATAATTGAAACTTTCAACTTTCTGTAGTTTTTCCCCGTTCAAGATGATATCAAAGGTCTCGTTAGAAAAGTTCATAGCTTTAGTTTTAGAGGCATTTATTTGGAGACCTATTTTAACCGAGAGATGACACAATATATTTATTGCTTCTTGGGATTGTCTTGGTGTTGAACTTAAGAATGCTACATCATCTGCGAAATCCAGGTCCCCCAGGAATTTTCCATTTGTCCATTTTATACCCAATTGTTCATTGTGGGTATAGTTTCTCATAACCCAATCAATAGCTATTCCAAAAAGTAGTGGTGACATAATACAGCCTTGTTTCACCCCTGTTTCTACTGTAAACCATTCTGTATTCCCTTTATTTGTTCTAACACAACATCTTGCATTGTCATATAGCGCTTTGATTATATTCACATATTTTGTTGGAAAACCATAGATTGTAAGTATCTTCCACAATGATGGGCGGTGTAGACTATCAAAGGCTTTTTGAAAATCGACGAAGGTGATAATAAGTGGCGATTGCCTTTCCACTGATTCTTCTATAATTGTTCTTAGTGTGAATATTTGATCAATACATGATCGTTTCGGCCTGAAACCCGCTTGTTCTTCTCTGATCTTTTCGTCAGCATGCTAGTATGCTGAACTCTTTATCAATTCACTCCTCTACAGCATTATCTGCTATGGATTACCTGTACCCTTTTTTAAATTTAACTTAGGTAGGGTCTTCCAGTAGGTCACCTGGTAGGACAACCTGGCAGGACTGGATGAATAAACAGTTGAAATCCTATTAGTGGTCTTGCAAGAAAAATCATCTCTTATGTCTACTGGACGCTACACGTCCATGCAGAAATATAATTAAAACAATCATATCTAACATTCAGCAACAAAGGGTTATCTATTATCCATGAAATACTATGTCTTAAGTGAAATTAAAAGCTTTCATGGTGGATCTCACCCTAACATCTGACCGCTTGCTTGTTTGCAGCAGTAATTTTCAACCTATGGGCCGTTGGCTTCACCGTGAATTTTAGGGCTGTGGTCATCAAAAATTTCAGAACCAGTGATTTACATTATGCCAGTTGAGCAGTACATTATTTTGAGGTCATTGCCGCCAAAGGTTTGAGAACACCTGATTTACATTTTGCTAATTTAGCAGTAAATCATTTTTGAAAATATTCATTGTCTCAAATGGTTGAGAACCACTGGCTTATATGTTGTCAGTTAAGTCGTAAATTCATAAAAATAACTATAGTGCAGTTGCCTGTCGTCACATATTTCTACGTCTATGTCATAAACATTCATATTACTGAAACTACTTATAACATTAACTACTTATAAGCATGACATAAAATATGTTGAAACGTACAAACATCGTCACTAGAACCTACAGTTGACATTATAAGAAAGGATAATTCGATTAGAGGGGCATGTAATCAGAACTCATAAAGTATTCGAAAAGTCTACGATTGTATGAATAGGTACTAAGGTTGTTTCCTAGGTTATGTGGAAGACAATTCCGAAGATGAGCAGCAGAGTACGCTATGAGTGGCTAAGAGGTATGGCTTCTGCTTCGAGTACTAAAGGTGCCTGGTTCGATTCCCAGTAGAGGGAATATAATTTACTTACTTAGTCGTTCCCCTTCTACCGTGAGGTGTAGAGGTTTGAAAGAGAGAGCGCCAGACTATCCTATCGGCTGTCTTCCTCCTGGCCTGGTTCCATTCTAGTCCTCGATCCTTCAGAGATTGTCTAATGTTGTCCTCCCAGCGGACTCTGGGTCGTCCTCGGGGTCTGGATCCTTGGCTCTTTGTTTCCCATGCTTGTCGTGGTATCCGATTTTCTCCCATTCTGCAAACATGGCCAAACCATCTTAATTGGGACTGTTCTACTTGGGTCTGCAGGGGGTAGGATTTAAGGCCTTGTGATGCGTGATGCCATATGATGATGGATGGTATCCGCATGTCTGGTTTTGTGTGGTGTGCAGATGTGTTCAGTCAAAACAATGTTCATACAAAAATAACAGGGCAATCCACATAGGACGTCAGTAAACTCACGACGTATAAAGTCAATGATTCTTGTAACAGCCGTTGACGTTTTTCTTCATTATTTATTGTGGACGCCACAGTGACAAAATGGTTACGCGAATATGTGGGCACATCAAACAGTCATTATCACAGCAACATTCAATACAGCAATAGACGGTAGACAGCATTACAATGATGAGTCAGATGCATGTTATATTTCATAGTGCTGTAAATGTAGTCAGGTGGAAAACTCCATCCTTTTCTATAACAGCCAGGAGATAACCAGAGGTATGAGATCAGTTCACTCTCCTTAGTCTGACTTCAGCAAGACCGACACGTCTGCCGAAGTATAAATAATGTCCTCAAAAATATCCTCTAGATAATAAAGGTTTTCCAAACCTAGTTCATTTAACAAAGTAGCAAGTAATGGTCCTTGGTACATGCATCAACCGATGCAGTACAATGCAGCGACATGTGAGCTGGGAAAAAAACATCTCGTGACGACGACTTTCGAAGACAGGCTATGAATCGAAATCGCTCACGACCCAAAATCGATAGAGTTAATGAAAAAAGTCAATTTACCTTGCTTTCAAGAAATACAGAAATATCACGCCTCCCGGCATGTGCAAATACACTAGAGGTATTATCCCGAATAAACGAAATATCCATAAGAGGACTACACATCCCTGACAGAACAAAAAAATAGCGGAGATCCCCTCTTCAACGAGGCATCTCTTTCGCCATTCCAAATCGCTCACTCCACTAGTGGTGGGCGGAAACCGATCGACCAAAAAGCAAGACAAGTCATGCGCAGTCCAGCGCAAAATGACCACAGCTCAAAACTTAACTGCATTCGATACCAACGCGAGAAGACAAATGCTTACCGAGAAAAGTGACTATAAATTTCAAGCAGTTGTTGCCCTTGCGTTATAAAATAGATATTGTAAAAAACGATGTTGCGAGAATTTATCACGCAACATATCACCACCTCCTCCCGATAAAAAAAAAAATGTGGAACATATTTTTTTTTTTAAATATCAAAGAGCATGCGATAAGCGGCTCAAAACGCACGAATTATGCGCTGATAATTAATTAAATTGCCTAACATGAGGCTAATTATAGAGTGTCTGGTGAGGATATACCTCAACAGAAAAATAAATATGTCTCAAAAAATATTCACATCGGGGAGGTGTCACCAACACACATCACGTTAGCATGTAAACACAATATACGTATGCAAGTTACCATAATCATCATTAAACAGCATACTCTAATATTGTCTTTAAAAATGGATGTACAAATCTAATAGGAAAATTTAAATAGTAAAGTCTTTGACATGTAATGACATAAGTACATAGTAAAGTTAAACTACATGACGATCCAGGACATATGCTCTGGTATTCCGAGGGTAAGTACACAATCTAGAACTCGTCATGCTTGATACTAGTAAGGTAAGTCCTCAGCTCAACAATGACATTCTGAGAAAGTACAAGCAATATAATGCTAATTAATAACTAATATGCTTCATAAGGTACAATACATTATTAATAATTGTGGCTGTTTAGTAAACTAACGGCCCTTATATTAACTACTCAGTCCTCCTCTTACTTACTTACTTACTTAGTCGTTCCCCTTCTACCGTGAGGTGTAGAGGTCAGTCCTCCTCTATCATCTTAAAAAACGAACAGAAGAAGATGACAACAAAGCACGATAGTGTGTACATATAGAGTAAGTACAGATGTGCTAATCTATTGTAGAAATATAGGTGTGTTATGACTCTGTAATATATGGAAATATAGGACAGAAGTATTAGTTGGAGTCATGTGGGCATCTAGACAAAATGTCAGCCATCACATTATCCGCACCACGGATAGCTCGTACCGTGAAGTGAAAAGGTTGAAGAGCTATAGCATATCGAGTGGATCTCGAACTCTTCAAATTCTTAGTCTGAATAGCTGTAAGAGCTTTCTGATCAGTCTCTAGAATGAAATGTGCGCCCAGGAGGAATCTTTGTAGCTTTAGAATTGACCAAACCATCGCTAACAACTCACGGTCTAAAACCGAGTAGTTCCTCTCTGCCGCATTTAGTTTTCTAGAAATGTACATAACAGGATGCAGAGTATTTGCATATTCTTGCATCAGTGCTGCTCCAATCCCAGTGGATGAAGCATCACTCCGAAGAACAAAAGTCCTATCAAGAGTAGGTAATCTTAAGATGGGAGGAGAAGAAAATATATTCTTGATTTGGTCTAGTGAAGATTGGCATTCTTCAGACCAACGGACCAGATTAGGCGAACCTTTCTTCAACAATGTTGATAGAGGTGCCATGATCGAAGATAAATTTGGAATAAATCTCCCATAAAATTGAATTAAACCTAAGAGACTCCTAACTTGTTTCTTCGTTTTAGGAACAGAGATGTTCAGTATTTTGGAAGTATTGTGGTCTTCTGTCTTCAAGAGACCATGACCAACACGATGACCCAGGAAAGAGATTTCACCAAAACCAACAAAAGCTTTAGAAGGTTTCGCTGTCAAATTATTCTCACGTAGAGTGGACAGTAAGTCATATAACCCTAAATAGTGATCTTCCCAGGTATCACTGAAGAGACAGATGTCATCTAAGTATGCGATGACATCCGAACGATGTGACAGAATTCGACGCATCATGCGAACGAAAGTGGCAGGGGCGTTCATGAGACCAAAAGGCATAACATTCCATTGAAATAGACCCCTAGGTGTAGAAAAAGCAGTAAGAGGTTTGGCATGCTCTGCTAAAGGCACTTGCCAATAACCTTTAGACAAGTCAAGTTTAGTGAAGAATCTAGAATTAGAAAGTCTAATCAGTAGATCTTCTAACAAAGGCATCGGTTCAGCGTCGAACTTTGTGACCTGATTCAATTTGCGATAATCAACGCAAATTCGTATGTTCTTATCCTTCTTCCGGACAATAACCATGGAAGAAGAATATGGTGAAGTCGATGGTTCAATTATATTTAATTGAATCATTTCATCCAATTCCTTTTCCACTTGCGACTGAAAGTGTATAGGAATAGGATACGGCCTAACCCTAATTGGATTATTGTCGGTAAGAATTATGTCATGTTCTATGACATCTGTGTGTCCAGGAATGTCAGTGAGAACATCCTGAAATGTTTGTAACATCGACGAGACTTGTCGATGTTCGTCACCAGAAAGATTAGGAGAAACAGAAACGTTTTTCCAAGATTCCGTGGAATGTAATGGAACCACTGGAAGGGGAAGATTGACATCTGAGAAGGTAGATTCCTCATCCTGTATGACAGACAGGGATGAATAATGACCGTGAGGTGCAGGAGCATCATCCGTTGCCTGGAAAATAGGCAGCAAATAGTCCGGACGTTCGTGAAATTCCGAAAGCATGTTTATGTGGAAAGTTTTATGCTTTCCATCAATATCGACCACATAGTCAACATCGGAAATCCGAGAGACTATTGCATACGGACCTTTCCATGCAATAAGAAGTCTATTTTCCCTACTGGGGAGTAGGACGAATGCTTTGTCACCTGGACAAAGTTGTCGTAGACATCTATTCTTGTTAGCAAACTGTCTTGCCTTCTCTTTAGCAATTTCTGATGAAGCAGTTGCTAGCTTACATGCCTCAATGATCTTTTGTCTAAGAGCAATGACATACTCATATGAGGATTGAGTTTCATCGCTAATATCATCGGCAGTGATGAGATCGTGTAATAAAGACATAGGGCCGCGTGGACGCGCGCCAAAGACAAGTTCGAAGGGAGAAAATCCTGTGTGTTCATTAGGGACTTCTCTATAGGCAAAGAGAGCCGCGGGTAAAACCCTGTCCCAATCTTGAGGATGATCTTCAGTTATCTTACCAAGCAAAGTCTTGAGCGTTCTATTCAGACGCTCAACTAACCCATTAGACATAGGATGGTAGATACTACTGAGAGATCGTTCAATATGTAAGGTAGACATTACCTGTGACATAGTGTCAGATATGAGTTGAGTGCCATGGTCTGACAATATTTCTCTGGGGAACCCCAAGCGAGAAAATATCAACCAAAGAGCATCTGCGATATCTGTAGTAGATATGCTCTTAAGAGGAATAGCCTCTGGCCAACGTGTGCACATATCGACACATGTAAGGATAAACTGATGTCCTCTGGCCGACCTGACCTTAAAAGGGCCAATAATATCTATGGCCATTTTCTGAAACGGCCGAATAGGAATGTCAGCAGCCTGGATAGGCGCAGCATGTCGTGGTCCTCTAGATTTGACCTCCTGACATACCTTGCATGATCGGCAGTAAATACGAATGTCCTTATTGACAAAAGGCCAAAAGAAAGCCGCAAGGACTCTCGACTTCGTACGGGCAAAACCCATATGTCCAGCACATTGCGAGTCATGAGCATGTTGCAATATTTGCACTCTCATGCTCTTGGGAACAAGAATTTGCGAATGTGCCGACGTAGTCGAATCTTGTACCATACGTACAAGTACGCCGTTTCTCATTGCAATCCAAGATTTTCTATTTGTATCCTGATTCGGATCACCTTTCTTCGCAAGAACGAAGAATTTTTTTAAAGAAGGATCTTCTTCTTGCAATTTTATGAAAGAGTCACGAGTGATTACTAAGTGACTATCTTGGCTATCAACTTCATTATCACTATTCAGTGAAGTTTCGGGTGTTTGTAGAGCTTGTGCTCTTGTAACTACTGCATTTGTAGCTTGCATGTTATTATCTTCCCAAGCAGCAATCTGCTGTGGGGTACACTCCCTAACTCCGTGAATACGACCAATAATAAGGTCCGCAATAGGATTAGGTAAGAGACAAGCATGCACATCTCCAGTAAAGAAAGGAGTGGCAATGCGAATTACAGCAGTAGGATATTTTTCTAGAGTGCCGCCAAATGTGACACATTTAATAACCCTTCCTGTAGCACAAGATGGATCTACAAGCGATTGTCTAACACCAATAGTGGTGCATCCGGAATCGAAAAGTAGTGAGACCGGAGTATCATTAACAAGACCCTTATGTAGAATTAAAGAACCCCTCCCGTCATGCGCAACAGCAGCAGGAAGAGCGGGAAGTGGGTGACCACAACTCAAAGTAGTTATGGTACCCGGTTCGAATAAAGTACTGCATTGGGGGCATTTGTTTGCTCTCTCAAAGTCAAAAGCAGAACTAGTGACAGCGTCAAAGTTTTTACTATCAACAACATGATTACAGGCTCCCTCAGTTTCCTGTTGTACAGCATTAGCCTGCTGATATCTCTTTTTTTTGTGTTGAGATCTACCCCGACTATTATTACCTCTGAAGTTATCAGAGTTATTATTATCTCTGCAGTTATTATTGTCTCTATTGTAATTGTTATCCTGGTTCGAATTCCAGTTTCCACGATTACTATCATGTTCACATTGATGCGAACATCTATTTGTTTGGTTCTGAGGTCTTCGGCAGGAATAACCTCTATTACCATATCCTCTTTTGAAATGCTTATAATTATTAGGGTGATAGTAACGAGTACTATCAGGTTGTCTCCAATTCTTCGAAGAAGAATCACTATGAAATTGGTTTCCATGATTTTGACAGAAATTACCGCTACTCTTTCTATCAAAATTTTGTTGGAATCTACGAGCAAAGTTTTGGCCATACGGAGCTGCCGAAGCAACTGGTAAACCTTCTTTCACCTTAGAGTTACCCATGGTTATGTGTGGGTGCGCAGTTACGTACTGGCAACAGAAATCTTCCATTTCTTTTATTGTTTTAGGTTTACGTTCATGAAGGAAAGCAAGGAAAGACTCATTGACAGACGACATGACTTTGTCTCTAAGTATTAAGTCCATAAGTCCTTCATAAGTTTTTTCCGTCTTAGATAGTTCAACCCATCGTGAGAAAGTAATGCGTATTCTTGCAATAAACTCGGAGAATTCAACTCCATTTTCAGGTAACATGTTTTTAAATTGTAGACGATAGCCGTCTTCGTTAAGCTGATATTTCTTTAACAAAGCGGCCCTGACAACCTCATAATTGTTCTTGTCAGGTTCATCCACCATATTTAATATACTTAGAGCTTTACCTGTCAGTATCCCTGATAACTATAAACATATTTTGCTTTGTCTATGTTATGAGCTGTACATGCTTGTTCAAATCTGTCCAGATAGAACATTATGTCATCACTGGAAGGACTAAATGTTGGTAACTTAATCTTAAAAGTATCATTATTAGCCTTCCCAGAAGATGAACCCTTGTTTGAATCATTACCATTACTCATGCTCGTCAATTTCAATTTCTCCAACTCTAAAGCTAAGAGTTTTTCTTCATGTTCCATTTTTGCTTTCCTCTCATCAGCCTCTCTTTGTAACTTCCTTTCTTCAGCTTGAGCCTGCATTTGAAGTCTTTCATTTTCAGCTTCTTTTTCAAGTCTTTTATTTTCAGCTTCTTTTTCAAGTCTTTTATTCTCAGCTTCTTTTTCAAGTCTTTTATTCTCAGCCTCTAGCTGTAGCTGGAGTTTTCTCTCCTCAGCTTCTGATTCCCTTTTTTGTTTTTCCATTTCCATTTGGAATCTCTTTTCATCCACCTGCATCTGCAGTTTCTTTTGTTCAGCTTCCATCTGCAGTTTCTTTTGTTCAGCTTCCATTGCTTTATCATATCGAGCAGTTGCAAATTCTTCTAACTTATCACCAGTCTTCCCAAGCAATTTACCCTGCTCAATAAAGTGCTCAAATGTAGACATGATGAGTAATATATAAGTCCAAAACCTGAAATAATTAACTAATTTATTTCAAACCTAAGTGTAACAAGTCTTAATTAAGCACTTGTATATTCACATCACCTTATATTATCCCAGTCTCTGTGGGAAACAAGTCTCCAATCAAAGAACTTGTATATGAAATATCAACAATCAATTCTTGATCATAAGTGCACTTCTCATTCAATAGTGCACGACACTATTCATCATTCATTTATCATCAGTGTAGTAGTAACAGTGCATTAGCATAGCCCATTAACTAATTACTATAACTGTAAACAATGACTATGTAAACACATGCAGAATGTAAACATTGAAAATGTAAACAATACAAACAATGTAAACAATAACAATGTAAACAATAACAAAGATCAGCAACAATACAAAAACGTTCGCAGAAATCAACTAAAAATAAAGCAGAAATTAATGACATATCACAAAAAATGTGACGATATCTGCGCTATAATTAAACAAAATACATGACACCACAGTGTATAAACAAAAATGTTGTATGAAACTAAATTATAGACAAGAGTAGGCTAACAAATACAAACAAATCAAAACAAAACTAAAGAATGTGAAATAATAACGAAAACAATATTAAAACATGTCATCACAGCTAACATAAATAGCAACAGAAGTCGCTTAGCAAATTCCAGTATCGGAAATTTGCAAACCCTACAGAAAACGCTCACAATAGACGACCTCTATGACGTGGCATAATCTAACGGAGACACCACCCAACCGAGAACCCGCTGAAATATAAACATATAAATATACAAATAACATATAAACATATAACATATAGAATGAGATGATACACAGAAGACTCAGCAGAAGTATAAGGGCACAGTTTACATACAAACAGGCCACTTAACTTATAGGCTTCCAATCGTAGAACAGCAGAAAAACGGATGTCAATCAACGTCCTAAAGAGCGAAGCTCCAACGATGATGGCACATCTGAACTGCTTCCACTGCTAACACGATGGTACAAGAGCTTCTGAAATACTGTGTGTTGAGTTGTTTCGGCACTTGACCTTCTAATCCAAAGTAAGTTGATGGAAATCGGTACTTGGCCTTCTTCAGAAAACAACCCGTTTCAACCGGCACTTGACCTTCTCAAAAAACGACAGCACTGGAACCTTGACAGCAGCAACTTGCTTGACTTGCGTAAAAGATAACAGCAGTCCGAGTTATCCGGCAACATGTAACAACGCCGGGTACTGTCAAATTCTTGTTTCCGTCAAAAAGTTGAAATTTTGACTTTTACCGGGCAACGCCGAGTACTTTGAAAATTTTGAAGATGTTGACTGTATTGAAGAATGTTAATTTCTTGAAGGATGATGATGAATTCTTGTTGAAAATGAAGTGGGTAAGGGACCCCGTGTTTGCTAGTACCAGAATCAAACCAGCTTATGGCCACCAAATGATGCGTGATGCCATATGATGATGGATGGTATCCGCATGTCTGGTTTTGTGTGGTGTGCAGATGTGTTCAGTCAAAACAATGTTCATACAAAAATAACAGGGCAATCCACATAGGACGTCAGTAAACTCACGACGTATAAAGTCAATGATTCTTGTAACAGCCGTTGACGTTTTTCTTCATTATTTATTGTGGACGCCACAGTGACAAAATGGTTACGCGAATATGTGGGCACATCAAACAGTCATTATCACAGCAACATTCAATACAGCAATAGACGGTAGACAGCATTACAATGATGAGTCAGATGCATGTTATATTTCATAGTGCTGTAAATGTAGTCAGGTGGAAAACTCCATCCTTTTCTATAACAGCCAGGAGATAACCAGATGTATGAGATCAGTTCCCTCTCCTTAGTCTGACTTCAGCAAGACCGACACGTCTGCCGAAGTATAAATAATGTCCTCAAAAAATATCCTCTAGATAATAAAGGTTTTCCAAACCTAGTTCATTTAACAAAGTAGCAAGTAATGGTCCTTGGTACATGCATCAACCGATGCAGTACAATGCAGCGACATGTGAGCTGGGAAAAAACATCTCGTGACGACGACTTTCGAAGACAGGCTATGAATCGAAATCGCTCACGACCCAAAATCGATAGAGTTAATGAAAAAAGTCAATTTACCTTGCTTTCAAGAAATACAGAAATATCACGCCTCCCGGCATGTGCAAATACACTAGAGGTATTATCCCGAATAAACGAAATATCCATAAGAGGACTACACATCCCTGACAGAACAAAAAATAGCGGAGATCCCCTCTTCAACGAGGCATCTCTTTCGCCATTCCAAATCGCTCACTCCACTAGTGGTGGGCGGAAACCGATCGACCAAAAAGCAAGACAAGTCATGCGCAGTCCAGCGCAAAATGACAACAGCTCAAAACTTAACTGCATTCGATACCAACGCGAGAAGACAAATGCTTACCGAGAAAAGTGACTATAAATTTCAAGCAGTTGTTGCCCTTGCGTTATAAAATAGATATTGTAAAAAACGATGTTGCGAGAATTTATGCTCCAGGACCTGTTCTCCCAGCTTAATCTGATGTTTTCTTTCTTCTCGTGATATCACCATGGATTTTGTTTTAGCTGCTTATGACCATCCCTCTCTTCTCCAACTCTTCCTTCCAGACTTGCTGCAGGTTGGATTGGAGATGTGCCTCTGATTTAGCAATCAGGGCAAGATCATCAGCAAATGCCAGCTCCGAAATATAGACCTGTCTCCTCTTCCAGTACCCCACTGAATACTTTCTTGTTCTCTCCTTACATGCCTTGATGACATCGTCCATAAGGAGTATGAAGAGGTAAGGTGATAGGATATCACCTTGTCTTACACCAGTGGTGGTCCTGAACTCTTCGACTTATGGTTTGCTGTCCTCACATAATTTCTGCAAGACTTGTAGAAGCTCTGTATAGCATGAATCAGAGGTGCTGGAATATTCTTCCTTGCCAAACAATCCCAAAGTTTGCTCCAGGGGACCCTGTCAAACGCCTTTTCCAGATCTATGAAACAAAGATGGATCTCACTCTTATACTCAAGGGCCTTTTCACTCAGCTGTCTGAGTGTGAAGATTAGGTCTTGAGTACTTCGGTTTGCTCGGAATCCGCACTGGACCTCATCCAATTGTGGCTCAGCTAGGCGTCGGAGTCTCGACTCTAGGATTCTAGAGTAGATTTTACCAGGGACACTGAGAAGGGATATGCCTCTATGGTTTCCACACTGTCGATTGTCACCCTTTTTGAAAATTGGTGTTATGATGGCAATCTCCCAATCCTTTGGTATGGTCTTGTTGTACCACGCTGCCTGTAAAACCCTTAAGAGTAGTAGGTCGCCTGATGCTCCCATGAACTTAACCATTTCTGGTGTTATACCATCATGCCCTGCTGCTTTGCCCATCTTGATTTTCTCCAGTGCTGCCTTCAGTTCTTCCATCTTTATGTCATCTTCACCATCATTGGTTTTCTCTTCTGTGCTAGTGTTTATCATTTCTGATGCTTCACCATGCTCACCATCCAGGAGTTCTGAGAAATATTCTTTCCATCTTCCCATTACTTCCTTCGGGGCAGTAAGCAATTTGCCTTGCTTGTCCTTTATAAATTTGAGAGGGCATTGTTTTTCCTTCCTCATGTTCTTTAGGGTCTTATAGAACAATTTCTGGTTTTCTTGTGCATCTTTTCCTAGCTTTTCTCCAAATTCTTCCCAGGACTTCTGTTTTGCTGCTAGCACTTTGTTCTTTGCTTCTGTTCTGAGTGTCACATATTCTCTATATTTTTTTCCATTTGTCCTGTTGTGTTTTTAGCTCCTAAGTATTGTTTCCATGCCATTTTCTTCTCTCTTATTTTCTCTTTGACTTCCTCTGTCCACCAAGGTGTCCTCTTTCTCTTGTTCCCAAGTCGGACTTCACCGCTTGCTTCTGCAGCAGCTGTCTTTATGATATCCTTGAATTTAATCCAGAGGGTTTCAAAGTCATCAGGTCGTTCTTCTGTGTTGCTCACTGCTGCAGCAATAAGCCCCTGATATCTGGTCTTAATTTCTGGCTCTCTCAGCTTGTAGGTCCTAATGCTCATTTCTCCTGCTCGTTTACTTGGTTTCTTGCGTGATGTTGGGCAGTTCCTAGGCTGAGCAACTCTTTCAGTTGTTCTTTTGATTGTTAGCAGGTAGTGATCACTTCCAATCTCTGGCCCCCTCCAGACTCTAGCATCTCGGACATATTTGAATGAGCTTCTCCGAACAATGGCATAGTCGATCACTGACTTCTCATTCTTTGTTGGGTCACATCTAGTGTATGCATGTATGCGCTTATGGGGGAACTTTGTGTTTGTTATGATCAGATTCTGCTCACTGCAGAATCTAAGGAGTCGCTTTCCATTGTCATTGAGAGTATCTTCTCCATATCTTCCGATAACTCCACCCCATCTAGCATGGTCATTTCCAACTCTGGCATTAAAATCTCCGAGCATGATAACTTCATCTAGGCAGTCATCCACTGTCCTTTGAAGCAGCTCGAAGAATTCCTCCTTGACCTCTGCTCTCTCATCCTCATTTGGCCCATACACTATGACCAGGTTGACTATGGTTTCTCCTTCTTTTAGTTTAACAACTATAATGCGCTCCGAGACAAAGTTCCATCCCTTGATACTATCTTTTTGATTTTGGGCCACAATGCAACCCACGCCCCCTTTAGCTCTTTCAGACATGGGTACACCACTGTAGAGCAGTGTGTTGCCATCGAGATCCATGACTCCTTGTCCTTTTTTTCTTTGTTTCCGTTATAGCCAGGATTTCTAGTTTTGCTTTCCTCATCTCTTCCACCAGCTCCTCTTCCTTCCCATTTATACTTCTTGTGTTCCAAGTTCCATAAGTCGTAGTCCGTAGTCCGTTCCAGTTCGTCGCCTTTAGAATCAGTCCAGTTTTCTCTCTTGTGTTACTAGTAATCGTGGTTTAAAGCAAACAGGTGATTGGCCTGTTGTGCCTTTGCATGATGGAGGGGCTGCCTCCTTACGGCCTCCATGCAGGCCGCCCTCCTCCTTTTTCATCCGGGCTTGGGACCGGCATTGGCGGAGTTGGGAATATAATTTATGGACATTTTTTTCAGGTCTCAATGATGTCATTCTTCCCCCATTCCCCCCCCCCCCCCCCCCCAGGTCTCATGAGTAGGGAGATCGGATGACTAGCCTAGCCTTCTCCGATAAGGGCTAGAAAAAAATTAGGTTCCGTGTGCAAGTTGCGCATGTTAAAAATCTCACGGCAGTTGGAAATTGTGAAGAGCAGGCCGTAAGGCCGCTGCCCTTGCAAAATAAACTAAAAATTAGAAACCTATCAACCACAAAAATAATTATAGAATTATAAGTCATATATACCTACATTGGGATTTTCGCCGGTGCTTCGGAGTTCGTGCACTGTGCTGAGATCCTTACAGTGTGATTTAAAGGAGGAGATCGGAGCACTGATGGAGTTGTGCGTGTGCAACGAAGATAGTCCTTAAAATCAAACCAAACCAAACCAAACGTTGCAAATTCAATGCTGGTCTATTTCAGTGTCCATTTTGATCTCTCAGTTGAGTTCTGCATTATCCTTACTTGTCTGCTTGGTTATATAAACTCGTTTAGCCACCAGGGGTTTTACTTTATTCGTTCTTGTTTCATTTCGTTAAGTTCATCATTTGTCATTACCGAACCCATAGCAACTGACTAGCACGTTCTGTCTAAGAATAAAATAACTCATTTGACATGTCGTCGTTCACAAATATCGAGGTGCGTTATTTATCCTGCTACATTGACACGTGTCAAATATTACATACACTAGCAATAACCCGTCAAACTTGACGGGTTTTTAATTATAGTGTGCTGTTTTCGTTCCCGGATGAGCAGATAGAAGTACATTCTTAGAGTGTTTTTGGTTTTTCCCCCTTATACAGTGTAATCAAACTGTTCATGAACACCGTCACTTGAACGCTTTTTGTTGTTGATTGTAACTATTTTCGGGAGAATATATTTAATGGAAACAGTACAATTTGTCAACACGGTTGCATTCCTCAGCTGTGACAAACGTATACACGGCGACACATCTATCTATCTATCTATCTATCTATCTATCTATCTATCTATCTATCTATCTATCTATCTATCTATCTATCTATCTATCTATCTATCTATCTATCTATCTATCTATCTGTCTGTCTGTCTGTCTGTCTGTCTGTCTGTCTGTCTGTCCCTGTCTGTCTGTCTGTCTGTCTGTCTGTCTGTCTGTCTGTCTGTCTGTCTGTCTGTCTGTCTGTCTGTCTGTCTGTCTGTCTGTCTGTCTGTCTGTCTGTCTGTCTGTCTGTCTGTCTGTCTGTCTGTCTGTCTGTCTGTCTGTCTATGGAACAATACAGCCATCCATTGCCGTATCGAGAAGCAAAAACCATCATCCACAAGTACAAAAACCAGTGGAAGGAGGAAGGGAATACATACAGCAGAGATGACCAAATACACCATCTAAACAGATACCAGCAGACCACAATGTTCCGCCTGAGAACCGGCCACTGCAGATTACTAGGGCATCTCTATCGCCTCAAAATATCCCATACAAATGAATGCCCACGCGGAACAGGAATCCAGACCCCAGAACACATTCTCCAGACCTGTCCAACCCATGATGAACCGCGACGTGCGACCTGGCCAAGGGGTGCTGAGCTCCAGCAGAAGCTATGGGGCTGCCGCGCCGACCTGGTAAAGACTGTGGACTTCGTCCTGGCGACAGGCCTGCAGATTTAGCATGATTACAAACTGAACGCAGAAGAAGAAGAAGAATCTATCTATCTATCTATCTATCTATCTATCTATCTATCTATCTATCTATCTATCTATCTATCTATCTATCTATCTATCTATCTATCTGTCTGTCTGTCTGTCTGTCTGTCTGTCTGTCTGTCTGTCTGTCTATATCTGCATGTCTGTTCGTCGTTCGTCCGTCTTTGTGTCTGTCGGTCTATTAATTTATGTAACCAAGAAAATGTGTAGATAAAGTAAATGAGAGTTAGCTCTGTGTTTCCCCCCCACCCCCCCCCCCCCCCCCCCCCCCCCCCCCCCCCCCCACCCCCCCCCCCCCCACCCCCCCCCCCCCCCCCCCCCCCCCCCCCCCCCCCCCCCGCCACACACACACACACACACGCACACACAAATAAATAGAAAGAACGGAGTTATAGTAAATTATGCCAAAAAAGGGGGCTGAAAATAAATGTGAATGAATGAAAGAGAATTAGATGGGAAAATAATATCCTGGAAAGATAAATAAAACTAGTTTGTCACATTCCAATTACAAAATTAATTGTCTTTTTATACGTTTGGTTCTTTGCCTGACTCTACGCAGCTCCCACAATTCAGTTGATTACCTCCAATTAATACTAAATGCTTCTGTAGAAAATAAAGATCAGTTGAAAATAATCCTAATAATAATAAAATACATTTAGAACTTTATCTTACACAACATACTGAAGTGATATGCTGTAAATAAACATATTAAAATTATTCATATAATAATATGAACAATATTAGAGATTTCATACCTCACTCAAGTGAACCAAACCGTTATTACATTGCCCTTCCTCCTTTGTGGTTCTTCACTTGATCAAGTACCAGAACGAATGTCGAATTCCAATTTCGCTATTAATTTTGGATACTTTATATTGTTACGTCCTCTCGTGGGGTGTTCACACATGACAGTCAAGCTGTCGCATGATCGTAGTGCACCCAAGGCCTTTCATCTTTTCACGCTGCACTGTACAATCTGTTAATTCATTCACAATGTCTGTTAACTGTTCCTACAGAACCTCTTGACTATAAAACTCGCATAAAACTTGATGCAGTTTTATACTTTATTTAAGCAAATGAAAGCATATCTACAAGTAGAACATTAGTTGGTGCAGGGAACACCTGTTATCTTTACAGAGGTTAACAATTTCATATACAGTTCTATGAATACACATTCTTCTACTCGTGACTGGTCATGGAAATACTATATCACTTTACGTGTAGGGGGTCGAAGTGGCTAAGAAGTATGGCGTCAGTCTCGAGTGCTAAAGGTACCGGGTTCGATTCCCAGTAGAGGAAATATAATTTATGGACATTTTTTTAAGAACCCCATTGCCTATATACACTGAAATCATCTGCACGATTACTATAAATATAGGGAGCGCTGAAGATCACGTCTGACTTGGACGAATCTCAAATTATGAAGAGTATAGAAAGATCGTTGTCATTGTTACGGTGTTATTTTAAATGACGGCGTCTGCTGGGGTTTAGCAGTGCGCAACGTTTGGGGTCACTAACATTAATAGAATATGTCGATATTTTACGGAATACTGAACGCGAAATATATGCTAAGATTATGACGTATTCGCGTTGGGAAGGTCACGCTTGGTGACTTGGTTACATTACCTTTTTTATGCTATCCGTCAAGCAGAGAAGTCGTGTCTTGTATTTCTTCCAAGGAGAGGCTTAGTATATAGCCGATATATGAATTCAATATAGAACTCAGGGTCAGTTCAGATATTAAGATAAAGTATGAGATTTATTAAGTAAATTAAATGATGGAAGGAGAATCGTATTATGATTCAATTTGTAGCTGTCAAGAACTCGTGCGCTCATTTCTGGCTGTTTGACTACAGCAGCGCATGTACAAAGCCATGACGTTCATCTGACACATTATATTGACACGGACGGACCTGAATATTATGCACGTAATTTCTAATGAACTATATATGAATGTATACCTATGTGAACTGTCTTCGTGCGTCAACTTGTAATAAATATTGGACTCTAATCGAAGACTTACCCACATTACTTTGATTACGTTTGATTGCTTCAACTTGCATTGTTGATTGTCCTTTGACCTGATGGACTCTTCTTTATAGGAAGTTTATATTAATAATGAATCAGTTCGTACGGAACCGAGGTTTGCTTGGACACTTATTAATCAACAACAAAACTTTGTGTCGACCTCAACTGAGATAATGATAGATAAGCAAGCATACAAGCTAAACTAATAATAATCGCACGAAGGACACCCCAACACCAGCGACACCCACGCAACAATGGTGGCCAATGTGATGTGGAACTGGAATTTAATTGTCAAAAATACTCAAAGATTATCGAGTTGAAAGAAATAAATTTCCTTCGAGCGAAATGGACACTTTTTGTATCTACGCCGATGACGCCACACACCCTTGACAACAGGATGAATCATCTGTAGCGATGGCAGCCGCCTTTCAACGTCTTTGAAGAAAAGTATTTATAAACGCTTAATCGAACATTGGAAACTAGATTCAATCAGCATGGTCATGAAATATAGGTTCTACTGTCCGTTGGCGAAGCAAGCATTGTATGAATCCATCGAGGCAAAAAGATAAGTAACTTATTTGAACGTTACAATAATTTAGTCCTATTTGTCCGACTTCACGCCACGTTCTTTTTTTTTTTACCATGCTAAATGTTAAATGTTGTTTTTGCCTTTTTACATGTAGTGGGTGGTAGGTGGGGATCAGAATTGAACTTATGGCTTTTCGAACGTCAAGCTCAATTCTGATTGTTCCTTAGGGACGTGAATTAATTGCATTTCGCGAAGAACTCATCGATGACAGTGCCGGTGACTGTTCGTTCGGACTTGTCATTAATTCACCTTGTATGTCAGGTGTCCAGTTCTGTGAAATAATCGTTGTATTTTACCGTATTCAGTTTCATTTTTATTCAGTTCTAGTCATGTGTTCGTAGTCTATCCCGTTTATTCTGACCTGGCTATCTTTATATTCATTTAGATGTATTGTATGACCGTCAAATGAGTCCTGTGACGTCATTATTCGTAGTGTCCACATTTTCCTCTTGCCTTAGTTAACCTCCACCTTTCTATATTTCCTGTTGGTATACTTAGTTTATAAAATCATTTAGTTTTGTGAAAATGTCACTTTTGTATTGTACTATTGTACTGTAAAACCTTGGTTAATCATTTGTAGTGTCTTCATTAATGTCTTGTTCTAATAATATTTATATGAATTAATTTTAATAATATATTTAATTAATTTGATTAATTTTTAGCAACTTTGATGATGACTTAGGGGATTGCATCAAGCTGCAGTAGTAATCGAAGACTTTAATAAAGCACTTTGTAGAAGATGAATAAGGCATAAAGTCATAACCTGATAATTATAAGTAAATATTAAATTAAAATAATTTATTGAATTATTTTCTGGCATGCACACCATGGATAGGTGTTGAATTGAAAAACTATATCTATAATATAGTAATTTGTACACTTTCATAGTACTACAGTGTTGACTTAACACATATCTTTAATTGATTACTATAATTATGGAGGAATAATGCCCATAATTATTTAATAGTGATATTAGGTGCATGATATAAATCCAGCATCTTGAATAAGTAAATATCATAACTATTTATGATATATATTATTGATTACACATAATATTAGTATAAAATATTGCATAGTTGTTGAACTTACAACAATTATTAAGAGGATATTATAGTTGGTTATTGAGTGTTCATACGTTGAGTATGTACAAATAATTACATAGATTCTATTGTTAATTATTATAGATCACTGATTACTTATAACTAATAGTACTAAAATATTGTAGTTGATTATATTGATTATTAATCTATTTGTACACATACATATAATTACTATGGATATTTTTAATCATTTTCTCCGAGAGGGAGATAGATTACGTTTGGGTGGATGTAGTTGTGAGGAATATGCCATCGAACATTTTTTCATTCAAATGAGCGAGGATCTTAAGGAGTTCGCTTGGCATAGGTGTGGATATGCCCCTTCACGAGAGAAAGCAGTGAGACTTTATAAATTACTATCCACTATTTTTTATAATGAAGGTAAAATGACTACTCAGGACGGTAGTAGCATGGAGT
Organism: Oreohelix idahoensis; assembly: GCA_024509875.1. NCBI lineage: Eukaryota > Metazoa > Mollusca > Gastropoda > Stylommatophora > Oreohelicidae > Oreohelix > Oreohelix idahoensis. The sequence continues at coordinate 97,090 of JAMPIV010011373.1, forward strand.
TGGATGAGTTAAAGAAAACCATAACGAAGCATAAGGGTAGGGAGATTACCCTTACTAATGAGCTGAGACAGCAAAAAGGAGAATATGAGAAGAAGTTGACAGCAATGGATTTTGATAATGCTGTATTGAAAAATAGAGTAACCGTGTTAATGGAGGATAATAAGAAATTGGATGAAGTTTCTCTTAGGCAGAAGAAAGTTTTGGAGATTATTGCCAGTCAAGAAAGGACTATAAATGACTTGCAAAATGAGGCGAGTTTACTAAAATGTCAGACCAATACTGATAATTCGAGATTGAGGATACTGGAAGTGGAGCTTGCAAATTCTAGGACCTCGTTAGAATCCACGATGGAAAACAATAAAACGTTGGAGTCTGAGGTTGAGAAACTTAAATTGAAAATTTTGCAAGACAATGCCGCAGCCTTAAGGCGGGAAACTCACACACAGGGTGATATGATAGAAGTGAAAAGATATCAGATAGAATTAACTGATAATAAAATGAAACTAGATAAACTCAATGAGGAAAATAGTGAACTAAGGTCTGAAGTTAGTTCATAAAGAAAATTATTTGATCAATCAAAGAGTGTTGCGGATGAAAAATTAATTGCCTTTGATAAATTTCTGATTGATTCTCATAGAGATAATGAAACATGTAAGAAATTAATTGATGAAGTGAAAGCAAGATGTGAAAAATTAAGGTCAGATTATGACTCTTTGCTTTCGAAGTATGTTACGTTGAAATTAGAGAGTGAAAAAAGGGAAAATAGGTGTGTATCACTTGATGACAATAATATTTTGTATGTATGTCATTCATATAATGATAAAATTTATGACTTTTGTCCTAGACAGGAACAAAAGTGTGATGACGATGTAACTTCAGTGAAACTGATACTGAATGACCAGATAGGTAACGGGAAATCTGTCACGCATGACTTGGCATTATTGCGCGTGAAGAGATTAATGAATCTGATATTAGTGTTACTGAATCCACCTCGAGTGATGATTGTTTCATTGATAACAGGGTGACTGGATTAGAAGAGTTACTCCTGAATGAGAAACAGAAATATGCTGAACTGGATAGGAAAATACAACAACAGATCTATGAACTGTCAACAGCATTGATCACACTCGATTCTTTAATGGATAAAGAGAAGAATATAAACACTAACTTGGATAAAATGAATAAAAGGCAGAGACAGCAGATTACATTACTGAATTCGGAATCTGTTAGATTGAGAAAAAGAGTTGATGGGTTACTGGATGTCGTATTGAGTAAGAAAATAGTGTTCAATAGAAGGGATGATAAACCTATTACACGACATGCCGTCAATATTATGGGTGATACTAAGGTATCAACACACCCAGCGAAGATTAGGAAATCATTTCGAGGCAAGTACACCTTCCCTCGACAACAGAATACTACCAATTCTGGGAATAAATCTTGGCGGAAGGATCAGATTGAAACTGATCCTAAGAAACCTTTTGAAGTTGAGAAAAAGGGAAAGGATTTTCCTAATGAAAATAATAATGTTAGGGTTAATATGAACATACATAATAAAATTAAGACACATAAATCTGTCAGCAAGGTATTACTTCTGCCTAACAAGCATTCATGTACGACATGCATGAAACCTCCTACCTTGGGTACTGATAGGTATCATCCTAACTTCAGTCAGGATGATACACCATCCAATAAAAATACAACTTTTATGCTTAAGGAGAGATTTAATTCTAGTGATATGACTAGAGATACATATCATCATTGTTCACAATTTCGTGACAATGATACTACTTATATTGGGAAAAGTGCGTATTCTCGCACAGTGTTAGTGTGAAATCTGCCGCAGGATACTACCTGGCAGGCACTTAGAAATTTCTTTAATTTTACAGCAAACGTTAAGTTTGTTCGTCTTCTACCATCTGTCGATGGTCAGAATAGTCAGGCTTTGGTTACATTTCATAACAATCGTGACGCTCGTTTGGTTATCGAGCATGATAACGGTGTCTGTTTTCATCACCATAATCTACACTTACAATTAGTACCTGATTCTGCGCCACGCAGATAATGGTGTACGCTCACCCTTTTGTCTTATTTCTTGATGGCTCAGCATTATCAGTCATCATTTCTTATCTTTCTTAATCATCTATCCTAATATAGATTGATTTATTGATTTTTTTCTTCTCGAAAAACATTTTTGATTCTTAAAATCTTTAAATGTGTACACGTTTTCTGTCTTATTTGTTTTACCATGCCTACAAGAGACAGTAAGTTGTTTAAATGTTCCAACTATGCTCAGCCCCATACAGCATAGGTTTATTTGTCATCCATCACGGCTGTCTTGTCATCTTTGCTAAAGAAGAACATGCCGTTAAGGATAAATTGGACAGACGAATGTGACAGAACCTTTCGAAGTATCTTAATAAAATTTTTCATGCCCACCATTTTAAAGATTACCAGATGCTTCTAAAAAAGTTTGTCCTCCGTACAGATGCGAGTAATTACGGACTCGGGGCTTGTCTACTCCAATATCACGATGATATCCTTCATCCTGTATTATACATCTCACGCAAGCTAAAAACTCCTGAAACTAAATATTCGACAGTGGACAGAGAGTTACTGGCAGTGATATGGGCAATTACTAAGTTGGAAAAGTTTTTGCTTGGATCACCATTTCTGATCCAGACAGATCAGAAATCTGTGGCAGCATTACGTCGTTCAAACCATAAAAGTCCAAAGCTTGCACGATTTGCTATTGCGCTGCAACCCTATGATTCCGAAATACAGTCGATACCAGGAACTGAGAACATAATGGCCGATACTTTATCAAGACATCCTACGGATTCTGAATGACTATTAGTATTTAGGAAAAATTTTTTTACAGACTAATCAAGCATTACAACTGAAATGAACATTATTAATGCTACGTAAGAATATATAATACTTCATATGGACATCCTACTTCGATGAAGAAATTTCAAAATGAACTGTTGTTATCGAAGTATCAAGTTTTACAGATCGGTTGAAAATTTGGACTTCACTTGGATTTTGCGTATCACTCATTTCTATTGCAAAGTAGTAAAAAGGTAAAATTTCTGATAAAGAATGGACAAATACTGTGATGATACATAAACTGAAATGACTTACTCAAATTACGTTCAAAATTTCAATAAAGGAATTAACGACGGTTGGATCATCATATCAGAATTGGATAAGATGAACTTTGTTTCTTAAAGAACTTTCATACAAGTCAATAGGATGTAACAACGATTGGATCTTCATGTCCGATATTGTTAAATTTGATAGTTATTAAATTAATATATAATAAAATAAAGTTGAAGTGTGATGAAATAAAAAAATAAAATATACTAAGAAAAGATGAAACAAAAGAATATCACACCAATTAAACCTTTTAAATAGTTTAATTATTAAGGTGATAGATATTAGATTATATTTCATATGTCTACTTAAAATGTATGAATTTTTTTTTCTCTTCTTTTCTTTCTGATTGCGTTAATTTAATTAGGTATCTATCCTCATACTTCTCTTTAACACACAGTACTAATTTCATGTATACTTTAATATTTAGTTTTAATTATCCGTACTTCTCAATTTTTATTTCTTTTTCTCTCTGATACTATTTCTCATTCTCTTTAATTAGATATTAATTAGTTAATACCATACATACATATTATAATTAATTATTTTTAATTTTACTTAGTTAGAATAATTTTAATAACACCTCACATTAGTAGTTAGTCAATACAGACATCAAATTAATTAGTTAATTAATTAATGACAGTGACATTTCTTTAGTTAATTTATGATATGACGTTGATTTTATTATAAGATATTACTGACATGACCGCGACACTGTTCTAGATAGAACGTCGTAGGCCATACGTCGGGTTTTGATAAATTTTTGATAATTTGATTAATATTGTTCAAAGGAAAAAAAAATTTATCTAATAGATTTTTTTTCCCCCGTCGGACAGGAAATCTGTTACGGTGTTATTTTAAATGACGGCATCTGCTGGGGTTTAGCAGTGCGCAACGTTTGGGGTCACTAACATTAATAGAATATGTCGATATTTTACGGAATACTGAACGCGAAATATATGCTAAGATTATGACGTATTCGCGTTGGGAAGGTCACGCTTGGTGACTTGGTTACATTACCCATTTTATGCTATCCGTCAAGCAGAGAAGTCGTGTCTTGTATTTCTTCCAAGGAGAGGCTTAGTATATAGCCGATATATGAATTCAATATAGAACTCAGGGTCAGTTCAGATATTAAGATAAAGTATGAGATTTATTAAGTAAATTAAATGATGGAAGGAGAATCGTATTATGATTCAATTTGTAGCTGTCAAGAACTCGTGCGCTCATTTCTGGCTGTCTGACTACAGCAGCGCGTGTACAAAGCCATGACATTCATCTGACACATTATATTGACACGGACGGACCTGAATATTATGCACGTAATTTCTAATGAACTATATATGAATGTATACCTATGTGAACTGTCTTCGTGCGTCAACTTGTAATAAATATTGGACTCTAATCGAAGACTTACCCACATTACTTTGATTACGTTTGATTGCTTCAACTTGCATTGTTGATTGTCCTTTGACCTGATGGACTCTTCTTTATAGGAAGTTTATATTAATAATGAATCAGTTCGTACGGAACCGAGGTTTGCTTGGACACTTATTAATCAACAACAAAACTTTGTGTCGACCTCAACTGAGATAATGATAGATAAGCAAGCATTCAAGCTAAACTAATAATAATCGCACGAAGGACACCCCAACACCAGCGACACCCACGCAACAGTCATGCGTTAGCATAACAACATACTTCGTCATGACTATCCATAGACAACTATATAAAATCGCGTTCAATAAAATATCTTTAAGTGCAAAGCATCTTATGTTGACGGCACATCAATATGTTAGCGCGTAACTTTAACTGGTAACAAATTGAAGTGGGCCAACATAATTAAATAATTAAATATGTCGTATCAATGTCTTTGCTTGCTCCGCAGTCTAGTGTTACTGTGCATCCTAGGTATGTGAAGGTGCCTGTCTGTTCCAGTTGCTGATTACTTACTGATATGGGCTCAGGGTTGCTCACATATACACCACTTAACGAGGAATAATCAGCTATTTCTCAAGCTTTCACCCCTCTATTACTTTATCAGATTCCACCTCCCAAAAAGTCCTTCTTTGTCGGCACACCCGTGTGAAATTTCGCCTGTTGCTACTGTATCGACAGGTCGCCGGCTTAGATGTGTTAACCCTTTCCTCTAAGTCGCTCACAATCCATTGAATATACACCCACAGAGGATGAAATTATCTCCCAGGTTTAATATAAATTCCAAAGCTGTACCGTTGTGCTTTAACTCTTTAAGCCCCAAGAGCCAGTATACTGGCTCTCCTCCTAGACGCATTTGGCCCAATCAACAGTATACTGGCTTTCGTATCTCTTGATCCTTTCTAGAGCTGTTTTCAATGAAAGCTGTTATACTTGTAGCACAAGAGTAAAGTACATCCAATTACCTTCAGTTTCATATACAACAACAACGTTATTTATACATTTGAACATTTTTAAAAATTATTTCCAAACAACAACAATAAAAACACACAGGGTTGACAATTTCCTCTTTTTTACCTGTTGTTGTAGTTTGTGAAATTAACAATCTTCTGAGTGTTTATTGATTAAAAACTGATTGTACTTTGCTAGAATACTTCTGTTTATTACATTTTGAAACTTTACACTTGGATATTCTCAAGAGGAACAATTGTAAAAGAATTTTAATGAATACTTTTCCTCTAATTGTGCACCGGCTTCTTCATTTGTCCTCCATTTTACCTTCAATAACTAATCATTTTTCAATGAAAGCTTTTATACTTGTAGCACAAGAGTAAAGTACATCCAATTACCTTCAGTTTCATATACAACAACAAAGTTATTTATGCATATGAACGTTTCTAAAAATTATTTCCAAACAAGAACAATAAAAACGCACTGGGGTGGCCATTTTTGCTTGGGCCAAACCCACTTTTTTGCTTGGGACTGAAAGAGTTAAATCAAGGATCTCAAAGGCTGGCTATGAATGCACCTGACGATTTAAATTCGACGGAGGCACTAAATCCACTATTGACGCCGGCCCGTCTCTAAGTGATGGCGCGTAATACCATGGATGAAATAGAGCTGACGATGGCTACAAGGTGATAGAACTTTCGATAAGGTGTAGCTTTATGACGTTGATGCCGGTGGAGCATGGGCGCTCCACGTATTTGGTGGGAGTGGCGTACAATTCCTAGCCAGAGAAATCACCCGAATGCACACATAGTAGGATGTTGGGAAAATAAAACACCATAGTAGGTGGGAACACCCCAATGTAAAGGGTTTGAAAATTTCTCCTGCCTTTCTAGGAAGGCAACATCGAGCACGCGGCAAGGGGTCCCGCGGGTCTGTCAAAGGACTGAAGAACCGCAAATCTCCAGGCCATGACAACCTAAATGCAGAGCTATTTTAACAGATCCTGTATTAGCGGCAGAACTGTTAAAAATTCTATTTGCACAAATCTGTCAAACAGGGACAACACCGGTGGAGTGAAACAAAGGAATAATCGTTAAATTGCCAAAGAAAGGTGACCTCACTGACTGCAACAACTGGAGAGGAATTACTCTCCTATCAGTTTCCATCGAAATATTAAGCAGAATAATTATTAAAGGAATTTCAAGAGCGCTAGACCATAAACTGAGGAAAGAACAAGCAGGTTTCAAAAGAAACAATGTGCAGATTATATTTCCCCCTTAGGAAAATAGTAGAGCAGTGTTCTGTATGGTAGATGCAGCTGTATTTAAATTGTGTTGACTATGAAAAGGCATTTGACAGCATACACAGAGACAGCCTTGTAAGGGTATTGTCTATACTACTCCGCAGTGCTGGTCAAACAATGACCAAACTTAGAGTATTATGATGAGGGTATTCAAAGGTATCAAACTTTGCTCAAGATTTACTCTTGGCAGAGATATAAATAGAAGAATGATGCTTCTACTTCAGGATTTGAAGAAATCAAGCATAACAACTGAAATCATCTAAGCTGTCATGAATTTTTATCTTCCCGCCCCTTCTCTGAGGAAAAGAAACGTGTTGGTATTGTCTAAGCTCCCAACAGAAATGATTCAGTAAAATCTTAATCTAATAACTCTTTATGTTTATGTATTTAAAATAACGTGAATCATTCGGGTGCAGACATACAACTCACTCAATAGTGATTAGTCCAAACCTTCCATCTACGGTGTCTAAGCCACAACCTCGGCATTTTGTGGAAAGATAAAGTGACATATGTCTAGGTGTTGTCACGTGTTGTCACGTGTTGTCACGTGCGTGTATACACTGCTTAGTCAGCGCAGATTACGCTGGGTTGGCCATATCCGCTGCACGGAAGATGGTCGCATCCCGAGAGACATCTTCTACGGACAACTGGCAGATGGCAACAGAACAGTTGGACGACCGCAGCTCAAATTCAAAGATGTGTGCTAGAGAGACATGATGGCGCTGGACATAAATCCAGCAACCTGGAAGGATGAAGCTTCTGATCGCACCAAGTGGCGATGATATCTGTGGCGCCACCTGAGATTGGGCGAAAAGAAGCTCAAGCAAGCAGAAGCGAGGAGAAAACGTCGAAAGGAGCACCAGGAAAATAAGCAGCTGATCGCTGTCATCTCAGGCACGCATTCCCATAGTCGTGACTAGACTGAAGGGGCTATTATTATTACTATTATGATTAGTCCAACTATAGCTTTAAAGTTACAGATAAACAGATTTAATAAACACTTAGAAATTACCAAGATTTAAAATAAATAACGTTGCTTATGATAATGAAGCGATGTTAGTTATCATCCTTGGAAAATTTATATTGCAGTGGAAAACCTGTGAAATGTTCATTGTTTTTGCTTGTTTGCTACTTAACTTCCAGTGTGGAGTCGGTTGGCGTCTGCTTGGTTCCCACAGGTGCTTTAGACTGCACTTTTTGTCAATAGTAAAAAATTGTGGCAGCAGCACGTTTTCTTGCACAAGGCCGTGGTAAATGCTTAGGCTGTCAAGTCAAGCGTCTTCAAGACGCGTCTGATGAGTTGTCTAGCATCGACTTCTGGCAACTTGTACCACAAAGTTTTTGTTGGGTTCCATCACTGCTGGTCACTTGAACCACAGACTGAACGGAGACAAATATATCTGCTAAGTATTGTGTTTCCATCCCCCGCTTCCGCCTTCCTCAGAATATTTTACCCTTCATGATTTTTACGTTTTAAACCCAGTGAGTTGGATGGAAGTGCTTTTAGACAGCTGAAGACAACAATTTCAATATATATATATACATAAATATATGTTAAATTTACTAATGTGCCTGTATAATACACATGGACACCATGATATCATCATCTGTGGTGGGGCGCTGTTTGAATATATTGTGTGTTCGTTTATTATTATTTCAGGTAAATTTCTACCCCTGTCCACAGATGAAGTATATGTTGATTATGTTAATGTATATTTGATTGCTCCTGCTGTTGTTCATAATAATGCTCGTTACCCCGTTACATCCAGGGTGAAATCTCCCAACGATTATAGTTTTGTTCCATACTCCACAACATACATGCAGGTTCTTTAAGTGACCCATTCACCCATGAGGAACTAAAACAGTCTTCTTTTTTGAAACGAACTCGACATCCTTTAATAACTTATATCCCTTGTAGCATACATAAGCGTTCGTCACGATTAATCCTTATTTATAAAACCTCATCAGTACAGATTAATCCTATTCCAAGAGTATTCATTCTCTTGTACAAACCATATCCTTTCAGAAAGGTGAACACTTCGTAATAGGTTCCAAGTGGAACTTGAAAGAAAACACAGCCAAAAACAGCTGCCACAAAGCTCAAGGTTTTCCTCAACACCTTGGCCATACACATAAGAATCTCCTACGTCATTCTTTGGTGTGCCTCATTTTCAATATTCCAAATAGTGCCACATTTATCAGCACTGAATCAAACTCTATAAATATAACATGTGGTGTGCATGGGCAGACACCACATCATCCAATCCCTAGTCTATGAATCATGGGCCATCTCTGTTGTTGGTTGCAAGCCTCATATGCCACTGTACACCCACAAGCGAATTATACTAGTCAAAATGCAAAATATGAAATGATAAAATGTACATATTTCGATTGCCCCACTATCAGGTAAAGTAATACACAGGCTTGATGCACAAAATGGCCTCAGATAAATGTCGTTACAGAGTGTACTAAATCCTACTTTTTCCACTTGAGGAAGGTTCTAAGGCTTAGGCTTTCAGCATTATTATGGGAGTTTTACGCTCTGAAATGTTAGCAGCTACTCCTAATCCTTGGCGTGTCTTATAGGGTGTCCTGGTTCCGAGCTTTTATTTTGACTGTCTGTGATCTCTCCTTGACAAAATTAGATGTCATTAAAGTAGCCTTACAAGGTGCTAGGTTATAACAAACATTTTCTGCACCAACCCAGGTTGTCACGCTCAGTACAGGTCCAATCAGGAGCAGTCTATCTTAGCATTTACATGTCAAACAACCATCATCCAGGCGTTTGACATTGGTAGGGGCTTATTCCCCATCCTTCTCATGTAGAACATTCGCTGCATGACACCATAAGACATTGTTTTCAAACTCCATTACCTTATAAAGTCTTGCTGCTTCCGTGGGTATTTATCATGTTTACAACTCACTACTTTACAGGTCTATCACTGATAACATCTTCCAAGATATTACTTTCTTGCAATTATTTATTACAACAAGGTCTGGGCAAAACAATTTCACATTAGTTATCTTACTGTCCGTGTCTTAATAACACTGGCTAACAAAAAAAAATTTTTTTTTCTTTCTCTAACATTTCTATGTTTTTCTGGTCAATTTTAATGCGCTGTTTTTAAATCTGCAAACCGTTTTTCTCTATCAGGTCGGGATCTCTAGAAATACACAATTGAAGTTTTTTAACAACGCATACAGTACAGTATTACAACATCATTCGTACAAGAAGTATAACAGTTATGTACGCTTGAATTTCTTTGCAGTCGACTTTCGTCGGTGAATGGCATACGGCGATATCTTGATGGAATCGTTCTCCATGTTCATCGCTGACTTCGCCAAGGTTGTCAGGGAAAAAAGTCAAGATGCGAATCGAGCAAATGGATTTTGAGGGACATGTTACAGCCCATAATTCTGTATGCATCTATGCACTGCTTAACAATATGCACATAGTCGACAGATTTGTGATTTCCCAGAAAGTTATCGACGATCGATTTGAATGCCATCCATGCGCGAAGTTCACTACCATGTAACAAGTTCTCGAATTGTTTGTCTGCAACCTCCTAATCTGAGGTCCTACAAAGATACCTTCCTTTATCTTTGCATCGCTAACTTGCGGAAACTTTTCTCGAAGATAAGTGAAAGCTTTGCTCGTTTTATCTAACGCTTTTACGAAATTCTTCATGAGCCCCAACTTTATATGCAACGGTGATAAAATGATGCTGTCTTTGTTAACTAATGGCTCGTGTATTACATTTTTATGCCAGAACTGCATACGATCCCTGATAGGCCACACCTTTCTTGCATAATATTCCTGTCTGTTGCGGCTGTCCCATTCACATAGGAAGCAACAAAATTTAATATACCCAGTCTGCATGCCCGTGAGAATTGCAATGACCTTTAGGTCTCCACAAATCCGCCATTGGTAGTCATTGTACTTTATTTTTGCCAAAAGTATAGCCATATTGTCATAAGTTTCTTTCATATGAACAGAGTAGGCGACTGGAATTGATGAAAATAAATTTCCGTTATCAATAACACGGTTTTTTTACTAGTCTTGGAAGAGTCGATGAAAAGTCGCCATTCGTTGACTATGTGCTCATGACCAAGGTGCACCATTAGACCTTTTACATCTTTGCAATAGCAAATGTCATCATCCATCTCAAAGTACTGAACAAGTTCTCTGTGTCTATGACGAAATTTAGATATCAGAGTATTGGGCGCTAAAAGATTCCATTCTTTGAGTCGCGAACCGAGTAATTCCGCTTGTCCTTTGGTAAGAGCGAGATCACGTATTAGATCTGAAAGTTCTGAATGGTTAAGTAAGTGAACACCATCATTCACCGGTATATAATCCGAGTCAGAATTAGTTTCTAAAGCAGGTAAACTATCACTTTCTGATGGTTCATTCACGTCCAACGGATATTGTTCTGGTGGAACTGGGATCGGACACGTGTTTGGATCATGAGGCACTGGTTTCGAAACCGATTCAATATTTGGATAAACCACAGACTTTCTAGTTTTAAAAGTGAAACCATGGATATTTGTCAAGCAGAAGTAACAATCAGTAGCGTGATTTGTTGGTTCACGCCATATTACTGGCACTCCAAAAGGCATCGACTTATGCTTCGGCGATTTTCGTAACCAACCTGCCAATGTATTTGCACAAGTCGAACAAACTGCATTTGGCTTCTAAGATTTATTTGCATCATCAACTTTCGAATCGAAATAAAGTTCATATGCTTTCTTTAGTAATGGTGTAAAGTTTTTCTGGTGAACACGATCAGTAATATACCCGCACACGTAACAGAACAGATCAGCCGAATTTCTACAACTTCTAGAAGCCATATTTCGCTCAGAATTACTTCAAAATACAGTAACTATTTGAAAAATAGCGTAACATATGTCATGCATCTTTTAGCAGTATAAAAAGTTGAATTATTTTGCATTTTATTAATTTTTAATAAGTTATATAGTAAAAATGAAACGGAGCAAATAACGGTTTCCCAAAAATATATTTATCCACAAATATCTTAAGAACCTGATGTGATAGATATAAGCGGATTTCAAATTTGAAATCAGCGCAAGAAACTGACCTAAGAACACTTATTCTTATATCAGAAAGAAAAATGTTGTTTGTCAGTGTAATTAACCACATTGACATCTTCCGTCACGTCATTTATGATAACTGACAACATATCTCCCAAAACCGTCTGTCCATTCATATTGAAACCTGTGAACCACATGATTTGAGTATCTTTCCAGATATAAAGTCTGTTTTTACAATAGGAATGTCACTCACTGTAGATTGTCTACAGTCTGGAGCTGGCGATAAGCAAAAAATCAATGTGGCAAGTTCGCTCTGCGCAAACAGAAATCAATGTTGTTTTCATAATAGATCACGCAATCATGTAAAATTACGGAGTAACAAATTAGAACAAGAAATGATAAGAAAACGTTGAACAATGAAAGTGTATACAATGAACAAGGAAAGAATTTAGCACGTGAAATGAATGGTAGATTAATGTTTGAGGAGTGGAGAGAAGACCACACAAACAAATAAAAAAAAATGAACGTATTCCGTAATCACGAACGAACGAACGAACGAACGAACTTTATTTTCAAAGGGTTAAGAATTGGGCACGCAGGCCCGTCTGACATTCTGCCCTTCCTCTCTCTCTCATCATATATACTATATCCTTTCATCCTCACATTCACTATAAGCATAATTAAGGCATTTATCATTATAAAAGCAATATTACATTTGGTTGTTATTGCCGGGAGTTGTAGTGAGGATAAGCTCTCACTGCAGATAAAATACTTCTATGGCACGCGCCTCAAACAGCCTCTGACAATCAAGTCCAGCTCCCGGCCTTCACGTGTGGCTCAATTTGAGCCCGGCGGAACTGTTTCCACTGACGGGAGAAAGGGCAAAGGCGAGCGACTGGCGCCTTAAAACCAGCAGCTTCGGGCAGATAGGGCTCGTGATCCTTGGTTGGTAGCTTATCTAAGAGAAGGAACTCTGAATTCAAACGACCGCTGCCTTGCGGGAATATCCATTTATGGAATTGGCTTCGGGAGTAAACCCTGAGGATAAATCCGGAGTCGGAGTCCCTAAGGCAGTCTAATGTCGATTCGACATTATTCTGGCAACTCCTGCGACATGGCTGGTACCAAACTGTATCGACTACTGCCGTTCCTTTGGATCTACCGGCTGTGTGGAGAGGGGGAACATGCTGCATGGGCAACAGCTTGATCTCCATATAACTGTGCCCAAGCTCGCGCCCTGGAGAGGACACTCCAGCTTCACCCTATAGGTGTCGGCAAAACACGGGAAGTAGCAGTTACCGGTTATAAGCATTTTGCCCAATTGGCGTAGGGCATGGCGCCAGGGGCTACTTCCGACAGTGGGAGAGGTTCTAGGATCTCACTGGACAGCTACCGCCCGCTTCAAGCTGGGCAGCCCCCAGTCAATAAGGTGTTGTCCCGCCACTGTCTGCTTTCCCCATTGGGTGCATGGGGATTAGGGTCAAACCCGAACTGTGGACAGAAAATTTTGCACCAAGCAATTATCGAAAAAATAGAAATAAGCAAACTCTCAGATTGGGATGCTGGAACGTCCGGACTATGTTGACTGGACTATCCGAAAACCTACAGGATGTAAACGATGTAAGGAAGACAGCCATAATTAATGATGAGCTTAAACGACTTCAGGTGGATATAGCTGCACTTCAGGAAACGCGCCTGGCGGGCTCTGGAACGGTGAGCGAGAAGGACTACACATTTTATTGGCAAGGGAAAGATCTTAATAAAGCTAGAGAACACGGAGTAGGTTTTGCGGTCAAAAAATCGCTAACTAAAATGGTTGAACCAGGCGAGAATGGATCAGAACGCCTGTTAACGCTCCGCCTGCAAACTAGCACAGGTCCCATCACCCTTGTCAGTGTGTATGCTCCTACTCTGTACTCTGCCTCAGAAGCTAAAGATGAGTTCTACGAGAATCTAACAGCAATTATCAAAAGCATACCTAGGCAAGAACAGCTTGTTCTCCTTGGTGACTTTAACGCTAGAGTGGGTGCCGATAATGTTTCATGGCCTTCGTGTCTGGGCAGGTTTGGTATTGGCAAGATGAATGAAAATGGACAACGGCTCTTAGAGTTGTGCGTCCACCATGACCTCTGCGTGACCAACACCTACTTTCAGACAAAACCCCAGCATAAGGTGTCATGGAGACACCCACGATCCAAGCACTGGCACCAACTTGACCTGATTCTCGTCAGAAGGCCACTCCTCAGGTCTGTGCTCTCCACGCGCTCGTACCATAGTGCAGACTGTGATACAGATCACTCCTTGGTTTGCTGCAAAATCAGAGCACAACCAAGAAAACTCTATCGTGTCAGACATGAAGGGAAACCACGCATTGATACCAGCAAGATGTCAGACCCTTTCATGATCGCTCAATTCACTGCGACCTTCGAGAAAGTGCTCAGTAGCCCTCAGCATGGTGATACTATTACAGAGAACTGGGAGCATCTACGGAACACCATTCAAAGTACTGCACTTGCCACCTTTGGTAAGAAAACAGCAAAGTCAAATGACTGGTTTGATGCTTCATCAGATGTGATGGCACCTGTCATTGAAGCTAAGCGCAGTGCTATGAATGAATACAAACGTTCACCGAGTGCCAGAACCCTACAGATCCTGAGGGCTACGAGAAGCAAAGTTCAACAAACTGCTCGACGCTGTGCAAATGACTACTGGCTCCAGCTCAGTGAGAGCATCCAGATCGCAGCGCAAACAGGCAACATTAGACAAATGTATGACGGTATAAAGAAAGCACTTGGCCCCCATAAAAGTAAGACGGCACCGCTAAAAACCATCAGCGGAGAGAAGCTAACCGATAAGGGTAAGCAGATGGAGAGGTGGGTCGAGCACTACTCTGAGCTTTACGCTAGAGACAATACCGTTACGCCTGCAGCCCTTGATGGTGTCAACAGTCTGCCAACTATGGAGGAGCTGGATGCCGAACCAACATTAGAGGAACTCAGCAAGGCCATTGATAGCTTGGCCTCTGGCAAAGCACCAGGCAGTGATGGGATTCCTCCTGATTTAATCAAATGCTGTAAGAGCACGCTATTACATCCCCTGCATAGGATGCTGTGCCAGTGCTGGGAAGAGACAACTATTCCTCAAGACATGCGAGATGCCAAGATTGTAACACTGTATAAAAAATAAAGGAGACAGAAGTGATTGCAATAACTACAGAGGCATCTCTCTTCTTAGTATTGTTGGTAAGGTTTTTGCCAAAGTCATCTTAATGCGACTACACAAGTTAGCTGAGCGCATATATCCAGAGTCACAGTGTGGATTCCGAGCTGGCAGATCAACAACAGACATGATCTTCTCTCTCCGCCAGCTTCAGGAAAAATCAAGAGAGCAGAAAAGACCATTATATATCGCCTTTATAGACCTCACAAAAGCATTCGACCTGGTTAGTAGGGATGGACTCTTTAAAATCCTCCTGAAAATAGGCTGCCCTTCTAAAATGCTGGAAATGATAATGTCATTCCATGACGGCATGAAGGGAACAGTCCAATATGCTGGAAGCACGTCACAGCCCTTTGATATACGAAGTGGCGTTAAACAAGGCTGTGTTCTGGCTCCGACCCTCTTCGGAATCTTCTTTGCCTTACTCTTGAAACATGCATTCAGAGATGCAACTGAAGGAATATGCCTTCACACTAGGTCAGATGGCCGTCTGTTTAATCTTTCAAGGCTGAAGGCAAAAACAAAAATCAGAAGGGTCACTATAAGAGACTTGTTGTTCGCTGACGATGCTGCAGTCGTCACTCAAAGCCAACAGGAGCTTCAGAGCTTGATGAATCGCTTCACTAAAGCATGCAAGGATTTTGGCCTCACAATAAGTCTAAAGAAAACGAATGTGCTGAGTCAGGATGTTGGTGCTGCACCAGTTATCACTATCGATAACTATGAATTGGCAGTGGTGCACCACTTCACATACCTAGGGTCTACCATCAATGACAAACTCTCACTGGATACAGAAATCGACAGCCGCATTGGCAAAGCTGCAGCTACCTTTGCCCGCCTCACATCGCGTGTTTGGGGAAACTCTAAACTCACAATGAAGACCAAAGCTGCGGTATATAATGCCTGCGTCACCAGCACACTCCTATATGGCAGCGAGACCTGGACGACCTATGCTAAGCAAGAAAGAAGGCTCAATACCTTCCATTTGCGGTGTCTACGCCGCATCCTCGGCATCTCGTGGAAAGATAAAGTGACAAATGTCGAGGTGTTGTCACGTGCTGGCCTTCAAAGTATGTATACGCTTCTTAGACAGCGCAGACTTCGCTGGCTTGGCCATGTTCGCCGCATGGATGATGGTCGCATCCCAAAAGATATCTTCTACGGACAATTAGCAGATGGCAAGAGAACAGTTGGGCGACCACAGCTGAGGTTCAAAGATGTGTGCAAGAGAGATATGAGGGCACTGGACATGGATCCAGCAACATGGGAGGATGAAGCTGCCGATCGCACTAAGTGGCGATGCTATTTACGGCGCCACCTCAGATTGGGCGAAGAGAGGCTCACGCAAGAAGCAGAGGTGAGGAGAAAACGTCGAAAGGAGCACCAGGAAAATAAACAGCTGAGGGCTGTCACCTCAGGGGCGCATTCCCATGGTCAGTTATGACTGAAGGGGCTATTATTATTATTATTACATTTGCAATAATCATCATAATTAAAGTACGTTTTTAACATTAAAAAAGAATAATAATAATAATAATAATGAATGTAAAAATAAAATAAATAAAAATAAAAACAAACATTAATACATAGATAGATAGATAGATAGATAGATAGATAGATAGATAGATAGATAGATAGATAGATAGATAGATAGATAGATAGATAGATAGATAGATAGATAGATAGATAGATAGATAGATAGATAGATAGATAGATAGATAGATAGATAGATAGTTTATGGTGGTATATAATAAGAACTTGTGACATTTTGGGAATCCGCTGCTGAATGACCTGGGACTTAGTGTGTTGTCAGCACATGCGGAAAATGTTCCCACAGGTGAGCAGCTTTGAGTCCCAAACAGATACTGCCACAGGGAGTGAATTGTTTACGCCTCCACTATACGAGATCCAGCTTTATGACCTATGCTCCTGATAAGGTTGATATAATGTTGGATTTTTATTCCCGTTAATGATATCCACCAAAAGATAGATATAAGTGGATGGAAGCAGACATCATCATCATCATCAGTTGATAAGATCTCTATGGTGTTGTTTGCTCCACTGTAGTGTATGGAATGTCAACTTGACCTACGCAGTGGTGTGTAGACATGGATTGAGTGTACAATGTGCGAATGATGATAAGGGTTCGTGTTGTTGACAAATGTTCTTTTCTCACACTCATGTATGACTAGAAGTCATCGACACCAACGACTGTGTACCTTTTCTAAAGTTTAATTGGACGTACACACTCGACAGCACAGATAGTGACAAATCACAGGTTGGCATAATACATCATAGTACAGTGGATAAATGGTTCTGCAATGTTATGTTACATGGGCACTCATGTAGATTAATATTATAATGGACTGTCAGTAGCCAAGCCCTCAGCATCGCCCATACATATAAATCATCTGACTTCACTGACTGAGCACGTCAGCTTATAAACAATATTTCAGATGGCTTCTAAACCTAATCTCGTTTAGCGACGATTCTCCCACATAATGTTCAGCACATATTTTTTTCATATAATAATATTGAACCGCTAATAACGGGTTCTCATGTGTAGCAGTGATCTCTGGACTAAACAAGCGATAATACGGGCATCCCCTTTCTCTTCTTGAAAGTCGCTACATGTTTTGGTTCCAAGATGGCTTCACTCGTGAACTGTCACTCACGTTTGGATGCAGATAATGAATCTGTCCTAAAGTTAGTCATTCATAAAACATTGCATTGCTCTGTAGATTTGATCATGAACAATTGACTGCATTCTACAGAATATAGTGCTGCTAGGAATCGAAGTCGTTTTCATCGAGTCAAATATATTCTCTTAGACATTCAAATCGTAACTATCGAAAATGGTGGCTTCGATCGAGAGTTCATAAGAGTGTCTTTGATTACCTTGGTAGAGGAAATATGGAACTGCCATTCCTTGGCAATATGAATAAACACTGGGGTAAAGCATACACGATAGGTCTAGACGACTATCACTTTCCCCACAAATACTGAGATCACTTTTTCCCGGCGACAGGCCGACATAGGAAAACACACAGTCCCTATCAGGACGAAGCCAAATCACACCACACTCTAGCGACACATCCGCCGAATAGCCTTTGACCTCTCTAGAGACAACAGAACATATAGTTCGACTTAGATATGTAAAGATATACAGATATAAGACAGACTCGTCCTACTCAGACAAACTATACACATAAATTCAGGCCATAGATATTCTGAAGCAAGAACAATCTATTATTACCCAAACAACGAATAAATCGCAGTAAAATGGATTTATCCGCGGAGTTTGATCGAAGAGATGGCACAACTTTCAAGGGAAGTAACTCAATAATGACTTTCCCTTAAGCACTAAAAAATTACCTATGTATAATATTGTAAGATATCAAAGATTGCACGTAACAGCTCCTTAGGGAGGTAAAGGGTATTGACTGATAGATAAGAATCGTGCATATAGGCCCGTCTTACATTTTGCCCTTCCTCTTACTCATCTTTTATTGCTAGTTATTCAGACATTCTCCATACTTAAGGTGTTAGTTTAATGGCGATGCAACATTATAAGTAGTATAAAAGCATACATTTACAGTATTTGATTACAATTAAGAAGTAAGATATATTAAAATGAAAAACTAGATCATTAGACCCTCCATACAGTATATTAGATAATAATTCGAAATATAATCCCTTAGGGCGGCATATAATTGGCACTCATAATGTATTTGAACAGTCTACGATTATATGAGTAGGGACTGTGAATGTTTTTTAGATCATGTAGAAGATTGTTCCAAAGATGAGCAGCTGAGTAAGCCAAGCTCTTCTTGAACAAATCTAGCCTGGGCTTGGGTACCTGTAACGTAAGTCCCTGACGAGGGCCTTGTGGCCGCAACGTAGGTTTTTCTTGTCCTTCTCCTTGTAAGACGTATTACTATTTGTGTGGGTGTGTGTGTTTTGTTTTTTTAACTGGTTTAAGCGGTTACTACGTTTTTCATTGAATTTTAAAAGAGGCCACAGATACGTTGGAGCATTCTGTGACAATATTTTGTGAGCGAATTTAGCTTTGTTAAATAGGAAGCGCTTTCTAAGGGGTAATATTTTAAGATAGTTATATAAATCTGTACAATGTGTTTGGTGTTTATCAGCAACTAGGCGCACAGCCCGTTTTTGAAGTGAATGAAGTCTTTTTGTGTTGGATATGGAACAACCATCCCAGATTGTGGAACAATAGTCTAGGTATGTTTGTATGTGAGATGTGTAGAACATTTTCCTTGCCCCCTCATCCAGGAAGTGTTTGATTTTGGCTAATTGGTAAACTTTTTGTGCCTATGGAAAATGCTGAGGGCTTATGAGATCCCTTAGTGCACGGTCTCCATCATTAAAAGCCTGCACGGTAATTTCACATGCAGTGTTGAGCGGAGCAACTTAACTTTTAAGGTAAAAATGGGAGGGCGGCATGTATGTCTCTTATCAAGTACTATGTTTTTAACTGTCATAGACTGCATGATACGTCAGAAAATAGCGGATGCCCCTAGAGGAATAAGATGGACAGCATTTTCAACATTGAATGATCACGAATGCGCAGATGACATTGCATTATTCGCACACTCACATCAGCACATCCAAGAAAAAACAGACTGACTGAATAAATATAGCCAACAGGTGGGACTAAACATTAATCTCAAGAAGACAGAAGTCATGACACTAAATATAGAAATCCTGCACCCCGAAAAAATAAGGGACCAAGAGCTAGAAAATACAAAATCATTTACATACTTAGGAAGCATAGTGTTAGAGATGACGAATACAAATATGATAGTCGATCTTGTAGAGTACATAGTGTTAGAGGTGATGAATACAAATATGATAGTCAATCTTGTAGAGAACATAGTGTTAGAGGTGACGAATACAAATATGATAGTCGATTTTGTAGAGTGCATAGTGTTAGAGGAGACGAATACAAATATAATAGTCGATCTTGTTGAGTACATAGTGTTAGAGGTGACGAATACAAATATGATAGTCGATCTTGTAGAGTACATAGTTTTAGAGGTGACGAATACAAATATGATAGTCGATCTTGTAGAGTACATAGTGTTAGAGGTGACGAATACAAATATGATAGTCGATCTTGTAGAGTACATAGTGTAAGAGGTGACGAATACAAATATGATAGTCGATCTTGTAGAGTACATCGTGTTAGAGGTGACGAATACAAATATGATAGTCGATCTTGTAGAGTACATCGTGCTACGTGACGCAAATGATAATGGGCAGTCATTCAGGACAATATTTGATAGCTACAACATGAGCCGGCAAATGGCACGTCCATAGCAAACATGGCAAACGTTTATTCTCATAAAACTGGCTTGTTGTGTACGGCTTTTGCGCACAGGCGTATGTCAATCCTTTGCTGAAATACAGCTGTCTGCATTAGCTATAAATATATAACGTGACGTATGTATCGTCTGCCCATGCGCAGCCGAGCGGTCAGTTTCCCGTGCTATTGATAAAATGTAAACCGCCCTGACGAGACGTGCCATGGTTGTGTTCCCGTGGTGAATGTGTTATTCGATATATTTTCTCAGTGGCTTGTAATGAGATTTGGTCGCCACGATTGTATAAGATGTGTTTATGGGCCGTCAAGGGTTACAGCTTCCATGGGAAGCATTGTGACTGTATTTTGAGGTAAACATTTTCGATCGTCAGCATATATTTACATTTGCCGCCATACTTCGTTCACGGCTTGCTTTAACCGGAACGCTAGTCTCGTACGGCCAGAATTGAGATTTATGAATTGTATGCCTCTTACATTGTTTACCACGATGGACTGACACTGGACCTTAATGAATGCAATCTACTTAATGTTATTTATGCTGAATTATTGTTGGAGCTACTGTGAATAAATTTGGATGTGGACTAGTCTTCATCAACTCATTGATTAATCGTTAACACTGTTGTACGAGCTAAGAACGATACTGTGTGGCTGTGTTCAGGTGAAACGTATGATGCTAACCCTTCGTCTACTAAACCTAGCATTCGCGTAAACATCAGCAACGATTGAAGACATACTCACCAAGCCAGAACCTAACTGCCCCGCATATAACATTCCTTGATAGCCATTACACAACAGATTTCTGGTGGCCGATATGGGGACGATTTTTTTTGGACTGTTCAACAACATCGGACAAAGTGAAACCACACCATGTTGTCTATTGTTTATGCATTATGAACTATTTCTGGAACTGTTTTGCACACTTTCCTCTGCGCATGGCATGAAATTGATGCGAGTGGAAATATATGACTGTGACGAAATTTTTCTGCTCATTGTACAACTGGTCAAATTATTGTGTTTTTGAAGAAAGACGTTACAGCAGAAGTCCCCAGTGAAATACTCCTAGTTCAATCAAGTTCTGATGTACATGTTATTAATCAGGCTGCTGCTACACGCCTGTTTTGTCACGTTTTCAAGGCCCAACATTATCAAGTTGAACTTTCTGTAAGAAAAACTGCAATGATGTCGTGCTTCCTGCTCTATTTGGATATCTAATAACTACATTATTGCTGCTCGACCTGTGATGTGCCCTTGCTACGTTGATAACCTGTCCAGGAGATGCTGTGCGACAGATTCACCATCCTTGGCCCCAAGCTAAGTGGCTTTATGTGCACTTTTTGTGAACTGTGCTAAATTGGTCTGAGCTCGTTCTTATTTCTTGCATGTTATATCTGTACATTTCTGTTAGCTTGTTTGTCCCTTTGGGTTTGGTTGGGAGGTGATTCGGTGCAAGAGGTTCATCTCATTGATTCAATGGGCTCACACCAGATGTTTTGTTAGGTTTGCTTGTAGATTTCCAACAGTGGAATATCCGGCTGATATTCGCCGTGCAACTTAGGTCCTCTGTCTGGTTTTCTTCGACTACTGTCTGTATAGATGTGCCGTCTTGTGTTCTGTGCGTGGTCGTTGTATAGTATTTCTGCTTTAGTTGCACTAATTTTGTTCGTATCTGTTGGTCTCTCCTTGCTGTCTCTCAGTTACATACAAATTTTATGTTTATACACCGTGTCTTTGGTCCTGTGTTGTTCTGACTTAGCAGTAATCATGTTCCAATTTGCTGTATTTTTCCTCTTTAGTTTGACATTTATATTCTCTTTTGTTGCTTACTGATGATGTCTTTTGTCGCTTAGTGCTTTATCCTGCTCCAAAATATTTTTTTTCTCTTATCTATATTTATATTTGTTGTCTTTTTCATTATTTTTTTTCTTCTTACCATTCATTGATTGCATTGTTAATAGCCATTAATATTATTTATTATACAAATCTGACAATTACTAAATTCTTGTATACATTGATACAAAATGGCTACCTTGGACTATTTTGTTAAACAAGGCAAAGCCTTTGCCATGGAAGGAGAAGCCCTAAAAGAATTTGCTATGACTGAATATCAGAAACATAGGGCTGAAGAATTGGCCAGAGAAAATAGAAATGGAGAATTGGCCAGAGAAAATAGAAATGAAGAATTTGCCAGAGAAAATAGAAATGAAGAATTGGCCAGAGAAAAAAGAAATGAAGAATTAGCTGAGAAGAGAAGAGCTGAAGATTTAGCCAGCCAAGAGAAACTTAAAATACTTGCGATGGAAGCAGAAGATAAAAAAAGATTACATGATGAAAAGATGTTATCTGTAGAACATGAAAAACTCAAGTTGCTAAATATTAAACAAAACAATTCTGAGAGTCAAAGTTCCTCAAACAAACATGTTTCAGGATCTGGTAGATTTCGTTTGCCTATTTCAAACCCAACGTAGACGATATTTCTTGCTTCCTTAATCGCTTTCCGACTGTGTGTGAGGCACATGAAATTGATAAATCTGAATGGTGTAGTAGATTGATGGAATTCCTCACAGGTGATGCTCTAACTTCGGTTTGTACCATGAACGGTCCTAGTAGGAATAACTATGAAGCTGCCAGAGCTTTATTGCTTAAACTTTACTAATTGGGTGAAAATGGCTATCGCATGCGTTTTAAGACCATGTTGCCAGAAACAGGAAAGGACTTCTCGGAATTTATTGCTGCCATTAAATTAACATTCAACAGATGGGTTGAATTAGCGAAAATTCCACAAACATATGAGGCACTAATGGACTTAATGCTCAGAGAGAAAAGTGTTGTCTTCTGTTAACCAGCAGTTCCTATCATTACCTTCATGAACGGAAACCTACGGATTTGACATTGGTGGAAAGAATTGGGAAAGACAGTTTATTACTGCTCACCACCAGGCACATGTGTGAGTAACTCCTCACATCAAAGAGCTCTACCTGTGGCATTAGCGTCATCTTGGAACAACTACAAAACATAAGACCAAGGTCTCAGAGTCTCGACAGGAATTTTGGTCGTGGTAGAGGTAATAACTATGGGTACTTTCAAGGTGGTAACTCTTACGATAATCAATCTCCCACGTCTAGAGGAAATTTTAGACAATTTCGAGGGGACCAGAACAGAAAAACCAATTCCAACCACAGAGAGGATGGAAACGAAATGATAATTTTTTCAGGAGTAGAGGAAATTTGGAATGGTAATATATATACAGTAACCAATATGCACTCCTAGAAGGTCTAATTATATTCACAGGACAAAAGAAACCGGAATAATTCTTATAATAATCAGAATGACATAACCATCCCTTCCGCTCGCTCGGAGCGTTGAACGTACAAACTAATCATGCTACTCAGCACAATCTGCTGATACATCTGGTACTACTCAAAAGTAATCCTTCGGTAAAATCAGGCTGCTGCTTGTTCTTTTTTTGACTTTGATGCTGCTTCGCAGTGTCCTGATTGCCGAACTTTATTTCAGCCTAATGTGGTATCTACATTAAGATGCGGTCATCCACTTCCTACAATGACAGCACATGCTGCTCATGATGGCACAGGCACCTTAAACTTTCATAAGGGCCTATTAAACGATACGCAGGTATCTGTGCTCAGAGATACTGGTTGCACAACGGGTGGGAGTTTAGCCAATCTCTGGTGCAACCATCAAGCTCCACTGGAGAGTGTTTTTGATAAAATGTGTCACATTTGGGGAACAGTAGAGTGTTCTATCCCACAGCTATTTGTTTCACAATAGCGACTTTCCATTTTTCACAGGGAAGATTAAAGTGTGTCTTTTAAAAAACCCAATCACTGACCTTATTGTTGGCCGTATCCACGGTGGCAAAGATTGCACACCTGGTTAAATTATCGAATGGGAACGGCAAAACATTTTAACTGCGAATGCAGTAGCAACAAACGGGCTCAAGCACACAAGCTCCAAGCGATTGATAACATTGTGTCTGAAAATCAGGGGTTATGATTTTCATGCTACATATTAACAAAGAATTTTTTTGCAACGCTGCAAAGAGATGATGATATCTTTGCAGAAATTTTTTCGTTTGGTAAGGTGGTTGAGGAGATGCTTGTAAATAATGCCCCTCGTCAATGGTACATCCTTAAGAATGGTATTCTGATCAGAATGTTTAAAGATTCTTCTGCTCTTAAACAACAGGTCATGGTTCCTAAACAGTTTAGAACTTATATCCTGCAACACGCCCATGATTCTCATTGTGCTGGACACATGGGCTACTCTAGGACAAGATCCAGAGTGCTCTCTTCCTTCTTTTGGCCTGGTGTATCTAGGGATGTTGCTACGTATTGTCGCTCCTGTGTTACTTGCCAAGAGGTCAAAGCAAAGGGAGCCTATCACATGGCACCGATACAGGCTTCAGATATACCTGTACGTCCCTTTGCGAAGATGGCCGTAGACATTATTGGCCCACTTCCTGTTATGTCAGCTAGAAGACACAGGTATGTTCTCACATATATTGACATGTGCACGCGCTGGCGAGAGGCTATACCTTTGAAGAATATCACCACCTCAGACGTGGCTGATGCTCTTTTCTTAATCTTTTCCAGGCTAGGTTTCCCTAGAAAACTTCTATCAGACAGAGGTACTCAGTTTGTCTCCGAGGCCATGACTGGTGTTATGCAACAACTAAACATTGACAGATCGCTTAGCTCCGTGTACCATCCAATGAGCAATGGTATGGTAGAACGGCTAAATAGGACGCTTAAACAATTATTAGGCAAAGTTACAGTCAGCTATCCACAAGACTGGGACAGGGTTTTACCCGCCGTGCTGTTTGCGTACCGTGAGGTACCAAATGAACAGACCGGTTTCTCGCCATTTGAGCTTGTCTTTGGAGCTCAACCTAGAGGTCCTATGTCTCTTATTAAAGATTTGCTCACTGACTCAGAAATGACTCAAGACACCAAGTCATCTTACGAGTATGTCGTAAACCTCCGACGTAAGATAATTGATGCTTGTCAGTTGGCAACAGCATCTTCTGAAACTGCTAAAGAAAAAGCTCGTCAGTTTCAGAATCGTAACAGACGACTAAGACACCTGGTGCCTGGGGATGAAGTCTTTGTGCTTCTTCTTAGAAAGGCCAACAGACTACTCATTGCTTGGAGTGGTCCTTACAGAGTTATTTCACGCATTTCTGATGTTGACTATGTACTTGACGTTAAGGGAAAAAACAAAACTTTCCATATAAACATGCTCAAAGAATTCCATACTCGACCTGAATATCTTCAGGCTGTCTTTCTTGCAGTAAATGAGCCCACAAGGCATACTACTCATTATTTTTCTTCCCTGTCTGTGATTCAGGAGGAAGAATCTGCGTTTCCTGACTTACCTATGGATCTTCCTGTCATGCCTTTAACTGCTACTGAGACGTGGAAGGATGTTTCTATCTGTACGGATTTATCATCCGACCAACGTCATCAGGTGTCTGATCTTCTTCAATCTTTCCCAGATGTTCTGACAGACATCCCTGGTCATACATCGGTTATCACTCATGATATCCTTCTCACGGATGATCGACCTATTCGAGTTCGACCATACCCCATTCCTATCCATTTTCAGGATAACGTTAATAAAGAACTTGACGACATTCTTCAAATTCTGCATTTGCTTTCCCGATGGTCATTGTTAGAAAGAAAGATGACAATATAAGACTATGTATTGACTATCGCAAACTCAATAATATAACTGTCTTTGATGCTGAACCTTTACTCTTATTAGAAGACCTTTTGCCTAGACTTGCTACAGCTGTTTTTTTCACTAAGTTTGATCTCACAAAAGGATACTGGCAGGTTCCTTTTTCGGAAACTGCTAAGCCCCTCACTGCTTTTACAACACCTAAGGGGTTATTTCAATGGAATTTTATGTCCTTTGGACTAATGAATGCTCCTGCCACATTCGTCAGGATGATGCGTACAATTTTTTCTAACAGGTCTGATATTATTACATATATAGATGACATATGTCTCTTTACTACTTCTTGTGAAAATCATTTCTTAGGTCTCACTTCACTGCTGGACACTTTACGTTCACACCATCTGACTGCCAAACCTTCTAAAATTTTTGTCGGTTTAGGAGAAATATCATTCCTTGGTCATAGAGTTGGTCATGGTTTGCTTAAAACTGAACTGTCTAATGTGTCCAAGATTTTGAACATATCTGTGCCCACAACTAAGAAACAAGTGCGCAGTATTCTCGGCCTTATTCAATTTTACAGTCGATTCATTTTGAATCTATCCAATCTCACTGCTGATCTGTCTGCTTTATTAAGAAAGGGCTCTCCCAATCATGTGCACTGGTCTCAAAAGTGCCAAGCAGCCTTAGCTCATATTAAAAGTTTATTTTCAACCCCTCCAATATTGAGGTTACCAAATAAAAATTTGACATTCTATGTTCTCACAGATGCGTCTTCCAAAGGTATTGGTGCCGTATTGATGCAGAATTTCGACGGTACACTTCATCCTAACTTGTACATATCACGGAAGCTGACGGACGCAGAAAGAAAATATCCAGCAATCGAGCGCGAATTGCTCGCCATCGTCTGGGCTGTTTTGAAACTGGAGAGGTACCTTCTTGAATCAAGATTTATAATACAATCGGACCAACGTTCTCTGTCATTCCTCATGAAATCGAACCACAAGAATCCTAGGGTTGCGCGCTATTCTATTTTGATGCAATCGTTCGCATTTGATGTCCAAGCTATTCCGGGCACTGAGAATGTGTTAGCTGATTTACTCTCCCGCTGCCCTCAACAAGACTTTAACGATACTAATTAACATTATTATGTGATCCAAATATAAGCGCATGGTTGATATTTAGTACTGCTGCGTGACTTTCAAATGTATTTACGTGATCCACTCATTTACATTGGATGATTGACTTTCAATACCTTCATATTATGAGGACCTGAACATTTCGTTGCTTAGTAAAAATCTACTTTCGTGTCAAATGGATAACACTACTTTAGTGCTATAAGCACATGTGAAAGACATATTGTTGCCAATTGGAAACAATGCAGTACCATATTTACCAATAGATCAGTATGAAAACTACATGATGTATAAATTCTTGTCACTTTTTCTTTTTTTTCCTTCTTAATGTTCCCTAAAAGACATAACCTTACTTATATTTCGCATGTTTATTAGTTTGATTCTCTTTATGTAACAATTCTCTTATGCTATAGTGATATCATTACTTTAACATATGCATTACAAGATGATCTTTTCTTTAATGTATTATTAGTTTACATTTCTTTGTTTCTGCCTCTCATATTCTTATGATAATGTATTGACTGATGACAGTCTTTTTCATGCACTTTCATTAATATTTCCAGTAGATTTGACTTCGAATGGACTTTGAGAATTTATTGTTCTACTGTTGACGATTTTTTATTATAATGTACTTAATTTTGGCCGTTCTTTCATTCGGGGAATGTTTGAAAAAAAAAACATTTGTTTTTTTTCCCCCAGAGGACGGGGTGGTTGTTGTGTACGGCTTTTGCGCACAGGCGTATGTCAATCCTTTGCTGAAATACAGCTGTCTGCATTAGCTATAAATATATAACGTGACGTATGTATCGTCTGCCCATGCGCAGCCGAGCGGTCAGTTTCCCGTGCTATTGATAAAATGTAAACCGCCCTGACGAGACGTGCCATGGTTGTGTTCCCGTGGTGAATGTGTTATTCGATATATTTTCTCAGTGGCTTGAAATGAGATTTGGTCGCCACGATTGTATAAGATGTGTTTATGGGCCGTCAAGGGTTACAGCTTCCATGGGAAGCATTGTGACTGTATTTTGAGGTAAACATTTTCGATCGTCAGCATATATTTACATTTGCCGCCATACTTCGTTCACGGCTTGCTTTAACCGGAACGCTAGTCTTGTACGGCCAGAATTGAGATTTATGAATTGTATGCCTCTTACATTGTTTACCACGATGGACTGACACTGGACCTTAATGAATGCAATCTACTTAATGTTATTTATGCTGAATTATTGTTGGAGCTACTGTGAATAAATTTGGATGTGGACCAGTCTTCATCAACTCATTGATTAATTATTAACACTGTTGTACGAGCTAAGAACGATACTGTGTGGCTGTGTTCAGGTGAAAAGTATGATGCTAACCCTTCGTCTACTCAACCTAGCATTCGCGTAAACATCAGCAACGATTGAAGACATACTCACCAAGCCAGAACCTAACTGCCCCGCATATAACATTCCTTGATAGCCATTACACAACATCAAGTAATAATAAATGTGGCATGGAAGAATGTATGAACAATGTAGTTCTTCGTAATCAGTCTTCTGTCCATAAAGCTCAATCATAGGCATCTTATAATAAGTGGCAATAAAATATAATAAATCCTCCCCTCTCCTTTATTCTGGCCGTTGTATCTAGAGGTTCGTGTAGACCACGATGACCCAAGCAATGCGGCATAAATATTCATGACAAAATCTTAGGTGTATTATTCGAAGAAAAAAATTCCTGGATATGGTAATAACGTCTGGGTAAGTTAATGCATAATATCAAGTAAGTGGCGGCCTCCGAAATAACAATGCCACTGAACATCAGAATACAAGTCTCCACAATCTTAGGGAGCTTGAAAAAAGTACGTCTACTCCGGACGACTGAAAAATACGAAAGACCAAGACGGCTGACTGTTAGAATGCAATATCGCGTGATATGTTACATCATTAGTGACCGGTGACGTAGCAAGTTATGCGGCGTTCAATATAAGTGAAAAATCGTACACAAAAACTGACTTTACTACAGACAGCTATTTCTCCTCAAATCAATGAATATATGCCTGCGTGTAGCAACATATTATAACATATTAATTTTAACCTTAACACATAGTAACACCAGATGGCGGAATATACAAAGACATCGACAGCTGAAGGAATAAAGCCAGAATAGCCTTTACCAACCTAAACAACATCGGGAAATCCTCCCAGTACAGTACAAACCCTAAATTAAATACAGATAAAAGCTGCGTAATTTCTGTACGGTGTAGAATGCTAGAGAGTAACAGATAAGGATGTGTCCAAATTGTCTTCTTGTCACACAACCTTCCTAGGGAAAATTCTTTGAATTTTTTGGCCGAAAACTATCACTAACCAAGAACTGCTAACTCTGAGCCACCAAGAAAACATGTGCACTATCAAAAGCGGGAAGACGCATCATCAGAATCGACATGCTGTGAACTTCAGGAGGAAAGCGAAAGCAAGGACGGCCAAAAGCCACCTGGCGGAGAACTATGAAGTCAGAGATGCTGAGCATGAACCAGAGCTGGAGCACCACACGAATGATGACTGTCGACCGAGCAATGTGGAGAACGTTTGTTGTTGTCCCACAAGACGCAACCTGGCGTGATGGTCACTGAATGCTTTGTCAGTCAGCGGGCAAGGATCAAAGAAAGAAGACATAATTTATAATCACCCTTTATTCAACACCTCGATATTCTAGCTATGGATAGTCTGCGCATGAAAATAATCCTTGTAATGTGAATGTGAATGTTTTTAGATGCGTCTCAGGCGCCAGCGATGACAGCAGCCACGAACGTAACGACAGCTTCGATGGGGACAACAGCACGAGATTCCATGGTATTGATGACTACAGATCATTATCAAACCACAAGTAGGTCTAAACGTTATTTTTATGTTGATATCTCATCCTAATAATAATAATAGTTGCCCATCGCAAGCGAAGATAGCGACAGCTTCAGACTTAAGAGTTGTGACACATCTGTGCCGTAATTTCATGTGGCTAATTAGTCCTATTTTGGCCCTACAGGCCCTGCCACATACGGAGCACACATGGTTAGAGTCGATAGTAGTGTTGCTGTGCATTCTGATCTTTCTTGCAGCACGTTTGCCTTCTGCCTTATCAGCTAAATTCTGTTCTGCAATGCGAGCGCCTTGAGTAATATTTGTCCGCCAAGCAGAGCGATCCTGCGTGATAGCCTCCCAGGAGGAGACATCAATTTTGATGCTGCACAATGATGCTTTCATTGTGTCTTTGAAGCGTTTTCTTTTGTCCTCCTACTGTTCGCTTACCCATGGAGAGTTTTTTCGCTGTACATCAACTGCTTTGGGAGGCGTTTTTTGGGCATGCAAACAACATGTCCGGCCCTCTTCCTACGTTATGTATAATTGTTGACGTTTCTTTCACCTTTTTACATGTACTCCTTTATTGATGCAGCCATCGTATTCAGCATAAATATTTTCTCGCAAACTTCCGTCAAAATTAACCTTACTAAACATTCGACATTCAAACAGTCTTGTTTAAGTTAGTCTGTTATTTTATGACTTTCTGGTTACTCAAGGTTTCAACGGAATGGTTCATTGGCATATATAGATAACGAATATAGATAGCGTTTATAGATACCGAATATAGATAGCAAATATAGATAGCGAATATAGATAGCGTATATAGATTGCGAATATAGATAGCGAATATAGATAGAGAATATAGATAGCGAATATAGATAGCAAATATAGATAGCGAATATAGATGGCAAATATAGATAGCATATATAGATAGCGAATATAGATAACGAATATAGATTGTGTATATAGATACCATATATAGATACTACAGTATCTAAAACATTAAAATACTTGAACAGCGAGGAAGCAAATGATCATCGTTAAAAATATTCTTATCACGCATCAGACGCAAAAAGATGCACTTGTTAACGATTAGACAGTGAGGGGATTTCAGTAAAACTATCTTATAGAAGAAACGCGGGAAATGATAATAGTTCTTAATGAAGGTCTTACTAAGGTGTTTGGAAAAAAATGATAGTGTTCGCTAATATCTTTTTGCACAAATTTGCACGGCATCCAGACGCATGATCATCCATATTCAGGTCACCTAACATTCGATATCTGATGCGTACTCACTGTAGCAAAGTTTGATTTGCTGGGGAGGTTATGATGGTATCCTAAAAAGAATGAAATCCGTGTCTGTATTAACCGTGTGAGGTCAAGCACATGTAGGCCCCTGACTCTATAAATGATGATGATGAATTATGTGCAGGGAACCTAACGCTACCTCCCTAGATCTCACACGGTCACTATTTTGGCTCTAGTGTTTGGTGTATGATGTACCTAGTGTCTAGGGGAGAAATGAAATGATGGTACACAACACAAAAACACTTTAATTTTCTATGAGGAAGTGAATAAAACCAGTGGTTAAGTTTTTCTTTAAAATGAATGTTTTTTCTGTACAATTTAATCTGCCTGTCCAGCCATATCTTTTGGACAGGTCTTTGAAAATGAGGACAAAATAGTTTATAGAAAAGATCAACTAAAATACCTGGACTCTTTGTCCACTAACTATAAAGTCGATATATATATCTTTCCTGTTGGAATGTTCACAGCTTACACTTTATTCATCTAAGAGGGAGAGTCACTGTGTATGAGGGGCTGTAGCTTCATCATACCCCATAAACTTCCTGAGTATGATTTGAAATACCAGTGTTTATTAAACGAAAGTGTCAGAAATACCCAGATGCTTAACACATCACCTGGGATTCCTTGTAGAATGATAATACAGTATGAAGTTGCAGAAAATCTCGATCTCTCAAAATGCCCAAGATCCTCCCGTTATCTTTTGACAGCATAAACAAATGGTCGAAGACTTGATGGCTTTATTCTCACCCAGCAGGTTTCCTGTTACCGGCTGGCAACAGGAAATAAAACCTCACAAATTTCAAGAAATAAAAACAAATGACGCTGACTTGCAAAGAAGTGGCCTCAGTTTCTTCTGCACTGTCCAGACTGTGAATACTTCTTTATTTAATTTTACAATTAACACAGCTGATCTCAGCGTATTTGAATGAAAAGTTTTGTTCAACTGGCAATGAATAGTGAAAGCCTTTTGCTAATATTTATTAGCACTGGCCAATCGAAAGCTTGCGACTACCAGAATTCAAATGTAGTTTTTTTTTGAAAAACAAAAATAATTCCAAAAACAAACTCTGTGTCTGGTAGTCAATTGGCCAGCCTGCTTTAGTTATGCTAATACAAAAAGATGTTTCGTTTTTGGATTACATTTTCCTGCCGCTCCCCTTTCCCTCCTATACTCTTGTTACCCAAGCGAATTTGAATTACCTCAATGCCTCTTTTCTAAGCGGCTGCCGTCCCCACTAAACGTTATAAAAAACAAACAAGCAGGAACAACAGTCTGTCTGGTCGCGCGTCCGTAGACATTTTTAGTATTTTCTCAATAACTTAGCTATACTGGGACTACCATATTATTTAAAACATATTCTTGCTCAGTGGACTCTAAGCTATACTATCATTTAATTTTTATGGTCAGTTTCATTATGGTTTAGATTTTCAATTTTTTCCCCGGCAATCGTCAAATAAAAATTTTACACAAGACGGCCATCTTTCCCCCCTTTCTCATCTCTCGCTAGCATGTATTTTCAAATAACTACTTGTTTTTAGTGACGTCAGTAATACTACCGCGAGTGGGGGGAAATAAAATTGTCTGCGTGATTGCCTCTGTTGGCTTTGCCGCAGCGTGTATAAATGCATGGCATAATGTGTCAAGCGAAGCGGGGTTTTGAGCGGCGGGTATTTGAATAGGCGTTAAATATTTGTATTGCCTCGTGTTACACTATCAAGAAATGTAAGGATTACTAACTTATTACCAGCGTTAAAGTCAAAATATTACGTTAATTCAGACAGTAGTTTGGCGGCACACTTCCGCAAAATCGTTAATTGTAAGTCTTGCCGCAGTCTCTATCAGATCGGGCAAAATGTTAAAAATGTACGTCACAAGGAAAGCGAGTAGGTTTAAACGGCGGGGGCGGTTCTCTAAGCCTGTCCACGGCACAAAATTCAGTGCTATGCTGGCGTGTGAGAGTATCACCGTCAGACACAATAGGGCGGGTTTATTTATTATCATTTTATGACTAAAATCTTACTGAAATGAGCGATTATTCTCGCAGATTTTACTACACTCACTGTACAGCTCAGGTGCGCAAAGACATACAATACATTCCGTGACAACAGGGTTGGCATGAATAAAATTGATTTGTCGCTAAAAACCGTTAATTTATTGTGTATCTTCATATGAAGATGTTATGGTACGGTGGAGTTTACAAAAAACAAAAAAAACAAAAATAAAGTCCATAGGCTGTGCCAATACTTTCTACTTATTTATTTATTTACTTTCTGCTTAGCTGGCTAGGTGGTGACAGTGATATGTCATTGAATTCTGGTTCAGTCATTGCTAGTTCCCAGTAAAGTTTTGACTGTTCGTTCCTAAGTCAAGAGTCGAGTGGCGTGGTAGCTCGTTCACTGCTGTGCAGAAGTAACTTTCAAAATGGTGGCCTCTTCAAGTATCCTCTAGGCCCGTCTGGTGTAGATGGTGGCCAACGTTGGTAACTGGTAACGAGTACCGGAAACTGAGATAGAGATTAAAAAGTAGCTATAGTAAATATCATGTAAGCATCAGCCCACCTCGCTTTCTCTCACCGTTTTCATCTCCCACTGAATGTTTTCTGAATGTGTGTTTGTGAGCTGAGCGATATCACAGTGTATTCATTGTTTTAAAAATAAAATATTGTACTGATAATGTCTCACTGTATTCAGGTAACGTCCCCGAAGTCACTGACTAACAACCGCCACTAATGTTTACCACTGCGCTTATGACCACAACAGTAAATGCTTTCATGACCACGGCAACAAACACAATCACAGGTATTCATTTTACTATTTTAGAATAATTTATTTCACTTTCTGTTTAACTAGCAACAATTTTAAGCCAATCCATACAGATACTGCAGAAACCAAATGTTTACAACTAAAAAAATAGATGTGAAAGCAAAAGACCAACTATTTTTACAGATATCTAAATAACATACACACTGGTAATAGAAATGTTTACAACATTGTAAAATAAAAGGAAATTAAAATATTGTTGCGAGAGCATAGTTGTCTTATTAACGAAACTGTTTATTTTGTAGACCAGAGAACAACAATATGATCGATCTCGTTATCCGGTGTTGGTCATAATTTGATATCATCTTCTTCGTTCCACTATCATGATGTATACACTAAAAATTTTCAAATCAGAGAATGCAGAGGGTCAGCCTGAGCTATGTTGTAGTCTCCATAGACATTTTTGGCAGGAATGGTCCTGGTAGACAAGGTCCATATAGCTGTGTCTGTTACTAATATGGTAGGCACCGTATGAAATAAATAGTCAGCAGTTATTAATGTCTGCCACATTTACACACATCATAGTAGTTCTATCTTTCGTATTCATGTAGTATAATGGAATAACTACCACATATGTTGTGGTCGCCTTGCAGTAAATTAAGATTTTAACCACAATTCTTTTCTTCTGCTTTAGGCTGGTAATAAGCATCATTGAGAGTGTGGTCTTGGATTCTTCTCACATCACATGTGTTTGTTTCTCTAGTAAATCTGAAATTCAGATTAAACACTCACAGCTGCCTCATCCGGAAAGCTATGCATTGTATCAGGCTGAAGGTAGCTTTCCTCTTCCAATGTCATCCTGTCTAGCCTCTTTCATTGCCGTAGATTATTACAATTGAGATGTGATCCATTGCGTCACAACACTGTTTGTCATCGTTCGGTACAGTTTTGAGGAGGACTATTCTTAGGTCATTCAAGTCTGCAATTAATTTTGGCTTTTCGAAACGTTGCAATTACTGACAGATGCATCTGTGAAGACAGCAGATTTTTCTCTTTCTGTGCATTTCCTTGGCCATTAATATCCTCTGCAGCAGTTTTCAATGCCTATGCCTCTTCTCTGAAGTTACTTGAGAAATTTCCTGTAGCCACTGACAATCTTTTTTAATACCATCGCCTCCCAAAATATACTTCTGACGCCTTGATGGCATAGCTTCTACAACTTGGTTCTTTGCCTGTGCC
>JAMPIV010011374.1:0-193595 GCA_024509875.1 Oreohelix idahoensis
GAGAGCCCAGAACCAGAGCACAGCATTGTGCAAGCTCTGCATAGTTGGAGAGCCCCCCTGGATGACGGGGAATGCACAGTGTGCCACCCCACCTATCCCCAACTGCTAACTTAGAACCAGAAGTGGGGTCCTCTGTATGCGTGCCAGGCCAGGATAAAATGCCTGGGAAAGAGACTGGAGCTCAGAACTCCCTAACTCAAAGTTGCAGGATGGCAGAAAAGCCACGGGAAAGACAGGTCTATTTTGAAGATAACGCAACCATATTTTCACCATACGAGCTCGGACGCCGCCTCGGTAAACAAGGTCCGCGCAGAGCAGTGACACCCCCAGGCTGCTTGCGAATAGTCTACTACTGGGAACATAAACAGATTAGGGATGAGCCCACTCTCCCGTTGAAGAGGTGCTAAAGTCGTAGATACTGGGCCAGAAGGCGCACCGGAAACCACAGTATCACGCAACTCGCTTTTTTTTTTTATGGATGAGTACACCGTCAAATAAATCTCGTACTGGTGCTCGCCCTGTGGAGCTCCACCAGGCAGGTGCAGTGCCGGGCTCTGAGCCTCGACAGAGCCCACCCTCAGCTACTGGAGGACCCTCTAGACCGTCTTGTGGAGTCAGCAGACGGCGGAGGAGAACTACTGACCGAAACAAAACAGAAAAAGAGAAACCCAGAGTGCCACTTGTCATGATGCACTGGAATGCAGAGGGAGTGAACAGCAAGCAGGCTGGATACAGCAAAAAGACAGAGCTGGAAAACATCTTGTATGAGAAGCAAGTCAGTGTTTGCTGTATCCAAGAGACTCACTTGAAAGCAGATCAAACCTTTAAAATAAGGGGATATCAATGCTTCAGATCCGACAGACAAGATAGACGAAAAGGAGGAGTACTTACTCTTGTAAGGAATAACATTCATGCACACGAAAGGAAAACCTACATGGATGGAGCAGAATATCAGCTGTTGCAGATAAAGGTAGACAAGATGGAAATAGAACTCCTGAACTATTACTGTCCAAACAACAAACCCCTGAGTCTCAGCTCTATACAGGTACCAGCCACCAACTTTATAGCAGTTGGAGACTTTAATAGCCACTCCCAGAGCTGGGGCTATAACCATCTAGATCACAGAGGTGAAGAGGTTGAAACATGGCAAGATGATCACTCCCTAATCCTAGTCAATAATGCCACAGATACTCCTACCTTCTACTCCAGAGGATGGCACACAACTTCAACACCAGATCTTGCCTTCGCCACCCCAGATATAGCTGGATCTATTAGTAGAGAAGTAGGAGACCAACTAGGGGGAAGCGACCATCGCCCAATCTTTCTTACTGTCCAGAGTGCAACTCTCAGTACAGGCCCAGCCATTACAAGATGGAACTACAAAAAAGCCAACTGGGGTTTATTCAGGCATCAGGTAAACACGCTGCTGTCTACCCTCAAGGTACAGAACAGAGACATTAATGAAGTGGTAAAAGACTTCAACAGATGCATACTACAAGCTGCAAAAGAAACCATTCCCAAAGGATGCCGGCGTAACTACATACCATACTGGTCCAGCACACTCCAAGAATGTCAGGAAGCTATGGACAGGGCTAGAAAGGATGCAAAGTCTCAGCCTTCACTTGAAACTCACAACAAATGGAAAAAGGCTGTAGCAGAGTTTCAGAGAACAAAGCTAGAAGAAAAACGGAAAAGCTGGAGAACTAAAACGGCATCGCTGAACCTTGAGAAAGATGGCAGGAAACTTTGGAGATTAGTTAAGTCTCTAAATGAAGAGCGTTCCTCACCTAGGCAGACTATCACATTGGATGAAGGTGGCAAACTTTTCAGAGGAAAACAAGCTGCAGACCTGTTTGCTAGAAGATACAGTTCAGAAAGCAACTTACCCATTAACATAGACCATCAGAGAGAGATAAGAAAAGAAATACTGGCAACCATGGGACAGACAGATACTCCTGCCCCAATGAGGGAACCCATCACACTAGGAGAACTACAGAACGCTATTTCCAAGCTTAAGTTTCAAAAGTCACCCGGCCCAGACAAAATCAGCAACGAAATGCTAGTAAATCTGAGCTCAGCAGCAAAGACAAAACTGCTTGAGATATTCAACCACAGCTGGTTGAAAGGAACGGTACCCCAAGTATGGAGAGAAGCCACCACAATACCCATACTAAAGAAAGGGAAATGTAAGACCGAGGCTGCAAGTTACCGGCCAATCAGTCTCACAAGCTGTGTTGGGAAGACTATGGAGCGAATAGTCAACCACATATTGAAATGGTATTTAGAGTCTGAGCAGATCCTGGTGCCGGAACAAGCTGGATTTAGAGAATGCTACAGTATAGAAGACCAAGTTACTTACTTGTCTCAAGCAATAGAAGATGCCTTCCAGGAGAAGAAAAAGGTCCTAACGATCTAGGTCGACTTCAAGCAGGCCTTTGACAAGGTGTGGAAAGATGGCCTTATTGCAAAACTTAGGAGAAGTGGAATCCAAGGCAACATGATGAAATGGATCCAGTCATACTTGCATAACAGGAGAACTAGAGTCACTCTTGACAGTCTGCAGAGCAGAAAAGTGTTGCTCCATCAGGGGGTACCTCAAGGAGGAGTAATTTCCCCAACACTCTTCCTTGTTTACATCAATGACCTGGTGAAAGATCTCCCCGCAGGAGTGAAAGCTGCCTTATATGCAGATGACCTAGTACTCTGGTGCGCTGATGAAAACGTCACCACAGCAAATTATAGAATGCAGCGGGCAGCAGACATGGTAGTGTCATGGGCAGAGAAATGGCTTATCACAATAAACACAGACAAAACCTCCACAACACTGTTCTCCCTCGCCCCCAAGGACAAAGCAGCTAACGTACACCTAAGGACAACCGTGATCAAGGAAGAAAGCTACCCCACCTATCTTGGGGTGACATTTGACCAAAGGCTTACATGGAATAAGCATATTGAAAATGCAGAAGGAAAGGCCGGAAGACGACTAGGCATACTCAGAAAATTAGCAGGTACCAACTGGGGAGCAAATGAACGAAATCTAAAGAAGATTTATAATGGAGTAATAAGACCACACTTAGAGTTTAGCTCAGCAGCATGGTCATCAGCTGCTAACTCACATCTGCAGTCTTTGGACAAGGTGCAAAATCAAGCTCTCAGGCTCATTACAGGAGCCATGAAAACTACACCAATATCAGAGATGCAGAAGGTTGCTGGATTACAGACATTGTCCCATAGAAGAGACACAAAAACCATGATCCAGATGGAAAAGTACAACAGTATGCCAACGCACCCAATGAAGGCAAGACTAGATGATCTGGCATTGGGACGTCTAAAGCGTAGCAGCTTTGTGCATCGGGGAAAAAGACTTAAAAGACAGCATCAAGAAGACCTATCCATGAAGACAACACCACTGAAGTCCACCCTGTACCATGGGAGCAGGCCAGCAATGCCCTCCAAATTAATACATCAGTCAGTGGTCTCACAAGTGGATGTGAGTATAATGATCTGCAAAAAGAACTGCTACATTGAGTATGATCCAAGAAAGCTATCCCGATCAATCATGGATACATGCCTATACAGATGGATCAGCAACTAATGCTGTTAGTAATGGAGGTGCCGGTATCTTTATCTCATATCCTGACAACCACTATGAGACTAGGCACATTCCCACTGGTAAATTCTGTTCCAATTGGATGAAGCCCAGTGCGGATTCCGAGCAAACCGAAGTACTCAAGACCTAATCTTCACACTCAGGCAGCTGAGTGAAAAGGCCCTTGAGTACAAGAGTGAGATCCATCTTTGTTTCATAGATCTGGAAAAGGCGTTTGACAGGGTCCCCTGGAGCAAACTTTGGGACTGTTTGGCAAGGAAGAACATTCCAGCACCTCTGATACATGCTATACAGAGCTTCTACAAGTCTTGCAGAAATTATGTGAGGACAGCAAACTATAAGTCAGAAGAGTTCAAGACCACCACTGGTGTAAGACAAGGCGATATCCTGTCACCTTATCTTTTCATACTTCTCATGGACGATGTCATCAAGGCATGTAAGGAGAGAACAAGAA
Organism: Oreohelix idahoensis; assembly: GCA_024509875.1. Classification (NCBI taxonomy): domain Eukaryota; kingdom Metazoa; phylum Mollusca; class Gastropoda; order Stylommatophora; family Oreohelicidae; genus Oreohelix; species Oreohelix idahoensis. Next base: position 4,065 of record JAMPIV010011374.1, read on the forward strand.
AGTATTCAGTGGGGTACTGGAAGATGAGACAGGTCTGTATTTCAGAGCTAGCATTTGCTGATGATGTTGTCCTGATTGCTAAATCAGAGACACATCTCCAATCCAACCTGCAAGTCTGGAAGGAAGAGCTGGAGAAGAGAGGGATGGTCATAAGCAGCTCTAAAACAAAATCCATGGTGATATCACGAGAAGAAAGAAAACATCAGATTAAGTTGGGAGAACAGGTCCTGGAGCAGGTCGACCACTTTAAATATCTCGGAGCTATTATAGACCGAAAGGGGGGCATCAAAGAAGAGTTGGCCACTCGAAAAGCAGCGGCTGGGAGACTTTATCAGGCCATAAATCGAGGATTCCTCAGCAAGAAAGAGGTTGGTAAGAAAACGAAGATGGCTGTATACCGCTCCACCTATGTCCCAGTCTTGACATATGGATGCGAGTCATGGGCAATGACTACAACCCACAAAAGCCAGATCCAAACCTCAGAAATGAGGTATCTGAGGAAGGTGGTTGAAGTAACAAGAAGAGACATGGTCCGCAACCAGACGATACGTCAAGGCCTAAAATCCCACCCGCTGCAGACCCAAATAGAACAGTCCCAACTAAGATGGTTTGGCCATGTCTGCAGAATGGGAGAAGATCGGCTACCACGACAAGCATGGGAAACAAAGAGCCAGGGATCCAGACCTCCAGGACGACCCAGAGTCCGCTGGGAGGACAACATTAGACAATCTTTGAAGGACCGAGGACTAGAATGGAACCAGGCCAGGAAGAAGACAGCTGATAGAATAGTCTGGCGCTCTCTCTTCCAAACCTCTACACCTCACGGTAGAAGAGGAACGACTAAGTAAGTAAGTAAGTAAGTAAATTCTGTTCCAACTATACAGCTGAGGTTCAAGCTCTAGAGCAAGCTGCAAATATGATTTATAACACCAACTCTGACTGCCACCAGGTAGTCATCCTCACAGATGCACTGTCTGTCCTGCAAGCTCTCAAGGGTGGTAAACTCCCGCATCTGAGAAATGAACTAAACAAGGTAGCTGCCAAAAAGAGAACCATACTTCAGTGGGTACCATCTCATTGTGGTGTACCCGGAAATGAAAAGGCAGATAAACTTGCCAAAAAGGGAGGAGAATGTGAACAAGAAGATAATGAAGTCACATACTTTGAGAAAAAGAGAGCTATCCAGACTATCAGAAGAGAACAGAACCAACCCAAAGACGACTATCACACTCTCGACCGGCAGGGACAGATAACTATTTTTCGCCTCAGGACAGGGCATAACAAACTGAATAAACACATGCACAAGCTACGATTGTCTGCTTCACCACTGTGCACATGTGGATTAAATGAACAAACTGCTGAGCATGTTCTACAGGTGTAGTGGTTTTTGATGTTATTGTATGATTGTTATGTTACCTAGTGTACTGGATGAGGTCAGCTGTGAAGGCTCCTGAGATAAAAGTTTCTGTGAGTTACAGAAGGCCCTTCTGCTACCACTTACGACCTCAAACAGACCTATTCTGCTATAATGAATGTTAGCTACATTAAAAGTCTAGGGTGCTGAAATGTAATGTGTAGGTAATAAATTACACAGACACTTACTTACTTACTTACTTAGTCGTTCCCCTTCTACCGTGAGGTGTAGAGGTTTGGAAGAGAGAGCGCCAGACCATTCTATCAGCTGTCTTCTTCCTGGCCTGGTTCCATTCTAGTCCTCGGTCCTTCAAAGATTGTCTAATATTGTCCTCCCAGCGGACTCTGGGTCGTCCTGGAGGTCTGGATCCCTGGCTCTTTGTTTCCCATGCTTGTCGTGGTAGCCGATCTTCTCCCATTCTGCAGACATGGCCAAACCATCTTAGTTGGGACTGTTCTATTTGGGTATGCAGCGGATGGGATTTTAGGCCTTGATGGATCGTCTGGTTGCGGACCATGTCTCTTCTTGTTACTTCAACCACTTTCCTCAGATACCTCATTTCTGAGGTTTGGATCTGGCTTTTGTGGGTTGTAGTCATTGCCCACGACTCGCATCCATATGTCAAGACTGGGACATAGGTGGAGCGGTATACAGCCATCTTCGTTTTCTTACCAACCTCTTTCTTGCTGAGGAATCCACGATTTATGGCCTGAAAAAGTCTCCCAGCCGCTGCTTTTCGAGTGGCCAACTCTTCTTTGATGCCTGCCTTTCGGTCTATAATAGCTCCGAGATATTTAAAGTGGTCGACCTGCTCCAGGACCTGTTCTCCCAACTTAATCTGATGTTTTCTTTCTTCTCGTGATATCACCATGGATTTTGTTTTAGAGCTGCTTATGACCATCCCTCTCTTCTCCAGCTCTTCCTTCCAGACTTGCAGGTTGGATTGGAGATGTGCCTCTGATTTAGCAATCAGGGCAACATCATCAGCAAATGCCCAGCTCCGAAATATAGACCTGTCCTCATCTTCCAGTACCCCACTGAATACTTTCTTGTTCTCTCCTTACATGCCTTGATGACATCGTCCATAAGGAGTATGAAGAGGTAAGGTGATAGGATATCACCTTGTCTTACACCAGTGGTGGTCCTGAACTCTTCTGACTTATGGTTTGCTGTCCTCACATAATTTCTGCAAGACTTGTTGAAGCTCTGTATAGCATGAATCAGAGGTGCTGGAATATTCTTCCTTGCCAAACAGTCCCAAAGTTTGCTCCAGGGGACCCTGTCAAACGCCTTTTCCAGATCTATGAAACAAAGATGGATCTCACTCTTATACTCAAGGGCCTTTTCACTCAGCTGTCTGAGTGTGAAGATTAGGTCTTGAGTACTTCGGTTTGCTCGGAATCCGCACTGGACCTCATCCAATTGTGGCTCAGCTAGGCGTCGGAGTCTCTGCTCTAGGATTCTAGAGTAGATTTTACCAGGGACACTGAGAAGGGATATGCCTCTATGGTTTCCACATTGTCGATTGTCACCCTTTTTGAAAATTGGTGTTATGATGGCAATCTCCCAATCCTTTGGTATGGTCTTGTTGCACCATGCTGCCTGTAGGACCTTTAGAGTAATAGGTCGCCTGATGCTCCCATGTACTTAACCATTTCTGGTGTTATACCATCATGCCCTGCTGCTTTGCCCATCTTGATTTTCTCTAGTGCTGCCCTCAGTTCTTCCATCTTTATGTCATCTTCACCATCTTTGGTTTTCTCTTCTGTGCTAGTGGTTATCATTTCTGATGCTTCACCATGCTCACCATCCAGGAGTTCTGAGAAATATTCTTTCCATCTTTCCATTACTTCCTTCGGGGCAGTAAGCAATTTGCCTTGCTTGTCCTTTATAAATTTGAGAGGGCATTGTTTTTCTTTCCTCATGTTCTTTAGGGTCTTATAGAACAATTTCTGGTTTTCCCTTGTGCATCTTTTTCTAGCTTTTCTCCAAATTCTTCCCAGGACTTCTGTTTTGCTGCTAGCACTTTGTTCTTTGCTTCTGTTCTGAGTGTCACATATTCTCTATATTTTTCCATTTGTCCTATTGTGTTTTTAGCTCCTAAGTATTGTTTCCATGCCATTTTCTTCTCTCTTATTTTCTCTTTGACTTCCTCTGTCCACCAAGGTGTCCTCTTTCTCTGGTTCCCAAGTCGGACTTCACCGCATGCTTCTGCAGCAGCTGTCTTTATGATATCCTTGAATTTATTCCAGAGGGTTTCCAAGTCATCAGGTCGTTCTTCTGTGTTGCTCACTGCTGTAGCAATAAGCCCCTGATATCTGGTCTTAATTTCTGGCTCTCTCAGCTTGTAGGTCCTAATGCTCATTTCTCCTGCTCGTTTACTTGGTTTCTTGCGTGATGTTGGGCAGTTCCTAGGCTGAGCAACTCTTTCAGTTGTTCGTTTGATTGTTAGCAGGTAGTGATCACTTGCAATCTCTGGCCCCCTCCAGACTCTTGCATCTCTGACATATCTGAATGAGCTTCTCCGAACAATGGCATAGTCGATCACTGACTTCTCATTCTTGGTTGGTTCACATCTAGTGTATGCATGTATGCGCTTATGGGGGAACTTTGTGTTTGTAATGATCAGATTCTGCTCACTGCAGAATCTAAGGAGTCGCTTTCCATTGTCATTGAGAGTATCTTCTCCATATCTTCCGATAACTCCACCCCATCTAGCATGGTCATTTCCAACTCTGGCATTAAAATCTCCGAGCATGATAACTTCATCTAGGCAGTCATCCACTGTCCTTTGAAGCAGCTCGAAGAATTCCTCCTTGACCTCTGCTCTCTCATCCTCATTTGGCCCATACACTATGACCAGGTTGACTATGGTTTCTCCTTCTTTTAGTTTTACAACCATAATGCGCTCCGAGACAAAGTTCCATCCCTTGATACTATCTTTTTGATTTTGGGCCACAATGCAACCCACGCCCCCTTTAGCTCTTTCAGATATGGGTACACCACTGTAGAGCAACGTGTTGCCATCGAGATCCATGACTCCTTGTCCTTTTTTCTTCGTCTCCGTTATAGCCAGGATTTCTAGTTTTGCTTTCCTCATCTCTTCCACCAGCTCCTCTTCCTTCCCATTTATACTTCTTGTGTTCCAAGTTCCATAAGTCGTAGTCCGTAGTCCGTTCCAGTTCGTCGCCTTTAGAATCAGTCCGGTTTTCTCTCTTGTATTGCTCGTAATCATAGTTTAAGACAAACAGGTGATTGGCCTGTTGTGCCTTTGCATGGTGGAGGGGCTGCCTCCTTACAGCCTCCATGCAGGCCGCCCTCCTCCTTTTTCATCCGGGCTTGGGACCGGCATTGGCGGAGTTAATTACACACACACACACATGTAAATAATAGTCTAATAATGATAATAAACTCTATGATACACTGAACTAACACTGGCTGTTATAGTTTAAGTTTGAAAATTTTTTTAATTTATTAGTCCTGAACCAATTGTTTCTTTTGGTCAGAACATATGAAATAATTTGTAGTTATCAATAAAATGCATAAATATATTGCATAATCAAATGAAATTTTTGTACTTAGGTATATTATTACAATGGTTAATATTATTAATATCTAAAATGTCTTGGGAAAAACTAGCACTGGATGTTTAGTTGGGGTGGCATCATCATGCCCAATCTATGGTTACAAAGTTCAGTTTCCTTGACAGATGGACTGATGTAATGTTTATATAACAGGGTTTTATTTCTTTATTGATGGTGGACCCTGTTGATGAATTTTCAGCAGGCCAGGTTGCACTTAACTGGCCTGTGACGATGTAGTATAGGATTCTTGTGGCCCACTCCTCTCAGTAGCTGGAGTAAAATGTTAGGCTGCACAGACACCCGCTCTTGTACTTCTACAAAAGCATCTGACACAATCGTAGTGCCAGATCAGAAACTCACAATTCAGAATTGAGAACACAGTTACTTAGTACTAGCAAAACTCAGCTGAGCTGCTGGCTAGATTAGGGCGTCCCACTGATTTTTATTTAGTAATTCCTGGAAATCACCTCTAGCAGTAACGTACTGTGTCAATGGACAGTCTTCTTTAAAATGGCACAAGCGTGCGTCTCTCATTCAATAATATAAATGTTTTTGTCCAATCAGCGGACTTCCCCTCTAACTTTTTCAAATATTCAAACTAAAAGTCAAATTTCAGTCCAGTCTCAGTCTAGTATGTAGTATTTTTTCCCAAAATTACACTTATTTTTTGGACTAACTACGTGAAAAAACTACACAAATCTGCCCCACTAAGTTATTTTTAGCTACTATCCTCCGACTTTGCCCCCTCTAGTTCATTGCAGTTTGAGTTTATGCGTTTTGCTCAAGGACGCGTCAAAATGTAACTTTAGTGAAATATGCACAAAAAACTGTTCGCTAGTCTGATTTGAACAATACGGTCTTTCGTCAATATCTTCCATGTTATCTGTCCGTCTGTGTAATTAAAAGTATATTATTTCTCTGCTCAAGATGGGCTATCAAACTAGCTAGGTTTTATTTTCATAACTTTATTATTAAAGAAAAACCTACTTTTCTCAAGGTTAGTTTTTGAAATTTGTTTTTGAACCTTCGTCCACGCGTTTGCCGCTATATTCAAATAAAACAACCAAGTACCGTAAAACGTCCAAGATACGACTGTTTCTAACAAGAGCTAAGGTCATTTTTCTACCAATTCCTTACATTGTGTCAACTAGTGGCGTGAATTTTTTTCCTTTAAACTACATATTGCGTCTTTTTGCCTTTTAGATTCAAACACGTGTTCAGACCGTCATAATTTTTTTTCCTTTTATCTCCGTTTCCCTCCCGTCTAAAAGGGTAAACCGTTTAGTCTGCATGTCCCAACTAGTTAGTTTCAATGGCGGTAGAAAGCGCTGGCGTAGGTGAAGAAGCCTCGGCATATCTTGCCTATATTTTAATCCCTACGTGTTATTTTACCCGTTATCTTTATAATTGGAGATATTTTAACGTTGTATCACTGTAATATCACCATAACAGGATTGTTCTCTGTATGACCAGTTAAGAAAGATATACTGGCCCAATGACTCAACACTAAACTCAAAGCTATATGGAGCTAAAGAGGAACTTCAAACAACAGTCGAATTCATCATGAGAACTCGTCTGACGGTGTAAACATCAAAGATGCGATCGCAAGAAGAAGAAGAAGCCAGTTCACTGTGACTACACTTTCCTTATAAATCCTAAGTTAGATCCAGTTGTCCATGATCCGCCTTCATAAAATGATTTGGTCTAGTATAAAGCACTAAGTAATACCTTGATCAATTCCTTAAAACAATTCCTGTCATCTTTCCTTATGTTCCTGGTAAATGTGTCGTTCCTATAAGAAATACTCCTTCAAACACTTTGTCAAACTTACAGACATATTTTGGCCATCATTCTCAATTATTCTACACATTTTACAAGGCTGGCTTTCGTCTCCAAGAGTTTACACATGCTACACACTTCCTAACGCACAAGTGGATTAATCACAGGAAAATTATATACATATATATATTCATTCTAACCCTCAGGCAATACATACAAGCTGTAACAGGCTGTTAATGGGAATCTAGGTCTGCCAGGCAGATGCGGTTGGCAAAGGTACAAGATGTTTACACTTTTACGGCTTTCTTCTGTTCAGCTGTATTTTTTTAATGTTGTGGCCTCAATTTAGCCAAGGGCAAGGTCTTATATACTAGCACATCCGCCGTAACGGATGGCATGGGGAAAAAGGGTGTTAAAAATCTCAAAATGAGGCATAATTTTGCCTTCTGTTCAGTTAGCAAAATTTTTAATATTCATTATCTTTCTTATTTATGGGGCGATTTCGGTCATTTAAAGCTTGAATTATTCTATGAATTATTCTGTATTGATCTATCTACTAATTGGTTAGTTTGCAAAATGCATTTTAATATATGCATGCTTTAACTAGCTAAATTTGGACTAACCTGATGTAACGAAGCCCCTTTCCTTGATATTTCTATCTTACTAAAATACTATTCGAGAAAGTTTTTACACCTACCTCTAGCGTAACATTCCCGTTGTTGAATTATATAATCCTTTCCGGTGATACTTCTTTATTCTTTCCAAAATTAAATGGCATTGTACCATCGGTTACACAAAATGGGCCTCTATGTTCAAGCCTAGTACGTTTTACAACACACACCAAGAATGACGCGTTTTCATTGGTTAGTGTATCAGAGAGTTCTCAACATATGGCGTGCGGTATGGTCAGATTTACTCCTAAGTATACAGAAAACCGTGTTGTGAGACAGACTAAATCACGACAAGGATATATAATGCCTCTCATTTCTACCGTATATACTCGTGTATAAGTAGAGAAATGTATTCCCATTTTTTGACGTTAAACAACAGAACCCCGACTTGTAGTCGAGTAAGAAAAAAAAAATAAAGATTCATGAAACTGGTCAATCTTGCCCCCCACCCTTCCCGCCGCATATGGTATCCTTCAGATATAAACTTGCTGCATCATTAAATGTTTTTAACAAAATATCTGAAGTAATACATTAAAAAATGGGTTGAAATGAAGAAAATTGGGACATGAACTTTGATGCACCCTTATAAGTCGCCAACGTCGTTAGGGTTAGGATTAAGGTTATGGGTTACGTTTAGGATTCATAAATCTAACCATAACCCTTAGGCCTTTTTACTGCGTCTCAGAATTCTTTTATAAGGTCATATAGAACACACGACACACTTCATTTCAACCAAGAATGTTTAAATGAAATTTATAAGGCTTTTATTTGGATTATTATTAAAATAAAAACACACAAGCGATCAATAAATAAAAAATGTATGTCATGCTTTCGGTACTTCTTGTCATGCATACACCGGCATGCACAGCTATTGTAAACACACCCGCAGTTAGTATTTTTTTTTAATGTGTCCTGAAGGTGCTATTACAATGAGTTTGTAAAGAAAGCATACTTCTTTTGAGGCTGGCTTTAAGCTGAAAGTAATAGAATTTGGGAAAGCCATGGCAATTCCAATGCAGTGCAGGAATTGGAATCTACCAAAAACAACAAATAATAGAATCTTTGCAAGGGGTAAAATTAAACAACATGGGACGTGTATCGTCTTGGCCCAAATGTCTATCTTTAGGGATTCGAAGTAAAATAAGGTTTTGATTACGGATTTATAATGGGTAAGTTGGAAGTTTATTGTTCGTTATTTTTTATCTCTACACCTCACGGTAGAAGGGGAACGACTAAGTAAGTAAGTAAGTATTTTTATCTTATGATGTTATCTCACAGTTCTTTTAAAATTGGATTTATTATATATCAAAAAGATAGGGAAAGTGGTAGGGTTGGGGTTAATGTTAGCCAGTAGCTTTGTTTATATGCATTCTAACCATTGACGATGAAACCGCAAAATATATGAGACAGTTTTCTGGGCCGATATGTTAATTACCAAGGTAGTTGCGACGAAATTGATTCTGTAGGAGGATGCAATAATCGTCTGTTATTGTTTTTTTTTTTTTAGTCCGATATGAGTTTTTTTAAGCCTGATATTATTTGTGTAAAAGCTGGAAGCAGGGGTAGGTTTCGAGTTAAGGTTAGCATTATGTAATATGTTTCTTGATCCGCATCGTAGGAATAGGTGTCAGTAGGTGAAATGGAGCTACACGACTTTGGTTTAATTAGTGTGTCGCAGCTTATTATTTGTGTTGGAATAATGTATATGTATTCGTATCGCAGGAATGTGGATAATCATTGATGTTTACGGTAATAGTATTGCAGCAGGAGTCATTACTGCAGTAGTAGATGAGCGCATGCTTTGCACATTTGCATTTGTGCTAAAGGTCGGAGCTTACAGTAATTTGCTTGCTGTATGGCGAGTGATAGTTGTAGATGAAAAATACATTGCATGCGAAAAACCTAGCTCGGGTAGTAATTGATAATCGGTGGCTAATTATAATTATTGATAGGGGTTAGGATTATATTTAGGTTTAGATTTCGAAATGCTAAACCTAACATAAACTCTAATGCTTACTGTAACTGCACGGCTGACATAATTGGCCACCAGATCGATAGTAGTTCGGGCAAAATAGAAGACATGTCCCTTGGTTTTCAATTTCAACCCTTGCGAGATATGTCAAAAACGAAACTAGCAAGGAGAGGGAACACTGTGGTTTCCAGCTCTTGAAGAAAAACTAAATCTATGGGTTTTAACTCTGCTGCAAAATTGTTGCATCATCACTCGAGGATCGATACGACTTTGCGCCCTTCAATTGAAAAGGAGTGAATAATATCACAACATGCCAGAAATATCAAAATTTCGTGCATTCTCCGGGTGGTGTAGCCGTTTTATTAACCGCTTTTCGCCGTCTCTTCACCAACGCACATAAATTGCACATAAATTACCAGCAGCTTTGGAGGGAAACAAATCTAGCTTTCCATAAACTCATCATTTTTTTGTTTGTACTTCGACTTATAATCGAGTCATTCATTTTGGAGCTTTTTAGGTGCACAAGTCTAGGGGTCCACTTATAGTCAGATCGACTAATACTCGAGCATATACGGTAATTTCTGTTACAAAAAACACAACATTGAATGACACCGCACAGAGACACTTGACTTAATTTATCAACTGATGACCCATAACGCTAAACCTAAACTCTAAGGATTTTTTTTTTCTGACTAAAATGGAGACATGGACTTTACACAAACAACCGCCCCCCCCCCCCCCCCCCCCACCCCCCCCTGTTCCGCCACAATGCCACCCAGAAATGAAAATACAGATTTAGACCATACATGCCACACGCTATGGTTTACCCATAATCTGTACAAGGTTTTTTGCGTTTTCAGATGTGTATCAGTTGATGCGGGATTTGCGAGGGTCCGCGTGGTGTGTCCAGTTCATGTATCATTTTTCGCTAATGCTGACGGCAGCCAGCACGTTACTGATTATTTTAACGATTACGTCGTATTGAGCATAATTTATTATTTACGGCTGCTTATAAACAAAACCAAAAAAGAAACAAAAATGGATAACACTACATATTAGGCCTACTTGATTTCACTAAAACTTGTAGAATCTGCATAAGAAATGTACATTTTAATAATACTGTAATATAAAAAGAAATATTAACCCAATAAGAGCCCCTAGAAAAGTTTTTTTGGAGTTACTTCTCTTCTAAGTTTAAATTTCCTTTGGTGGATATATCATTATTTGGATCATCCAATGAGTTATTCTATTAAATAATTAATTACTATCACTGGTTGTCGTATTGACGGTTGAAACTAGTCATATGGGTATATTTAAAACTGCCAATTAGGCTAAAACGGCTATTTTCATTTTTGAAGTTCGGTAGAGAATAAATTACGCAAGCGCCAGTTTATATTTTCGTAGCAAATTATGAGCTTTTTATTTTTTTTTAAATTTATATGATAACATGATTTTATTATTTTTAAAATTACATCAAATATTTATTGAACTAATTCTAAACCGCCCAAGAAACTTCCCCATTCCATTTCATATAACAGGATAATATAGTTTAGTTCAATTTTTCTCTTTGCAATAATAATAATAACGAAGTAGTTCTTCTTCTTCGTTCGCCTTGAAAAGGACGGTGGTTGCGTTGTGTCTGTTTACGCCTAAGCTATGTTATCTGCACCTTTCGGTCGACACATCCGACTTCAGCACGGCATTTTTTTAGGGACCGGGTTTGCCTTCCCATTGCGATCCGCACTCGCTCAGCCAGACTGCACTGCTGCAGACTGTTTCCAGGACCACCACGTGGAGGTGTAGTGCGTCTTGACCAGCTCTGGTTCGCTGGTCCTGATGCAAGCAGTACAGCTATGGGTCGCTGACTGCATTCACTATTGCTGCATCTTGGGGTCCCACGAAGTAGTTAAATTAGTTGTGAGAACAGTGGAACGTCTTCGATGTCATCCTTGAACGTTGTTAGGGTTAAGATTAAGGTTTGGGTTCAGGGTTAGGTTTAGGATTTCTTACCCACACCCCTTATTACTGTATCTCAGAATTCTTTTATCAGTTCCTATCAAACACAGGATTTCCTGGTCTGTTAGAGATAATTAAGCGCAGAAATAGACTAAATGATGACACGATCACATCATTTTTACAGTGTAAAATAAACTCAGACATTTATTATTTGAGTTTTAAAATAAGTGAAGACTTGCTTTAAAAGGCAAAGTCCCCATGCCTCAATTATAATGCAGCTGTAATTGAAAAAAATTTTACACGAATTAACTCTTTTGATACGTTTTTTTTTTTTTTCGGTCTTTTTTTGTTTTTGTACAGGTTTTGCGGGTCTTTGTAAAGGGTTTTTGAATTTTTTGGTACAAGTTTTTCATCTCCGAGGTGTGGCATGTATGCAATGACCCCCCCCCCCCCCCCCCACCTTAACCGGTACACTTCCCCCCAAAAAATTCCGCAACTATATACCTTCCATTTCACATATAATCTCGTACGTAACCGTGTAACATCGCAATTATATACAGTGTATGTAATTGTAGCTACTTGACCTAAGTAGACCCAAATGGCGGCCTCCAGTCTACTGACATTCCCAACAGCTAACACTCGAAACAGGGTTGGGGTTAGATTGTTGTTTAACTAGGGCTGCTGAGTTTCTCGCTCTTTTGCAGCCAATACCAAGCTGAAGACTCCTTGGTATTATCTACACTGTAAATCTAGGCTTTTCCTGTGGCTTATCTGTCATTCCGAAACATGCTGAGATGAAGTCATGAGCTCCAGCTTGGCTTACATTTAAAGGATCATCACATCTGGTCCCAAGCTAGGAGTAAGAAGCACGTGGCATACTGTGCATTTCCCGCCATCCAAGGGGGCTCTCCAACTATGCAGTGCTAAAACACTGTGCTCTTGTTCTGGGCTCTCCCAAGGAATTGTCATGTCCTGCACAGCCACTTCTCCGCTCCCCCTGCCTATCACTGGTTCTATAGTGAAATCCTTCTGCATGCAGTCAATCAGGTTGATGCCTAAGAATTGCGTCTGGGGCTCAAGTGACTTCTCTAAGTGTAGTGTGCAGTGCTGGGTGTAATTAGCCTCACAGACAGAGGTTTCCTTCCACATATGTATACCGTAGCATTGTGCATAACTGGGGGTCATATAATTCCTCCATGCATTGTGGTCAGATTAAAGCTAGCTGTTTGACAAAGCTCAAAACAGGGTTGTGGCTAGGTTAAGGCAAGCCTTAACATAAATATCAGTAGCTAGTCTGGCATCTTGGCAGACAATATGTACCATCTTCATCATCTTTACTTACTTACTTACTTAGTCGTTCCTCTTCTACCGTGAGGTGTAGAGGTTTGGAAGAGAGAGCGCCAGACTATTCTATCAGCTGTCTTCTTCCTGGCCTGGTTCCATTCTAGTCCTCGGTCCTTCAAAGATTGTCTAATGTTGTCCTCCCAGCGGACTCTGGGTCGTCCTGGAGGTCTGGATCCCTGGCTCTTTGTTTCCCATGCTTGTCGTGGTAGCCGATCTTCTCCCATTCTGCAGACATGGCCAAACCATCTTAGTTGGGACTGTTCTATTTGGGTCTGCAGCGGGTGGGATTTTAGGCCTTGACGTATCGTCTGGTTGCGGACCATGTCTCTTCTTGTTACTTCAACCACCTTCCTCAGATACCTCATTTCTGAGGTTTGGATCTGGCTTTTGTGGGTTGTAGTCATTGCCAATGACTCGCATCCATATGTCAAGACTGGGACATAGGTGGAGCGGTATACAGCCATCTTCGTTTTCTTACCAACCTCTTTCTTGCTGAGGAATCCTCGATTTATGGCCTGATAAAGTCTCCCAGCCGCTGCTTTTCGAGTGGCCAACTCTTCTTTGATGCCCCCCTTTCGGTCTATAATAGCTCCGAGATATTTAAAGTGGTCGACCTGCTCCAGGACCTGTTCTCCCAACTTAATCTGATGTTTTCTTTCTTCTCGTGATATCACCATGGATTTTGTTTTAGAGCTGCTTATGACCATCCCTCTCTTCTCCAGCTCTTCCTTCCAGACTTGCAGGTTGGATTGGAGATGTGTCTCTGATTTAGCAATCAGGACAACATCATCAGCAAATGCTAGCTCTGAAATACAGACCTGTCTCATCTTCCAGTACCCCACTGAATACTTTCTTGTTCTCTCCTTACATGCCTTGATGACATCGTCCATGAGAAGTATGAAAAGATAAGGTGACAGGATATCGCCTTGTCTTACACCAGTGGTGGTCTTGAACTCTTCTGACTTATAGTTTGCTGTCCTCACATAATTTCTGCAAGACTTGTAGAAGCTCTGTATAGCATGTATCAGAGGTGCTGGAATGTTCTTCCTTGCCAAACAGTCCCAAAGTTTGCTCCAGGGGACCCTGTCAAACGCCTTTTCCAGATCTATGAAACAAAGATGGATCTCACTCTTGTACTCAAGGGCCTTTCACTCAGCTGCCTGAGTGTGAAGATTAGGTCTTGAGTACTTCGGTTTGCTCGGAATCCGCACTGGGCTTCATCCAATTGTGGCTCAGCTAGGCATCGGAGTCTCTGCTCTAGGATTCTAGAGTAGATTTTACCAGGGACACTGAGAAGGGATATGCCTCTGTGGTTTCCACATTGTCGATTGTCACCCTTTTTGAAAATCGGTGTTATGATGGCAATCTCCCAATCCTTTGGTATGGCCTTGTTGCACCATGCTGCTTGTAGGACCCTTAGGAGTAATAGGTCGCCTGATGCTCCCATGTACTTAACCATTTCTGGTGTTATACCATCATGCCCTGCTGCTTTGCCCATCTTGATTTTCTCCAGTGCTGCCTTCAGTTCTTCCATCTTTATGTCATCTTCATCACCATTTGTATCCTCTTCTGTGCTAGTGGTTATCATTTCTGATGCTCTACCTTGCTCACCATCAAGGAGTTCTGAGAAATATTCTTTCCATCTTTCCATTACTTCCTTCGGGGCAGTAAGCAATTTGCCTTGCTTGTCCTTTATAAATTTAAGAGGACATTGTTTTTCCTTCCTCATGTTCTTTAGGGTCTTATAGAACAATTTCTGGTTTTCTTGCGCATCCTTTTCTAGCTTTTCTCCAAATTCTTCCCAGGACTTCTGTTTTGCTGCTAGCACCTTGTTCTTTGCTTCTGTTCTGAGTATCACATATTCTCTATATTTCTCTATTTGTCCTGCTGTGTTTTTAGCTCCCAAGTATTGTTTCCATGCCATTTTCTTCTCTCTTATTTTCTCTTTGACTTCTTCTGTCCACCAAGGTGTCCTCTTTCTCTTGTTCCCAAGTCGGACTTCACCACATGCTTCTGCAGCAGCTGTCTTTATGATGTCCTTGAATTTAAGCCACAGGGTTTCCAAGTCATCAGGTTGTTCTTCTGTGTTTCTCACCGCTGTAGCAATAAGCCCCTGATATCTGGTCTTAATTTCTGGATCTTTCAGCTTGTAGGTCTTAATGCTCATTTCTTCCGTTCGTTTACTTGGTTTCTTGCGTGGTGCTGGGCAGTTCCTAGGCTGAGCAACTCTTTCAGTTGTTCTTTTAATTGTAAGCAGGTAGTGATCACTTCCAATCTCTGGCCCCCTCCAGACTCTAGCATCCCGGACATATTTGAATGAGCTCCTCCTAACAATGGCATAGTCGATCACTGACTTCTCATTCTTTGTTGGTTCACACCTAGTATATGCATGTATGCGCTTATGGGGGAACTTTGTGTTGGTAATGATCAGATTCTGCTCACTGCAGAATCTGAGGAGTCGCTTTCCATTGTCATTGAGAGTATCTTCTCCATATCTTCCGATAACTCCACCCCATCTAGCATGGTCATTTCCAACTCTGGCATTGAAATCTCCGAGCATGATAATTTCATCTAGGCAGTCATCCACTGTCCTTTGAAGCAGCTCGAAGAATTCTTCCTTGACCTCTGCTCTCTCATCCTCATTTGGCCCATACACTATGACCAGGTTGACTATGGTTTCTCCTTCTTTTAGTTTTACAACCATAATGCGCTCCGAGACAAAGTTCCATCCCTTGATACTATCTTTCTGGTTTTTGGCCACAATGCAACCCACGCCCCCTTTAGCTCTTTCAGATGTGGGTACACCACTGTATAGCAGAGTGTTGCCATCGAGATCCATGACTCCTTGTCCCTTTTTCTTTGTTTCGGTAATAGCCAGGATTTCTAGTTTTGCTTTCCTCATCTCTTCCATCAGCTCCTCTTCTTTCCCATTTATACTTCTTGTGTTCCATGTTCCATAAGTCGTAGTCCGTAGTCCGTTCCAGTTCGTCGCCTTTAAAATCAGTCCGGTTTTCTCTCTTATATTGCTTGTAATCATAGTTTTAGACAAACAGGTGATTGGCCTGTTGTGCCTTTGCATGGTGGAGGGGCTGCCTCCTTACGGCCTCCATGCAGGCCGCCCTCCTCCTTTTTCATCCGGGCTTGGGACCGGCATAGGCGGAGTTATCTTCATCATCTACCAGATTGAATTCTTTTGAAAATCTTGGGCACTTGTAGGGACAGTAGATGGGAGACTATTATGTTGGCCAAATATGTGGCGTTTTGCTTCTCTTTGGATTTAAAAACATTTTTGACAATTTTCAAACAGCCTCTGTGTTTGTCGGGCATTATTTATTTTGACAATGCTCAAAAGGGGTTTGGTTAAGGCTAACTGTAATGTAAATCTGGAAACATGGTTGACCTTGTTTACTGTCCTCCGAATGTAATGCTGAGTGTTTTTTATTTGTACAGTAAAACTTCCTCATAGTGATATAGTTTACACTCAGATTTTGATGAAGACAGGGATTTGCACCCCAAGATGGACTCAGCTGCAACAGACTTGGCCAGTCAGCAGTGTGATATAACTAAAGTAAAATGGAGTATATCTCCCTGCTGTGCAACAGAATGTGGAAAACACTTTACTCTTGAAGTAGAGGTGACAACACTGATTATGATTATCCTCTTCATTTTTAATGAAGAGAGTGTTGCGGCATGTTAGATTTATGCATGAGTCAATAAAGCACTATGATGCCAGACTTACTGGTCACCCTGTACTTTGACTTTAATTTGTATGGCATTCATGTAACACACTAAATGAAGCAGAAGTAGCTGCTGAAAAAGTTGGATTAACAAATATGTGTTTCTTTTGCAGGTTTTGTTCTGGTTTGTCAAGAAGTGAAGCATAAATTTGTCCTGTTACTAATAGAGATGGCAAGCAAAATATTCCACATGTCAAGCAAATTTTTGACAGATGTGACAAAAGTGATCTTCCATAGTTCCCCACAGACAGCAAGATGTCTCCTTCAGCACCAATCGTTGTCTCCAAGTACAGTCAGCAGAGTATTATCAAGCTTTCCACTAGCAACATTCTTTGGAAACACACCCTCTTATACCAAAAGTGAAGCATCACAACCTATTTGTTTGCTGAATATGTGCGGGAGCCAAGCCAGGGGGACTGTTTTAGTCAGTGCTTTTAAACCTGGGGTTCCCCAGATTCGAAACTATCATAATAAAATCCGACCAAGATTAATATGTGAGGGCTGCTACTTTGCCTGGCGTCATGGCCGGAAGTTTGTTGAATGCAGTGATCACCCACGACACAAGCAAATGAAGAAACTGCCTACCCGGAAAATATGGCAAGAGGATTATTCAAAGGGTAAAATAGCAAAGGCAATGGACTGGCATAAGCGGTTTCCCCGTGAGTATGCCCGTACGGCAGATAAAATGGTGTTGTCTCACAACTGGCTGGCTGGAAAACTAGGGAAAGAGCTGTGAATTTATTAAGACTTTGTTTGACTTTAATGTTTTTGTAACTTTTTTTTTTTTTTTAAACGTGAACCAATTGGTTTAATTATGTAGGTCATGGTTGGAAATTTTACATTTGTGCGTATCGTCGCCTTAGCACTGCTTTAATCCATCTCCACTTCAGCTTGTTTTGAGAAAAACCAAAGTTTTTAGGTTTCTAGTTGAAAAGAAGTCTATATTACATTAAAATTAAATTTTGCTTGATAATCTAAACTCTAAAATGTAAGATATTGTGTAGGATGATAGATTAAACTAGATGATGTCGGTCATTAAACTATATGACGATTTATGATCTTTATGTCAGTTTTGGCCAAAAGTGAAGATAGAATAAAGCAGTAATGAGGTGACGACATGTTAACAATAATGTGTTCAATACCCTGCAGTACAAATAACATTAATAAATCAAGTTTCAGAACCAAAAGTTGGATATAATCACATGTATTTCTATCATAAAGTTGGCAGGCATCTCTCATATAATCATATCTATTTCTATCATAAAGTTGGCAGGCTTCTCTCATATAATCACATGTATTTCTATCATAAAGTTGGCAGGCATCTCTCATATAATCACATGTATTTCTATCATAAAGTTGGCAGGCATCTCTCATATAATCATATCTATTTCTATCATAAAGTTGGCAGGCTTCTCTCATATAATCACATGTATTTCTATCATAAAGTTGGCAGGCATCTCTCATATAATCACATCTATTTCTATCATAAAGTTGGCAGGCATCTCTCATATAATCACATGTATTTCTATCATAAAGTTGGCAGGCATCTCATAATCATATCTATTTCTACCATAAAGTTGGCAGGCTTCTCTCATATAATCACATGTATTTCTATCATAAAGTTGGCAGGCATCTCTCATATAATCACATGTATTTCTATCATAAAGTTGGCAGGCATCTCGCATATAATCATATCTATTTCTATCATAAAGTTGGCAGGCTTCTCTCATATAATCACATGTATTTCTATCATAAAGTTGGCAGGCATCTCTCATATAATCACATCTATTTCTATCATAAAGTTGGCAGGCATCTCTCATATAATCACATTTATTTCTATCATAAAGTTGGCAGGCTTCTCTCAAGCTTATCTCATTCACATACTGTTTTTGGTCAATGGGGTTAATAAAGGAGATGTTGTCAGTCTTCTCCTCTTGTGGCGTCGACAGTCTTGGAGAATAAATATATGTGATGCATCCTTAAAAATTATGTAATGTATCGACATTTTCAGGCATTGTTAACGGGAGAATGGTCTTTCAAAGGCCTTTGCAGTGGTAATAAAAAAAGATATTAACATAGAAGCATTTAGGGAAATGTCTTTTTGAAACTGTTATGTCTGAAATGAAGAATTCTGAGACAAATCAGTTTTAACATTCAGTGTTGGAATTGATGGTAGAAGTGAGAAAGTTCTTCAGTATCATGTAGAGCCAATCCTGACATTTAGAAGTCAGTCAAGGACAATTACTAAACAAGGAGCAAAAACTCTGGAGGGCACACAGATGTGGTTTGACAGTAGAAAGTTAAGAATACCATGGACAGCCAAAAACAGTAATGGGAATGTCCCAAAAGAAGCCAGTGTGTAAAGGAAACTTGTTCTTATTGGAAGGAAGCAGTCCACTTTCTGTGAACGTATTATGAGAAGAAAGTTGGAATACATTGAACAATAGGAAAGATTGAAGGGAAATGAGATAGGGGATGACAAAGAAAAAATATACTGGGCAGCTTGACATTGTGGCATGGAAAATAAGTCAACTATAGCATTAGCAAAACAGTAAATCTGAAGATTGATATTTTTAACCAAATTAAAGGCTTTTTCTTTTCTTCCAAAATTGTTGAATAATTTAGAAAGGTGAGCATTTTACTGATTTTGTGAGGGAGCATCATGTATTTTGCAGAGCTGTGGCAGTATTCAATCAATCAATCAATACTCTTTAGCTCCCCAAGGAGCATAGGCCTTCAACAAAACAAATGCCAAGTCCTGCTGTCACGTGCCATCATTTCAAGTTCTTTTTCACTTCTGCCTCCAGTTCTGTTCTCCATGTGTTTCTTTGGTCTAGCTCTGCCTCTTTCCTTGGGGATTCCAGAACAAGGACTGTCTTGTAATGCTATCAAGGCTTCCTCAGTCTGTGTCCCATCCATCGCCAGCATCTTCTTCTCATCTCTTATTACAGTAATTAAGTAAATTTGATCAGATATTAAAGTAGTTCACCCTATGTAGTTCCGGGGGGGGGGGGTTGTTAACTCTTTGATTCCGCCGGAACAACGCTCAGAGCGTTGGTCAGATTTGACACCCGTGCCAAAACAACGCTCAGAGAGTTGTTTTTAGTCTATTACGAATTTAAATTACGGCACAGGGTGGAAAATAATTGCGGAGTCAAAGAGTTAAGAGGCTAAGAAAGAAGATGACTACATCTGCCTCGGATATGTCAACAGGCGACTAACGTGAACTTGTGCATGAGGTTGACAACCTCATCTTCTAAATCAGATTGTTACAGAGACTCTCACTTCAAGAGCACATGAATGCTTTGTTGCAGACTACGTAGATCCATGCTCCAACAAAAAGGGAAGTAATGATGAAACTAGTTGAATTCACAATGTTTAAGTGGGTCACATTCTTAACTATGTCATTGTTCATTCACGCCTCATCAGGTAATACAATTATTCTTCTTGGATCCTTAGCCCGTGACTGACAAAGCAGTCAGTGGCCATTATGCTTAGTGGTATTTTGTAGGGCAGCTGCAAACTGTCTCCACTGTTCTATCTTAACCCTTTGAAAATAAAGTTTGTTCGTTCGTTCTCTTTTGCCTTCCTTCTGGGGTCCATAGCATAGCAGTTCTTGTGATGGTGTCGGGGTCTGTTCTGAGGAAATGGCTAACACAGCTCCTCCAATAATGGTGTGCATATCTTTTTGACTGCATCATGTAAGCAGTTCCTGGTTGATGGCAATTGAATTTTCCTAAGGCAGGTAATACAATTATTCATTGGTACCACTCCTTACTGTCATGCAAAGAAATTCACGCAGCTATCATGTGAGTTCTAAGGTTAGACCTCTAATGAAGACCCTGAAGTACCTTCATGTGGTGTATCTTGGAAACAGGCAAACTTCGAGTTGCCTGGCCAAAGCTTCAGGGATTTGAGTAGCCACGTCAGAGTGGCTCAGCATCACAATTTAGGTTCATGTTGAGAACCCAGCATTGCTTACTAAGTTTGGGGGAATCATTTGAGCCCCAGATTTATCAGGAGCGAGGAAGTGACTGTATGCAGGCCATAAAAATTCCTTGTTGGAGAGCCTAGAACCAGAGCACAGCATTTTAGCCCTTAATATTTGGAGTGTTCCCACAGATGGCAGGGAATGTGTACAGTATGCCACATCATTCCTCCATATAGCTTGAAACAAAATGTAAGGATTCTTTAAATGTGTCACTAGCCAGGATAGAAATACCCGGAAAAAAACACGAGCTCATGACTCCAACTTGACAACTTTCAGAATGGCAGAAAAGCCACAGGAAAAGCCTAGATCTACAATGTAGGTAATGCCAAGGATTCTTCAGCTTGGCAATTGCTTTGAAAACGTGATTAGCTCAGCAGCCCTAGTTAAACAACAACCATACCTTACTAATTTAAAGATATATCCAGCACAGTTATAATGGCTACACTGGACATGAAATCTGTTGATTACATCTGGTCCCATCTACTCTTATATGGCCTCACAGTTGGTTATTTTCAGCCTTCCTTTGAGTGAGTAGGCACATAAATTCAACACTCTTTGAAATGTCTTTCCTTGCTGGTCTTGTTTGTTGTCTTCCATTATTTTCTTCATATGTGAACTCGAAGAATGTTCTCTCTTGTCATAAATGTTGGCGCTGTGAAACATTGCCTGATTTTCAGTCATTACCATATTCTGAATGATCTGTTTGACAATATCTACTTGTTCAATCTAAGTTGTTTAGTCTTCAGGTATGCATTGCTTCAGAAACTGTTTCAGTTAAGTGACCTGTTTCCATTTCATTGTGATTTTACTTAATTGTTATTTCTCCAGAAAATGGTTTAACTTCAAAAGTTCGGCATTATTCAGTACCCTTTAGCTCCTCAAAGAGCATAGGCCTACACTCCCATGCCATTAGCTCAGGGTCTTTCCATGTCTACCTCACCCCTTTCATCTTCCTTCAACTCCACAAGGAGCATATGCCTTCAACAAATTTAAGCATAGTCTTCCTGTCCCGCGCCATCAGCTCAAGGTCTTTCATTGTCTTCCTCACCCCTTTCATGTCTATCTTTAACTCTCTTCTCCATGTGTTTTTTTAATTTATTTTTGGTCTCCCTTTATCTCTTACGCAGGGGATTCTAGGACAAGGACTAATTTTAATGCTATCAGCAGATTTCCTCAGTGTGTGTCCTATCCATCTCCAGCTTCTTTTACTCATCTCTTATTGCACTGGCACGTTTCTGGTTCTTATCATCACTTATGCTAGTAGCGCAAGGTATAACCAGTGTCAAACATGTATGTCAGCTAAAGGTGGAAGACCAGTATTATTCATAACCATGTATTTGGATTTGCACCATACTGATGTAGATAAACAAAATGGGAAGGGTGTTGACATCATAACTGGTATTTCTACATCCTTTTCTTCACAGGCACCCAAGCTTAGTAAATCAAATTAATTGGAAATTGTTGCTTTCATAGCACAGGACTGCAGTAAATCGGTGTCAGTCAGTGACTTACCGGTACTTAAGTCATTCCTCCACTACCCTGGAGTAGAGGTTTGCCAGCAAGAATGCCATACTATCCTATCGGCTTTCTTTCTCCTGTCCTGGTTCCAATCTAGTCAGTTTTTCAGAGATTGTCTAAATGTTGTCCTCCCATCGAACTCTGGGACGTCCTGGAGGTCTGGATCCCTAGCTCTTGGTTTCCTATAGTTGTTGTGGTAGCAGATCTTCTATTCTGCATACATGGCTAAACAATCGTAATTGGGACTGTTCCACATGGGTCTCTAAGGACTGGGTTTTGAGACTATGATGTATCGCCTGATTGCATACCTCGCTTTATTGCGCTTCATGGATATTGCGGTTTTTTTCCCAATTATTCATGTTTATTTATTAGAACCGGCCTTCTTCTTCCGATAGATTTTGGCTCTCCACCAGCAAAAAGATTACGATTCGCTGAAGGCTCAGATGATGAAGATTAGCATTTTTTGTGTGTGTGTGTGCAATACAGTATTTTAAATTTTACAGTACATTGTTCTTTTTAGACCTAGCGCAATTGCGCACTTAACAGACATAGTGAAACATGATTTTAGGCTTTTATATGCACTGAGAAGCCAACAAAAATGGGTGTGACCAGCTTTATTGTGATATTCACTTTATTGCGGTGATCTGGAACCGAACCCGCAATATCTTTGAGGTATGTCTGTACTTCAATCACCTTTCTGAGATACCTCATTCCTCAGATACCTTAGTGTCAATGATGCTGGATTTAAAGTATGGATGGGGAACAAAATCGACAACCAAGAATTTACACTTACATAAACTGATGCTTGCGGAGAATAGAACTGAAATGAAAAGATGGAGAATATAATTGAAATGATATGAAAAGATGGAGAATAGAATTGAAATGATATGAAAAGATGGAGAATAGAATTGAAATGATATGAAAAGATGGAGAATAGAATTGAAATGATATGAGGGAGCCGCGCTAGCGTAGTGGTTACAACACCGCTCTGGCGACCGGGTGATACAGGATCAAACCCGGGCGACGGCATTTGAGGATTTTTCGTCGACCGGGATTTGGACTGGATTAACTCGAGACCTGGCGAGAACATTTGAAGGAGTGTCGTCGACCAGGGACTGGCGGCTCCTGAGCCGACCCAGCTGCAATGGGTACCTCCGAAATCGGCGAGTATTTGCCTGAATGGCGAGGGACACCTGTCTCTGTACAAGAAATAAAGGGATACTCACGTAAAATCAATGTCAGGTTAGACATAAAATAATAACCTGAGATTTCGCCTCGAGTATTAGCAGGCGTACGCAACAAAAAACAAAAAAAAATGATATGAAAAGATGGAGAATAGAATTGAAATGATATGAAAAGATGGAGAATAGAATTGAAATGATATGAAAAGATGGAGAATAGAATTGAAATGATATGAAAAGATGGAGAATAGAATTGAAATGATATGAAAAGATGGAGAATAGAATTGAAATGATATGAAAAGATGGAGAATAGAATTGAAATGATATGAAAAGATGGAGAATAGAATAGAAATGATATGAAAAGATGGAGAATAGAATAGAAATGATATGAAAAGATGGAGAATAGAATTGAAATGATATGAAAAGATGGAGAATAGAATAGAAATGATATGAAAAGATGGAGAATAGAATTGAAATGATATGAAAAGATGGAGAATAGAATTGAAATGATATGAAAAGATGGAGAATAGAATTGAAATGATATGAAAAGATGGAGAATAGAATTGAAATGATATGAAAAGATGGAGAATAGAATTGAAATGATATGAAAAGATGGAGAATAGAATTGAAATGATATGAAAAGATGGAGAATAGAATTGAAATGATATGAAAAGATGGAGAATAGAATTGAAAAAATGGAGAATAGAATTGAAATGATATGAAAAGATGGAGAATAGGATTGAAAAGATATAGAATAGAAATGATATGAAAAGATCACCAATGTGGAACTGATGACTAGAACCAGATAGAGAAGAAGACACTGGCATTGGATAGGACACATATTGAGAAAATCTAGTGGTATTATTTCAAGACAGTCCTTGTTCTGGAATTCCCTGCGTAAGGGAGGTAGGAGGAGACTGAAAATTACATGGAAAATGGAACTGGAGACGGATGTCAACGAGATAAAGGAGACATGGAAAGACCTTAAGGCTGGCACAGGGCAGGAAGGCGTGAAGTGCCTCTGCTCCTTAGGGGAGCTGAAGAGTGATTAAGATGTAATACTTAATCCTGATGGTGTCACAACTGTGAAGATACATTAACAAACATAACACATCATGAAGTAATGAAATTTTGATGCTTTTCTCATTGATCCAAACATCTTCATGTGGTATAAATAAATGCAAAAATAAAAAGAAACAATATAAGATTTTTATGAGCACTGATACGTTGTATATTAAAAATACAAATTTTAAAATCCACATGGGAAAATGTTTTTACAATAACAACGAAAAAGTAATAAATAAAAACAATTTTAAATCAGACTTATACGACATTACGATCCCTGACCTTGATGAAGTGAAAATTATGCTGAAAATTTTTTAAATCCCAGAGATTTATTTCAGATATTCTCTAAAGTAGCCGTCAGATGTAGCAGTTTATTCAAAACTTTTATTGAAAATAGGTCTGACCATCTGACAAAATTACACCTGATTAGAATAATGGCTGAAAATGGTGAACAATAAATAACCATACAAAAGAGCAATCCTTCACCAAGGTGAGAAAGAGATGACCTGATTAAAATGGAAATGGGTTTTATATTTTCTGAAGATACCACTGTTGCATCTTTCATGCAGAACTTGCAGGGACAAAGATATCATCTCATACATGGCAAAACAGTGAAAGAAAAAAATAAAGGAATTAAAACCGCCCAGAACCAGAGCACAGTATTTTAGCCCAGAATATTTGGAGAGACACCCCCCCCCCTGGATGGACGGGAATGCACAGTATGCCACACCCCTCCCCTCTTCCAGCTTGAAACCACATGAGGATCCTTTAAATGTATGCCAAACCAGGATAGAATATCCTGGCAAGAAACAAGAGCTCATGACTCGAACTCAACAAGTTTAGGAATGGCAGAGTAGCCTAGATCGACAACGTAGATAATGCCAAGGATTCTTCATCTTGGCTTCGGCTGTGAAAGAGTGACAAGTTCAGCAGCCATAGTTAAACAACAACCATACCTGACTAATTCAACAAACTTATGCCTGTCCAGCACCATCAGGATTTCCCCTCCTGTTTGTCTAAACCTCAGGGTTCCAAAACAAGGACTGCCCTTACAGTACTAACAAAATGGTTCTCTCAGTGTTAGTTCTATCCAAAACCAGCACCTTCTCATCACATATTGTTCCACTTGGATTGTTCTGGTTCTCTTCATCAGTATCACATTGGTGATCTTAACATACCATTTCAATCCTTCTATTCTGTGCAAACGCTCAGTTTTGAAGTATAACTTTCTTTGTCGTTTTAGTTGTTCTCCATGTTTTACAGCCATACAATTGGACAGTCCTGACATTTGAAGATTCAGATTTTTTGTGTTGGATTTGATTTCTGCTGATCTCCATATATTTCCCAATACAATAAAAGCCCCTCTTGCCTTTTGTATTCTTATTTTGATATCGTTGTCTGTTCCTCCAACTTCATGTATGTTTGTGCTTAAGTATATGAATGAAGCCACAGTTCAGACATACTGTATTCAAATATGCATAGCCAGTCACCATATTTTTCTGTTATAATAATTGTATCTCTACTGCCCTGGTCATGCAAGGGTACACGGCAGTGAGAGAGCTGGCAGACTAGCTTCGAGAGCACCCATAGTGGGGACATTGGATATGGACGATGGAGAAATACTAAAGATAATTTCTGATCGCCTAGAAAAAGACACTGCAATTGATTAATCAAGAAGGCTGAAATTTGGCACCAGATGTAAGACTAGCAGAGATCGACATATGAGAGGATACATCCGTCGTGTATATAACCAGTGCGCTATGCAAACAGTTTGCATTCATACCCTTCGACGTTTGCTGAGGAAGACTGAGCAGGAATAGGTTTACCCAGAGTGTAATGAGGTCGATTCTGAATAACAGTAACTGTAACACTGTTGCACAGGTCTCGGAAGAACCTTTCATCTGGTGTCAATACCTCAGCATTCTACTATAAAGTTTATTGTGTGTCACATATCTCTGGATAGACAATATCTCATCATCATCAACCGCCATCTCCACAACGAAGGTTGGCTGTAAAGATCTCCAATGTCTTCTGTCTCTTGTCATGATGGTGCATCGGATAGACTCTGTTCTGTCCATCTCTTGATGTTATCTTCCCACTTATAGCGCTGTCTTCCTCTTGCACGTTTGCCTTCAGCCTGGTGTTAAAGTCTGTTGGGAGCTGCTGTACGGTGCAGAGCAGATTATATTTAGTAATCACGATTATGGTTTTGCACCGCTGAGCACTCCCATAAAAGACAGTGAAAATATAAGATGCGTTGTGAAGTATGACGTGACAGGGGTTGCCCTGGGTTCTTTTCCAAAGTGTTGGCCTTGAAGGTATGTGTTAACCGTCTGAGGACACAGTGTCCTGTATTATAAACCCTAGTGGAAGATGGATGTGTTTCAATCAGGGAACTGCTAGTAATTGAGCAAGCCTTTGGAGGCAAAGTATTATGTGCAGTTTTAGAGAACTGGATGTTGGCCATTGAGGTAGATTGATATATTCCTGACTAGTGGAATTGCTAGTCATTTAGGTCAGTAGTCAACTGACGGTACGTGTTTAAGGGCCATGGTGAATATGGGCCTGATTTAAACGTCTTGATAGAATATGAAACTTGACTGGAAGCTGCGTGCCTGTATCTGATCATATGTATCCATTGAATTGTCATAATAATTCTGAGTATCGTCACAATAAATGTGAAGAACCATTGGCCAGTTGTTACAGACTGCTCAGTAGAGTTGAGTTGCCACGTTAATGTTGTGTTTACAACCCAGGTCTTGTTAGCAGATCAAGTCGATTGACAAGATATATAAACAGTTCAACAATGAAAGTATAAACCCAAAGAGAGCTGAAGTTGACATCGTTAATTATCTTACACACCCAAAGAATAGCTCTCAACAAAGACTCATTCTGATCTTCATTAATTCTCTTTTCATTCCTAGGTTTTCTAGGACATCTTTACTGGGTTTGTTCTCTTTCCATGAGATGCGCCCCATTCTTCTAATTCTAGGCAATATCTAACATGACTGAAATGTGTGGAATGAATGGTAATACATGAAAATGGCACTTGCATAACTGAAACTTTAACATTAATTATGCTATCTCCAGAAGGAGTAGATCTTGAGTGGGAAGAACTAATATAAAAATGAGAAAAATCTATGTGACAATTAAAGCCGACTAGGAGCACCACCAGCCACCACAATCGTCTCTCCTGTCATCCAAGCTGAATCATCAGAAACCAGGAAGGAAACAGCTCCGGCACAGTCTTGAGGCTCACCAAGTCTGTAATTGATTTCAGTAAATGGTAAATAACCCATAAATACACAAATCAGTATTTAGGACATACTTATGCTGAAAACTACAATAAAAGGAAAAGCTGAATGCAAAACGGCATGCCATAAGTGGGAAGATAACATTAAGAGATGGACAGATAATATAGAGTGTACCACAAAAGAAATTGGCAGAAAGTGTTGGAGAAACATTACAGGCAACCTTCAAAGTGAAGATGGCACTTGTTCTAATTTGATCAAATACTGTGGACTATCAAGACAAATAGCCACACAGGGCAACAAACCAACGATGCCAGCCCTAGGCAAAACTTACTGCTTTTCAATATTTTCTAATGAACACAAAGTTTCAAAGAAAAATCTCAGTCTTTTAAAAATTCTGAAGATTCATTATCACAAATAAATTAAGGAAACAATTAAAGATTGCCTTCTACAGAGCCACACTGCAATTGATGAATCAACACAATAGATGTATGAAATATAGCTCATATCAACCTAGAGGCATACACAATCTAGTGTCACACAAAATAAGGGGAAAATACAATTCACTGCAATTCCTTATTTACTAGCAATAACCCATCAAACTTGACGGGTTTTTAATTATAGTGTGCTGTTTCCGTTCCTGGATAAGCAGATAGAAGTACATTCTTAGAGTGTTTATGGTTTCTTTCCATTATACAGTGTAATCAAACTGTTCATGAACACCGTCATTTGAACGCTTTTCTTTGTTGATTGTAACTATTTTCGGGAGAGTATATATAATGGAAAAAATACAATTTTTCAACACGGTTGCATTCCTCAGCTGTGACCAACGTACACACTGCGAGAATTATGTTATTTTACATTCAATTTAAAAGTTCTTTGATGACAACATTTCGTGTGAAAGTGCATGGATTGTTTTCAAAAAGCGTTTCCTGATAATAAGTGGTTTTAACAAAAACTTTCAAGTTTTCATGATTTGTATATCGGGTGAGGGCTCATGCACACCAATTTGTACGCACTTTTTCTTTGTCGAGCGCTACTAATTTCGTGAAAGAAATAAAACCAAAGTATTTGTTTTATATAACACCCACACTGCGCAAGTTGCACACCGTGCATTGCACACTTTTTTTTTCTGGCGCGAGTTACTATTTTGAGTGAGACTGACCAACGTAACATACATCGGTAATTATGTTAGTTGGGATTGTGAGACATTACAACATAGCTAAGTCATGGCTGATGTGGACATATCAAAACATCATGAACTTTCTAACAGTACACAGGCTACAATGAGAACGCCATTTTGGCAAAAGTCAAAACTCAACCTTAAAGAACTCTTATGTCTAAATAAACTCCATACCTACATGCTAACCCAAGCAAGTAATCTCAAAAGATCAACCTGACAAAACAGCTGGAAAAACGTCCAGCTAACGGTAGGAAAATGTCTAGCTATCATCGGATGATACAATAATCGACAACAATACAAAATGGCTTCAGGATCTGTCTTCCCCACTTTCCAACCGCTCCCACAAAGTGGGCTCTCAAAACTGACCACTTTCCTACACTGTCCAATCTGAACCCACGATCCATGACCACCTGATCACATCATGGGTTCATGCAAACTGACAATTAATGACTACAGCTCAGAGCCTGTCAAGTTCTTCATGTTGATTAAGCTCTCTGTGAAGCATATGGATGTCATAAGACATGCCATGACATGTACCATTCATTTTACATAACATGATTCGTTCTTTCAAACTAAAAAAAAAAATTTATATAATAAAATCAGTCAACAATATATCCACTTATTTGTAAAAAGGATCCTGTTACACGACCATTGAGGCATATTGGGAATATGGTGTTAGGCCCATATTTTCGCGACCATCGGCACACTAGGGGTGATGTGGTCAGCATCACGCCGGCCGCCTTAACCTTCCCAGAGTTGCTCTGATATCCAATTCATGAGGCTGGGTCGACCCCAGAGCCATTTGCGGTCTAAAAAAATCCCCTCAACTGGGGATCGAACCATGGACCACCGAGCTAGAAAGAAAGTGCACTACTGCGGCTCCCCACTTATTTGTAAAGCTATATGTTATAAAAAGTCATGAAGGAGGGCATAGGTCGACTACCCCATCCTGTAGGAACTGTAAAGCACAAGAACTTCAACAAAACAATATGGTAAAGCCAAGTAGAGTGGAGAACAACAACCAAGAAGATACATACTGTCATATATTGGTGCTTGTTATTGTTCTTGTTATACACAATTGACATCATTGCACTCCGGGCAAACCCAAAGGTGCTTAGTCTCCATCAGTATATGCCAAAGAGTGTGGTGCTTGTGTAAAATAATAATTATGACAGATGCCAGTAATGGATAAGACACACACTGAGGAAACCTGCTGATAGCAAAACACATGGTAAAGAGAACTGGAGACAGAATTGAAAGGGACAAAGAAGAATTGGAAAGATTTGAGTGGGTGGCACAAGAAGGAAGAATTGGAAAGATCTGAGTGGGTGGCACAAGAAGGAAGAATTGGAAAGATTTGAGTGGGTGGCACAAGAAGGAAGAATTGGAAAGATTTGAGTGGGTGGCACAAGGAAGAAAGAATTGGAAAGATTTGAGTGGGTGGCACAAGAAGGAAAAATTGGAAAGATTTGAGTGGGTGGCACAAGAAGGAAGAATTGGAAAGATTTGAGTGGGTGGCACAAGAAGGAAGAATTGGAAAGATTTGAGTGAGTGGCACAAGAAGAAAGAATTGGGGGATGATCTGTAAAGCAGTTACACAATGACACACAACAGCCAATGATTATAAGTAACTTACTACCGTAGTCTGCAATCAATGGTACCTATACCTTGTAGCGGTATGGCAGCTTTACTGGAATGGAAACCCATTAACAACAGACTGATAAGAGCAAGACTGAGAGGGAGATTCACCAACACCACAATTATACAATGCTATGCACCAACAAATGACAGCGATGAAGAGATCAAGGATGAGTTCTATCAACAGGTACAAAAGGAAATGGAAACTACACCCAGGTATGATCTTATTATAGTAATGGGAGAACTAAATGCGAAAGTTGGAGCACACAATAATTATAACGAAAGAGTAATGGGGAAATGCGGCAGTGGAACAGTAAATGAGAATGGGGACAAATTAATAAGCTTCTGCAGTATTAACAACCTGGTCATTAGAGGAACACTTTTTCCACACAAAGAAGTGCAGAAGTTAACATGGGAATCACCAAACGGATGAGACAGAAACCAGATAGATCACATAATGATCAATGGCAGATGGAGACATGCACTACAAGACGTGAAAGTAAGAAGAGGCGCAAATGTGGGAAGTGATCATCACTTAATAGTAGCAAGACTGAAGGTGAAACTCAGAGCTGCTGGACCAGTTGCAGTCAAACAGAAAAGATATAACATCACGAAACTTAAGGACCCCCTCACCAGAAAAGCTTTCGTGGTCGACGTAAAGAGACGATATCAGATTACCAAAAGCCAGGAAAGAACAGAGACCGATGATGTCGTCCAGAGATTCAACACCATATCAACAATATACAAGGAAAGCAGCAAGTCATGCTTGGGATTCCAGGAAAGAAAGAGCCAAGACTGGATAACACCAGATACGCTAAACACCACAGCAAAAAGAAAGGAAATGAAAAGAAAGAAAACAGAAGCAAAGTCTCCCAGGTTAAAGGCAATATATAGTGAACAGTACAGTCAGCTGGACAAGGAAGTAAAAAGTCAAACCCGTGCTAACAAAAGGACATTTCTGGATGACCTTGCAAGACAGGCAGAAGAGGCAGCACTGAGAAATGAACAAAGCACAGTATACAAAATAACTAAAATCATCAGTGGAAAACGAGGTGCAAACAATATTACATTAGTAAGAGATAAGCAAGGAAATCTCATCACAACAGCAGAGGGACAGGAAACTAGATGGGCAGAGCATTTCAGAGAAACTCTGAATAAGGAACCACCAGAGACACAATTGAATGTTCCTGAGGCTGAAAATGATCTAGATCTTAATACAGACATTCCACGAAAAGAAGAAATCATCACAGCAATCAAAGGGTTAAAGAATGGAAAAGCTCCTGGCCATGATAACTTAAATGCAGAGCTATTTAAGGCAGACCCTGAGCTAGCAGCAGAACTATTAGAACCACTATATGCACAAGTCTGGAAAACAGGGACAACACCAACAGAGTGGAGCAAAGGAATAATTGTCAAATTGCCCAAGAAGGGAGATCTTGCAGACTGCAATAATTGGAGAGGAATAACTCTTCTATCAGTTCCCAGCAAAATACTAGGCAGGATAATTATACAGAGAATTTCAAAAGCAGGAGACCACAAACTGAGGAAAGAACAAGCAGGATTTAGAAAGAACAGAAGATGTGTAGATCATATATTTAACCTCAGGAACATTATAGAGCAGTGGTCAGAATGGCAAAGACAGCTGTACATTAATTTCGTTGATTTTGAAAAGGCTTTTGACAGTATACATAGGGACAGTTTATGGAAAATACTGAGGGCTTATGGAATTCCAAGCTGCATAGTGTCAATCATAAAAAGCCTTTATGCCAACTTTACGTGTAGCATTTGGCAGAGCAACTTAACCTTTGAAGTGAAGACAGGAGTACGACAGGGATGCCCCTTATCAACCACTCTATTTTTGACAGTCATAGACTGGGTGATGCGCCAGACAACAGACGGCAGTCCAAGAGGAATAAGATGGACTACATCTACATTGGAAGATCTGGAATATGCAGATGACATTGCACTACTAGCACATTCACATCAACACATCCAGGAAAAAATGGATAGACTTAATAAGTATAGCCAGCAGGTGCGCTTGAACATCAACCTAAAGAAGACAGAGGTCATGACGCTCAATGTGAGCAACCCTGAGCCCATATCAGTAAGGAATCAGCAACTGGAACAGACAGACGCCTTCACATACCTAGGATGCATAGTAGCACCAGACATCGGAGCAAACAAAGACATCAACAACAGAATGAACAAAGCAAGAACAGCCTTTTTTAGTCTAAACAACATCTGGAAGTCCTCTCAGTACAGCACAAGCACAAAATTAGGATTATATCAGAGCTGTGTGCTTTCTGTGCTTCTCTATGGCGCGGAGAGCTGGAGAGTTACAGAGAAGGAAATGTCGAAATTGTCCTCTTTTCACACATGCCCAAGAAAAATTCTTTGAATCTTTTGGCCGAATACCATCATCAACCAAGATCTGCTTACTCGGAGCAAGCAAGAGGACATGCACAACATCATAGCTGGCAGACGCTGGAGCTGGGTTGGCCATGTCCTCAGAAGAGACCCCGATGCCATCACAAGAACAGCTATGCTATGGACCCCTGAAGGAAAACGAAAGAGAGGCCAGCCAAAACAACTTGGCAGAGGACTGTGGAGGCTGAGATGAGAGGTATGAATCAGAGTTGGGGCACTGTATGAAAAATGACCGCCGACTGAGCAAAGTGGAATCACTATGTTGCTGCCCTACAAGACGCCACCAGGCGTGATGGCCACTGACTGCTTTGACGGTCAGCGGCTTAGTATCAAAGAAGAAGAAGACTACCATAGTAATGAATAGCATAAACCTGGTTTTAATGGACCAAACTGTTACTAGACCATATTTGGCTAACATTGCTAAAGTAACAAAAATCTGGCACAACATACCTGTTCAAGGGAATCCCTCTCAATGCAGCATTTTTAGCATCTTCACTGCTTGTAAGCTAATTTAAAAAAAAGAAAGGGCATTTGTGACATTATTAAACAAAATATAGTGTTATATTCAAAGTATCAGTATTAGTGCAGTACTTCCTCTAACACAAAATATCACAATTGCAAATTTAGTAAGGTGGAACATGGGGCTGGTTACCCCATTCTGTAAAAAAACTTTTAACCCCAAAAACTTCAACAAACACTATGGATAAGTCAAATATAGAATATAAATTACATTATGGCCGCATCCCCCTATCTGACTAAAAACGCGTCAGTGAAGGCAGATCGATAAATAACTAAAGTTACTTGACGTCCATAGTTTTGTAGTATATATTATGAAACCACGAAAGGGGGTTTCTAGCAGGATTGAGATCTCTCTGTCACTGTCCGATAATAAGATAAATAATCTGTTCTCTTGGCAGTGATCAAAACATATGATGACCGAAATCCAACATGGCTGTCTCCCTGAGTTGTCGTTCACTCATTCATAGGAAGGAGAATATAAGCCAGAGTTAATTTATAATGGTTATATAAATGATTTCGTAAATGTTTCCATACAGCTCTACGGTGATCAGGTTAATTTCACGTAGCCATAACCGCTGCAGAAAAAAATCTGTCATCTTCGTCGATACCAAACACGACACTAGCATAACGAAGCACCAAAAGTCAAGCTAGGCCTAACCGACGAGAGATCATCAAAAATAGGAGCTGGGTTTACCTGGAGTCCGAATCATCTATATACTGACATAAGGAGAGTCTCTAACACAAACTATCGTAGAGACACCATCTCCTTCAGAAGAAAAACCACTTCGTAAGACATTTTTTTTTCTGACGAAAGGACCAGCTCTTGAAAAACGTACCCCGCCATTTGTAAGCAGTACATCGGAACTCATCACGACTTGTCAAGACAACTCATACTTCCGCTAGCAAGAATCTAGTCCCCCTACCCATCCAAAATATACAATATAGGACTGATTCTACTTGTACTAATAATATGTAATACATATGAATTCAGGCCATAAACACAATAAGCAAATTAATATATTTTCTGGCCCTAAAAAATAAGTACAAACGCAAGCGCAATATCCTTGCGCTGGATCAATATCCAGAACGATTACTCCTATAATCAAAAGTGTGAATCAAACATGGATTATCTCGCTTTTACCATAAACAGCATTTTCATACACAAATGAATGCATGTCTCTATTTTTCCCATATTAAATAGCCATATCGATTTTTTGTAATATGTGCGTCAAAATATGCACGCAACAGATTACCACACCCCTCGGGAAAAAAAAAATGGTACATTTTTTTTTTGAAATACATCTAGGAGCAACATACAATAGGCTCACAACGCACCAATAACAATGCGCAGATGATAAGCATAAGTTTTATGACCTTAGAGAAAGTACTTCTCTAAGTATAAATATTTCCAGAGAGGTGTCACCAACGCATACTACAATATTAGCAATGACACAATTTCCACATTAGTTTATACATAAATTCCATCTAAGATATCTTAACATCATGATCATCAAAGACGAAAAACATTGAAAGATCAGCGGTGAATACATATCAACGAACCGCTAAGTAGTGTTACAATCAATATATGATATATTACATATGTGTACACATTTCAACATAGAAACAACTGTATCAAAGTTGTATAACAGTTATGAATCATGTGGGCATCTAGACAAAATATCTGCCATCACATTTTCTGACCCACGGATAGCTCGCACCGAAAAATGAAATGGCTGTAGAGCAATCGCGTATCGCGTTGATCTCGCGCTCTTCAGATTTTTACTCTGAATAGCCGTAAGAGCTTTCTGGTCAGTTTCCACAATGAAATGCGCGCCCAGAAGAAATCTTTGCAGTTTAAGGATTGACCAAACCATAGCCAATAATTCACGGTCTAGGACCGAGTAATTCTTCTCTGCGGCATTTAATTTCCGAGAAATATACATCACAGGATGCAGAGTTCCAGAGTACTCTTGCATTAGTGCAGCTCCAATCCCGGTGGATGAAGCGTCACTACGAAGAATAAATGTCTTATCCTTAGAAGGCAATACTAGGATAGGTGAAGTAGAAAACATAGTTTTAACCTTATCCAAAGAGGATTGACATTCTTGAGTCCAATGGACTACATTAGGAGACCCTTTCTTTAGCAAGGAAGAAAGAGGTGACATAATGGAAGACAGATTCGGAATGAATCGTCCATAAAATTGTATTAGACCTAAGAGACTTCGTACTTGCTTTTTAGTCTTAGGAATAGAAATGTTAAGTATCTTACTTGTATTATGGTCTTCTGTTTTTAGGAACCCATGACCAACACGGTGTCCTAAGAAAGATATTTCGCTAAAACCAATACATGCTTTCGATGGTTTCGCTGTCAGGTTATGCTCGCGTAAGATAGACAATAGTTCATTTATACCATTATAGTGATCGTTCCAAGTATCACTGAAAAGACAGATGTCATCAAGATACGCAATGACATCTGAGCGATGAGATAGGATTCGATGCATCATGCGTACAAATGTAGCAGGGGCGTTCATAAGACCGAAAGGCATGAAATTCCATTGGAATAGACCCCTAGGCGTCGAAAAAGCAGTAAACGGTTTGGCGTGTTCGGATAGTGGAACTTGCCAATATCCCTTAGACAAATCGAGTTTAGTAAAGAAGTGAGAATTCGATAGTCTCGTAAGTAGCTCTTCTAGTAAAGGCATAGGTTCAGCATCGAATTTAGTCACTTGATTCAATTTGCGATAATCCACGCAAAGACGTATGTTATTGTCTTTTTTTCGTACTATAACCATCGGCGAAGAATATGCTGATGTGGATGGTTCAATAATTTTTAACTCTATCATCTCATCTAACTCTTTCTCTACCTGTGCTTGAAAATGTATCGGGATAGGATACGGTCTGACTCTTATAGGACTATGGTCAGTAAGAATAATGTCATGTTGAATGACATCCGTTTGACCAGGAATGTCAGTAAGGACATCCTGAAATTGTTCTAACATAGTAGAAACTTGTTTCTGCTCTCCTGGAGATAATTCTGGAGAAATTGCAACATCTTTCCATGATTCATTAGAGTGAAGAGGAATCATTGGAAAAGGTAAATTTACATCCGAGAAACTCGTTTCCTCATCCTGTATTACTGACAGAGATGAGTACTGTCCATGTTGGACTGGAAAATCGTCCGTTGCCTGGAAAACAGGTTGTAAATAATCAGGACGTTCATGGAATTCCGTGAGCATGTTGATGTGGAAGGTTTTACGCTTCCCGTCAATATCGACGATATAGTCAACATCGGAAACCTTTGATATTATATCGTACGGACCTTTCCAAGAAATGAGAAGTCTATTTTCCCTACAAGGTAGCAAGACAAATGCTTTGTCACCTGGACAAAGTTGACGCAAACATCTCTTTTTATTGGCAAATTCCCTTGCCTTCTGTTTCGCAAATTCAGAAGAAGCAGTTGCCAATTTGCATGCTTCAATAATCTTGTGTCTAAGTGCGATGACATATTCATAAGAGGATTTTGTGTCATCGACAATATTATCAGCAGTTATAAGATCATGCAGTAAGGACATAGGACCTCGCGGTTTCGCGCCAAAGACAAGTTCAAAGGGAGAAAATCCTGTATGTTCGTTGGCGACCTCTCTATATGCAAAGAGAGCCGCGGGTAAAACCCTATCCCAATCCTGAGGATGATCTTCTGTTATCTTACCTAGTAGGTTTTTCAGAGTTCTATTCAAACGTTCCACCATCCCATTGGACATAGGATGATAAATACTACTCAGCGATCTCTCTATCTTCAGAGTCGACATTACTTGAGACATGGTATCCGATATGAGTTGGGTACCATGGTCGGATAATATTTCTGCTGGAAATCCCAGACGAGAAAATATTAACCAAAGAGCATCTGCGACATCAGCAGTAGTTATGCTCTTTAGAGGAACAGCCTCCGGCCAACGTGTGCACATATCAACACACGTCAAAATAAATTGGTGTCCTCTAGCAGACTTTATCTTAAATGGACCAATGATGTCTATCGCCATTTTTTGAAATGGCCGAATGGGAATGTCTGCAGCCTGAATAGGTGCATCATGGCGTGGACCTCTGGATTTAATCTCTTGACATACTTTACAAGATCGACAATAGATTCGTATGTCCTTATTCACCGCAGGCCAAAAGAAAGATTGAAGAACTCTAGCTTTAGTACGGGAAAAACCCATATGTCCAGCACACTGCGAATCATGAGCGTGCTGTAAAATTTTAACTCTCATATTTTTAGGCACAAGGATTTGAGAATGAATGGACTTAGCGGAGTCTTGTACCATACGTACAAGTACGCCATTCTTCAACGTAATCCAAGATTTACGATTAGTATCCTTATTCGGATCACCTTTTGTTGCCAGAGTAAAGAATTTCTTTAGAGTAGGATCATCTTCCTGCTGTTTGATAAAGGAATCGTGGGAAATCTCCAAGGGATCATCTTGGATCTGCGCATCATTATCTTCAGAATGTGAAGATTGTGGCATATTGAGAGCTTGAGCCCTAGTGATTACTGCATTAGCAGATTGCATATTAACATTTTCCCAATTAGAAATTTGCTGTGGAGTGCATTCTTTCACTCCATGAATGCGACCGATGATAAGATCAGCGATCGGATTCGGCAAGAGACATGCTTGCACCTCTCCTGTAAAGAAAGGCGTAGCAATATTGATAATGGCAGTGGAGTACTTCTCCAATGTGCCACCAAATGTTACACATTTGACTATATTGCCTGTAGCTCGAGAAGGATTTACGAGTGATTGCCTCACTCCAATGGTAGTGCACCCCGAGTCGAAAAGAATTGATACCGGAGTACCATCTATTAGGCCCCTATTAAAGACAAGAGCACCCCTTCCATTATGCGCGATTGACGCATGGAGAGCGGGAAGTGGGTGACCGCAGCTTAAAGTAGACACTGTGGTTGGATCGAATAATGTTTTGCATTGCGAACACTCAGATGCTCTAGCAAAATCAAAAGCGGAATTCGCTACACTATTGGAGTCTTTTTTATCATTATTCTGATTATCGGTGTCGTGGAACTCCTGTTGTGCAGAGTTAGCCTGGTAATACGATTTACCATGTCTTTTGTGTTGTGATCTACCTCGGTTATAATTGTCTCTATAATTATTATTGCCTCTGTTATAACCCCTATTTGGGTTTGAATCATAATATTCATGATCATAATCATCATGCTCGTTATATTGAGTATCCCTGTAATATTGTTTCTTTTGTCTCCATGAAGCACTTGGGTAGTTCCTATAGCTACTCCCTTTCCGAGAATTTCTAACATTATGGGTACCCCTCGCGTGTCGAGGACTATCAGCCCGATTCCAGTTCTTCAAAGAAGAACTCTGATTTGAGTGGTTATCTTGGTTTTGATACTTATTCCAATTAACCTTTTTATCAAATTTATTTTTAGCTCCTTGGAATTTGTGTGAGTAATTCTGATTATATTCTGTTGCCGAAGCAACTGGCATACTCTCTTTAATGTTAGAGTTACTAAGAATCATGTCAGGGTGTGCCGTGGCATACTGGTCACAATATTCTTCCATTTGCTTTATTGTACTAGGTTTACGCTCATGTAAGAACTCTAGGAATGATTTATTTACAGAAGACATGACCTTGTCTCTTAGCAATAAATCTGTAAGACCATCAAATGTTTTCTCTGTTTTGGATAATTCAATCCATCGTGAAAGTGTAATTCGTGCTTTTGAGATGAATTCTGAGAATTCTACACCTACCTCAGGTCTCATTGTTTTAAACAAAAGACGATAACCTTCTTCAGACAGCTGATATCTCTTTATCAAAGCTGCCCTAACAGCATCATAATTATCTTTGTCGGCCTCTTCAACAAAATATAACTTACTCAGAGACTCCCCTTTTAGATTTTCAGACAACTGATTCACATACTGTGATTTGTCAACATTATGAGATCGACAAGCCCGTTCAAATCTAGAAAGCCAAAATGTTATGTCATCACTGGTAGGGTTAAACGCTGGTACCTTGACCTTGTACACGAAGGGTTTACCATTACCACCAGATGCCTGATTAACATTACTCATACATGTCAATTTTAATTTCTCTAATTCAAACTCATGTTCTCTTATTGCTTTTCTCTCTTCAGCTTCTCTATCTAATCTTCTCTGTTCTGCAGCAGCTTCTAATTTCTTCTGTTCTGCAGCAGCAGCAACTTCTAGTTTTTTCTGTTCTGCAGCAGCTTCTAATTTTTTCTGTTCTGCAGCAGCTTCTAATTTTTTCTGTTCTGCAGCAGCTTCTAATTTTTTCTGTTCTGCAGCAGCTTCTAATTTCTTCTGTTCTGCATCAAATCTCCTTTCCTCCACTTGCATCTGCAATTTCTTAAGTTCAGCAGCAGTATCAGCTTCTTTTTCTAATCTTTTTTCTTCAGCTATTGCTTTCCTTTCTTCTGCAGCAGCTTTTTTTTCTTCTATTTGAAGTTTTTTCTCCTCAGCCGCAGCTTTTTTTTCTTCAACAGCAGCAGCAGTTTTTTTTCTCTTCTGCAGCTAATGCTTTGTCATATTGAGCAACAGCCCATTGTTCTAAGTCTTTTCCAGTCTTATCAAGAGATTTTCCTTGAGCAATAAAATAATCTAATGTAGACATATTGTCTTCTTAAATCAGAAACCTGAAAAAGTAAATAAATTACCCTCTTTCAAGTTAATGGGAGACAAGTCTATACCATAGACTTAGTCTTAGTCCAAACTTGTATGGTTTATAATAACCAATGATAACTTGAGTACCTGTGGACAACAATAATTGTATCTCAAATACTGTGGGGGACAAGCCTTACAAAGGTCTTGTATACCTCAATGTAATCAAAGATCACTTGAGTACCTGTGGAAAAAAAATATTTCCCTTTACCAATCACTTTGGGAGACAAGCCTTACAAAGGTCTTGTATACCTCAATGTAATCAAAGATCACTTGAGTACCTGTGGAAAAAATATTTCCCTTTACTAATCACTTTGGGAGACAAGCCTTACAAAGGTCTTGTACATTTTGTTTTATAACAATAACAATCAGAAAGTACTGATCTGTACTATACTATCAGTGTATACCACTATACGTCATATGTCAACTAAAGACATTACAAATGACAAACAAGAAAAGACAATCTGAAAACATTTGCAGAGATCAAATTAAATCAAATAGGAGAAATGAAAAAAATGATCACAGAAACCGTGATATAACTGCCATAAGATAACAAGACAAATAACGCCACAGTGTATAAACATAAGGGTGTAAAAAACTGAAATGAAAGAAAAGATGAGACCTACAATTATACAAACAAATCAAACAAAACTAAGGAACACAAAAAATGTTACAAATACAAATATGAAACAGTCGTCACAACTAACCAAATATTTGCAAACTATGTTGCATGCAAATTTCAATTAAGAAATTGCTCCCTATCGAACGCCAGAACAAGACCAATATTATTCGGTATTTCCTGTTCTAGTCACCACCCATCCAGGCCCGCAACATATAAACCCCTACACATATAAACAAATAACATGTAAGCATAAATAGCATATAGCATACAATATCATTTATGTCATGAATGGAATGTGTTGCAGGTATAGTGTTGTAAAGCAGGCACAGTTTATTTTAATACTAATAACTTGCCACTTTATTCAGTAATAGATTTAATTTTAAACTATTACACTGTCAATTTTTCTCTGTTGAGCATCTGAAGAACCAACGATGAACTATGCACTTTATGTTCAACAACACTGTGATTCTTCTGTACGTTGAGAAATGTCAACAATATTGCTCCAGATATTTTCTACACTTGATACCACTGTCCTGTGTAATACTGTCTGTACAGCGAAAAACTGTCAACAAGCGCTGACCTAGATACAGCATCCTATCGGTAATACAGGTCAAGCTGACATGGACTGTATAGCTGTCCTACTGGTGTTGATGTGTTCAAACAAATGTTCTTTCAGCTGTAAACTGTGATTCTCAACACAAAACTGCGTAAGTTGTCCCCACACTGGCCACCACTGTAAAATTTCGTTCTTTCCACTCTGTAAAGTTGCTTTCACACACACACTGTAAAGTATCAGTCTGTCTACTCTGTAAGGAAGAGTGGTGTGTTGTTGAGATCAGGCATGCTCCAGTCTACCCAGCTGTAAATAGGTAACTCACCCTAGTCCTGAGTTAGGGAAGGCAAAGGCTCCAGGGGAAGCAGGCCCTAAACTTGGTCACTTCAGCCGACGCAGGATGGTGGATGTATGAAGTAGAAGTGTAGAGTGTGATTACCGCGAATGGTGTACTGTTCGTGTGCTGACCAATATAACCACTCATACACATGTGTCTACAAGGCACCAATGCAGACTGCTGGAATCTTAGTTTACTCAATTTATTCAGACATACACACTGGGACATACGAGTACATCATGGTTCGTTGACATATCAATTTGTAGGTATACATATGTTGAGGACTGTCTTGCGGCTTGCAGGCATGTGGATTGTGGCCACATTCCACATGCGTGCACCACTAGACACCTCAAATAAACTAAGACCAGAAATCGCGCAAATCAATGTATGACGCGTCTAGCTTAGTTACATTCTAGTCTATGTGTGGCCATTGAGCCTAACGGCAGTGTTGGAATGTGTGGTAAACCCACTTAAGGATCGTGTTTGAATATGTGGCACAGCCACTGATTATATATATATATGTGGAACGGTAGATCCACTGGAAAGTGTAAGATAGCGTAATGATCCGTATCGAAGTTGATTATAGGACCAGGTAGAGTCCGTATTAGAATCGCGAACCAAGCAGATTACGTTCACCTTGAACTTATATATATGGCAGTTAAAGCCTGGCGATGCAAGCCAAAAACGTTGAATAATTATACATAGACAGGATCTATAGATTTACAGATAATGTACTCACTAGTATTGTGAAGGAATAATAATTCTAAGGATCGGATTCGTTAAGAGTTGGTTGCACACTCTATTACGCTATAAACTTAACGGTTAACCCAGACGAGCTAAGTCTGTGAGAGGAACAATTGTGTAGAGCTCAGAACTATGATGAAGCCAATTTAAATGTGTGAAATGATGTTGCACCCCATTGTGTAAAAGGATATATTAAATTGTTCAGTCGTCCATGGAACTTGTTGGTTGCCTGAATTATACAAGTTCTCACTCTGTGCTGTGACTGTCATTAATCCTTGCAAGGTCAGTCCAGATTATCACAGGTATTTTCTAAGACTAACTATAATCTAACCAACACTGCGGAAGAATTAATATACGATAACGACACTGAATATAATAATAATTTAATCACACCACAATGGCTTAAAACTGCACTCGAACTAGAAATCTGGAATTAGAATAGATGAATTATAATATCTGAAATATTGACAAGCAACCCAATAAACTCACGTCCAACGGTGCTGAATCTTTTAATAACATCTAGCAAGAAAAGATACAGCGGGAGACCGTAACATACTGGTGTCAGGAAGTGTTCGGACAATTTTCAGAATTCATCTTTTCCGTTACCCAATTGAACGAACTAATGTTCATGAATCAGGCTTCAAGTTGGGAAGAT
Organism: Oreohelix idahoensis; assembly: GCA_024509875.1. Lineage (NCBI taxonomy): Eukaryota > Metazoa > Mollusca > Gastropoda > Stylommatophora > Oreohelicidae > Oreohelix > Oreohelix idahoensis. The sequence continues at coordinate 46,910 of JAMPIV010011374.1, forward strand.
TCTAGTGGAAACAACTTCAAGATCAATTCAGTTCGTCACAGGCAAAGTAACAGTGGAAATTGAACAGTTCAAGAAAGTCTCATTCAGGGCGCAAGTCCAAACTGGCAACTCAAATTTACACATCAAGTTACGAAGGTCAAGGTCGATTCATCCCTACAATTAACGGTCGCTGAGTCGCTGAATCAAATCGATCGGATGTCACTCAATTTTAGATCCTGAACCATCACATAGAACCAGAAAGACAATTCATACACTTGTTAAACCTCCAGAGCAACCGGGGAAGTATTTCAACAGAATTTCGTTCAATATCACGTTTGAAAATCTTCGTTCAACCGTTCAAGTCTGCTTCTCTGTGAAAACAAGTCTGAACAGCTGAGAGCATCTTGTTTATTTTCGGGATCACTATGGCATGACCACATGAAGATAAGTTCTTGTCTAAATTAGAGCTTTCGACTAGATTGTGTTGTCCAGTTGGCTAGCTTTGGTCTTCAATTCTTCCTCCACTGTCACTTGTCTGTCTTACTTTGCAGTCCTAGTTTTATCATTACGTGTTTACTGGCAATGTATTTTATGTAACTTCGCGGGAGGATGGTTAGGGCTTATCATTGCTTCTATATTCCTTTGGAAGATTTAAGCAATTTTAACGACTTTTAAGGATAATTGCTTATATTTGCTTACTGAGGATCTAACTGATTATTAATTTTTCTTTTAAGTTAGGAAATAAATGTTTCTTCAGTAAGCCATATAACCACTTTGCTTGTGCTAGTTGTGACGTCACGTGCCTACGTCATTTAATTTAAATAAATTACTTTCCGTTTTGTGTCACTATTTTATTCGTTTGTGATCTAAAAATCTCTCTGTCTCAATGTTAGTTTAGGACGACTTGTATCGTAATATTATTGTAATGTTACTTTAAACATTTTATTTCTCTAATTATTATGTCTAGTACTTACTTAGTTTCTTTTTATATGTTTCATAGCGTCGTATAAGTGAATATATCATTTCATTTGCTTGTTCCATCCATTGTTTATCGTTACCTGTTCTTGTCTCTGGCTATAGTAAATATCATAGTTACTTTGAATTAATTAAGCTCACATATTCATAGTATATTTATTGATAAATAATACACTTATATAAGTTATTGAGAAACGTAGCACCATGTCTACATTGGAAGAGTTTATTAAAATAGGACAAAGTCTGGGTAAATCAGGTTCTGATTTGCAGACTTATGCTGAAACGAGATATGAAAAGCACTTATCGCAACAGGAAAGAATTGAGCAACGGGAACTTAAAAAGTTGGAACTGGCGCAAAAAGATAAAGAAATGGCTCAAAAAGAGAAAGAAATGGCTCAAAAGGATAAAGAAATTGCTCAACAAGAAAAAGATAGAGAATTACAGAAAGAACTTAAGGAGAAAGAATTAGCTCAAAAAGATAAGGAAATAGCTCAACAAGAAAAGGAGAGAGAATTGGATAGAGAAAAAATGCAAATAAGAAGAATGGAACTACTTCAATTAGACCAAGAACATAAACATGCTATTGAGCTTGAGACTTTAAGATTAAATGCTGAGAAAGAAAAGGCTATTGAATTGGCGAGGTTGCAATCAGAACAATCCAGACCTTCAGCTAATCCAAATGTATTTTATCCAAAATTGAAGATGCCACATTTCGACCAGTCTAGAGATTGCGTCGATTCGTTCATATCAAGATTTATTATGAAAGTTACAGGTTTGAACATACCAAAGGAAAGATGGAGTAGTCTTTTGGTTGATTTTTTGACCGGGGACTCACTCAAGGTTTTCATGAATCTAGATGAGCAAAGCAGAAACGATTTTGATGTCGTGAAAGAAGTACTTCTTAGGCGGTTCCAGTTAACTGAATCTGGATTCCGAGAACGTTTCCATATGGCTAAGCCTAGTAAGGACGCTGACTTTGGTGAATTTATTGCTTCCATTAAACATTATTTCAATAGATGGATAGAATTATCAGGTATTACCAAATCATATGAGGGGTTAATGGATCTCATGCTACGTGATAAGGTGCTATCCTCATGCAGTCACGATTTAGAATCATTCTTACAAGAAAGACACCCTAACTCTATTTCAGAATATGAAAAATATGGTAGACAGTTTGTCACGGCACATCCGAATAAGGATGTCCATCGATCTGGTCCACGAGATCCTATGCCTACGTGCGCAGCGCTCCAAGATCACAGATCTTATGATCACCGACCTAGATCACATAGCACGGACGGTCGATATCGTACACAATTTCGTCATGAATATCGGGGGTCTTATAACTTCCCTCGCTATCGATCACCGTCAAGATTCTATCGTCGGAGTTATCGAGGTTATTCACCTCATGATCGTGGAGGCCACAAAGGCAGGGGTCGTGATGATTATCACAAAGACTATTACAGGGATTATAATGATCATGGATCATCATATAAAAGGAATGATGATAATAATGATTCATCAAATTTTTATTATAAAACAAAATCAGGCAAAAAGAGGGCAAATCATTTCAGATCATCTTCAAAGAATAATGACAAACATGGTCATGCTAATGCATGTACTACCAAAAGAGATCATGAGAATGATGATAACAAACATGCGAATGCATGCAGCATATTGGATGACTCTTGTTATGTTTGTCAATCACATCCTATATCAGAGAGGAAAAATACGCTTCGTTGTGGTCATACAATGTCTTCTATGTCTGCTTGTGAGAATTTGGGACGTCTCACATACCACAAGGCATATTTGTACGGAAAGGAAGTAAGAGTTTTACGTGACACCGGCTCTACTACTGTCGGCATACAACACTCGCTTATCGAGCCATCTGCATTTACGGGTAAAACTGTTAAATGCATCACATTTGGTGGTAATATTGAAGAATATCCAATAGCGCATGTCTATATCGATACACCGTTTTATACAGGTATGGTGTATGCTTGTGGGTTAAGAGCTCCCGTGTCTGAGATAATCTTAGGTAACATACCTGGAGTTAGAAATTGTACTCCACAGGAGATTACGAAATGGGTTGAATCTCATCCATTGGTGGCAAATGCTGTTGTCACTAGAGCACAACAGTTGGCTACAGATATGGCCACCCCACCTACACCTATTATAGATACAATTATGTCTCCCGACGTCGTTGCTGAAGCACCAGCGGCGTTTGCGGAAAAACAAAAAAATGATCCAAGTTTACAGCGTTTATTTGCGCTAGCGGAAAAAAAAAAGTTAGTAAACATACCAAATCAGCACAACATTGGTTTCAAATTAAGAAATCCATACTTACAAGATATTATGACAATGGTAGGTCAATTATTCATCAGATAGTTGTTCCAAAACAATTTAGACCTTTGGTGTTACAAACAGGGCATGACTCGCCCATGGCAGGGCACATGGGTATTAAAAGAACTTTATTTAGAGTCACATCGCAATTTTATTGGCCTGGTGTCAATAAGGACACAAAATTATATTGTAGGTCATGTACGACATGTCAAAGCACATCACGTAAGGGCAGATTCCACACGGCACCCTTACAGATCACGGATGTACCAGACAGACCATTTAAGAAAATAGCCATAGATATTATCGGTCCGTTATCTATTCCATCTAACAATGGGTTCCGATATATCTTAACCTGTGTAGATCTTTGTACACGGTGGCCGGAGGCTATACCTCTGAAAACAATCAATACTGCGTCGGTATCAGATGCATTGTTTTCAATTTTTTGTCGTATTGGTTTTCCTGAGGAAATTTTATCAGACAGAGGTTCACAATTCACCTCTAATATTATGAAAGAAGTGGAGTCGATGCTCTCCATTCACCATTCGTTTTCAAGTGCATATCATGCCCAAACGAACGGAGTTTGTGAACGTCTTAACGGTTCACTCAAACAGATTCTTCACAAGATCACTGAGGGATGTCCTCGGGACTGGGACAGGCTACTTTGTGCCGCTTTATTCGCGTATAGAGAGGTCCCCCACGAGAGCACTGGTTTTAGTCCATTCGAGCTCGTCTACGGCTCTAACCCTCGTGGCCCGATGATGATCTTGAAAAATTTACTGGTCGGATCATCAGTGGATGAATCCACTCGTACTAGTTACGAGCTGGTGATTGACCTTAGACAAAGAATCATTGATGCGTGTACATATGCATCCGAAAGCATTAAATCAGCAACACAAAAAGCTAGATTATTCCACAATCAAGGGAGAAGATTGCGATATTTTAATCCTGGGGAAAAAAATCTGGTTACTCCTACCCCATGAGGATAATAAACTGTTGGTTTCATGGCAGGGTCCATTTGTGATTATTAAACAAGTCACGGATGTTGACTATGCTATAAACGTAAGAGGAAAAATTAAAACGTTCCATGTCAATATGTTGAAATTGGCAGTGGAAAGACCACAAGAGTTAATTCCTATTATTGACTCTGTGTCTGAGTCTTCACCTCATATTTCTTCTTTTGCACTAGTCAATGAGGAAGACACTACGTCTTCAATTCCTTTACAGTTTACTTTACCATCTTTACAAGCTTCCGAATCTTGGAAGGATGTCACAATTTCTCCGACTTTGTCATCTTCACAACAAAGTCAAGTTAGGGAAATTCTTCTTTCTTTTAACGATGTACTTACTGACCTTCCAGGTCATACGTCTTTAATCTCTCATGACATCATTCTAACGGATGATCATCCTATTAAGTTAAGACCTTACCCTATTTCGTTACATCATAAAGACAGGGTTGAAAAGGAGCTAAAGGATATGATAAAATTAGGAGTTATATCTCCATCAGAATCTCCTTATGCTTTTCCGATGGTTATTGTGAAAAAGAAAGATGGGACGCTCCGTATTTGTATTGACTTCAGACGTCTTAACCGTATCACAATTACTGACGCTGAACCAATGCATTTGTTGGACGACCTACTTTCACAAGTTTCACAGGCCACATACTTTAGTAAACTAGATCTGTCTAAAGGCTACTGGCAGATACCACTCACTGAACATGCCAAACCTTTTACTGCCTTTACGACTCCATTTGGATTATTCCAATGGGATTACATGTGCTTCGGCCTTGTAAACGCACCTGCGACATTCGTGCGCATGATGCGCCGCCTTCTGGGCGATAGAAAAGATGTCATCACATACATCGATGACATCTGTCTATTTCACAATTCATGGGAAGATCATATTACTGGTTTGTCTTCTCTTCTCATTACACTACGACAACATGGTTTGACTGTAAGACCTTCTAAGGTCCAGATAGGTTGTCAGGAGATTACTTTCCTTGGTCACCGCATAGGTAACCATAGATTACACCCTGATGACAATACAGTCAAGCGCATACTGGAGATTGCCACTCCATCATCCAAGAAACAAGTAAGAAGTTTACTCGGGCTTCTTAACTATTACCATAAATTTATACCACGCTTCGCACAGATTTCTGCTCCTTTGTCCGGATTGTTGGCCAAAGGTAGTCCAAAAAAAAATATTATGGACACCGCAGTGCGAAGAAGCTCTGATTATGATAAAGAATTTATTTAAGAATCCTCCTATCCTGTTATTGCCAAACATACAGTTACCATTTTTGATTCAAACAGATGCATCCAGCTCCGGAATTGCAGGTTGTTTGCTTCAATGTTATGAAGGGATACTCCATCCATGCTTGTTTGTCTCACGCAAGCTTACCCCGGCGGAACAGAAATACGCCACAGGAGAGCGCGAACTGCTCGCGGTGGTGTGGTGCTTGGAAAAACTATCTAAGTACTTGATAGGGCGAAAGTTCTTTATCTACACAGACCACAGTCCGCTCACGTTTATCACTTCGAGAACTATGAAAAACGCAAGGATTCACAGGTGGTTTCTTTTACTACAAGAATTCGCCTTTTCAATAATTCCGATTTCAGGAACTGATAATAACCTCGCGGACTTGTTATCAAGAAATTTCACGTCACAGGACTAAAATAACTTTCTTGTCTTGATGTTGACAATGGACATAATTTTATAATTGTTATTTCTAATTGGGAATATTAATTGCATTATTTCATTTTGACGTTAGATAACATTCATAGATTGTAGTCGGGCACATCTTCGCCACCACTCTCTCACGTGCCACGAGTGTCACGTTTGGGAGCGGGGGGGGGGGATGATGTTGAGGACTGTCTTGCGGCTTGCAGGCATGTGGATTGTGGCCACATTCCACATGCGTGCACCACTAGACACCTCAAATAAACTAAGACCAGAAATCGCGCAAATCAATGTATGACGCGTCTAGCTTAGTTACATTCTAGTCTATGTGTGGCCATTGAGCCTAACGGCAGTGTTGGAATGTGTGGTAAACCCACTTAAGGATCGTGTTTGAATATGTGGCACAGCCACTGATTATATATATATATATATGTGGAACGGTAGATCCACTGGAAAGTGTAAGATAGCGTAATGATCCATATCGAAGTTGATTATAGGACCAGGTAGAGTCCGTATTAGAATCGCGAACCAAGCAGATTACGTTCACCTTGAACTTATATATATGGCAGTTAAAGCCTGGCGATGCAAGCCAAAAACGTTGAATAATTATACATAGACAGGATCTATAGATTTACAGATAATGTACTCACTAGTATTGTGAAGGAATAATAATTCTAAGGATCGGATTCGTTAAGAGTTGGTTGCACACTCTATTACGCTATAAACTTAACGGTTAACCCAGACGAGCTAAGTCTGTGAGAGGAACAATTGTGTAGAGCTCAGAACTATGATGAAGCCAATTTAAATGTGTGAAATGATGTTGCACCCCATTGTGTAAAAAGGATATATTAAATTGTTCAGTCGTCCATGGAACTTGTTGGTTGCCTGAATTATACAAGTTCTCACTCTGTGCTGTGACTGTCATTAATCCTTGCAAGGTCAGTCCAGATTATCACAGGTATTTTCTAAGACTAACTATAATCTAACCAACACTGCGGAAGAATTAATATACGATAACGACACTGAATATAATAATAATTTAATCACACCACAATGGCTTAAAACTGCACTCGAACTAGAAATCTGGAATTAGAATAGATGAATTATAATATCTGAAATATTGACAAGCAACCCAATAAACTCACGTCCAACGGTGCTGAATCTTTTAATAACATCTAGCAAGAAAAGATACAGCGGGAGACCGTAACAACATAGCAGATCTGAAGTCATGACACATTCAGAAATAATGGCAGTACATCAAAAGTTCAATGTCATGATACATTATGGCCGCATCCCCCTATCTGACTAAACGCGTCAGTGAAGGCAGATCGATAAATAACTAAAGTTACTTGACGTCCATAGTTTTGTAGTATATATTATGAAACCACGAAAGGGGGTTTCTAGCAGGATTGAGATCTCTCTGTCACTGTCCGATAATAAGATAAATAATCTGTTCTCTTGGCAGTGATCAAAACATATGATGACCGAAATCCAACATGGCTGTCTCCCTGAGTTGTCGTTCACTCATTCATAGGAAGGAGAATATAAGCCAGAGTTAATTTATAATGGTTATATAAATGATTTCGTAAATGTTTCCATACAGCTCTACGGTGATCAGGTTAATTTCACGTAGCCATAACCGCTGCAGGAAAATCTGTCATCTTCGTCGATACCAAACACGACACTAGCATAACGAAGCACCAGAAGTCAAGCTAGGCCTAACCGACGAGAGATCATCAAAAATAGGAGCTGGGTTTACCTGGAGTCCGAATCATCTATATACTGACATAAGGAGAGTCTCTAACACAAACTATCGTAGAGACACCATCTCCTTCAGAAGAAAAACCACTTCGTAAGACATTTTTTTTCTGACGAAAGGACCAGCTCTTGAAAAACGTACCCCGCCATTTGTAAGCAGTACATCGGAACTCATCACGACTTGTCAAGACAACTCATACTTCCGCTAGCAAGAATCTAGTCCCTCCTACCCATCCAAAATATACAATATAGGACTGATTCTACTTGTACTAATAATATGTAATACATATGAATTCAGGCCATAAACACAATAAGCAAATTAATATATTTTCTGGCCCTAAAAAATAAGTACAAACGCAAGCGCAATATCCTTGCGCTGGATCAATATCCAGAACGATTACTCCTATAATCAAAAGTGTGAATCAAACATGGATTATCTCGCTTTTACCATAAACAGCATTTTCATACACAAATGAATGCATGTCTCTATTTTTCCCATATTAAATAGCCATATCGATTTTTGTAATATGTGCGTCAAAATATGCACGCAACAATTACCATACTTTTAAAAATCTGACCCTTGAACTTTAAAACACTCTGAAAACTCAAAGTGATAGAAAATTCCTTGCATCAAACATTCGGAAACCAAAATGTCGTTTTAGAGTTAAAAAGTTATTCAACCACAAACTGAATTACAGTAATTAATGGTTTTTCCTTAGTGACAAAAAAAAGGTAATATTATACTGGATGCAAAATGACAGGCAATTTAAACATTTAATTCCAGACTTATTACACTTCCTTTTATTACTCAAATTCGAGCAACTGTATTATTATCACGCTATATCTGTGGGAAAAAAAGGGGGGGGGAAGGATCCCGTTACACACCCAGTGATGCATATTGGGAATATGGTGTCAGGCCCATATTTTCTTGACCATCGGCACACCAGAGGTGATGTGGTGTGAACGGATTGATGATGACATTATATAAAAGATACCCTCAAATTCTAACTAACATAAGAGACAACGGAGACTATGACGTAATTCATAATTAATCTATAAAACAAAAGAAACTTAACATAGACACCAAAGACAGTTATAGGAAATGACGACATAATGACTAGTGTAGTAACCAGGGCCGGCTCTACCGACGGCGCAACACGTGCATTTGCACGGGGTGGCAAGCTTTGGGGGGGCGGCAAAAAATCTTTTTACTTATTTTTACAATCCCGCCAAAATATTCCGCCTGGGAGCCGCACTGGTGTAATAGTTACCACACTGCGCTAGCGATCAGGTGTTCAAGATTCAAGCCCGGGCGCAGGCATTTGTAGGAGTGTCATCGACTGGGATTTTGACTGAATAACCTGAACGGCTCCTGAAATAAACCTTCTGTGGATAGTGACACGGAGTGTTCGAAGGTTTCGTCTAGATTATTTTAAAATTCCTTCACATTTTGTCTGTTTTTTCAAGTCTTCACTAATAGTTCTGCCATACGATCCTAATGCTATCTTCTCCTACAAAGGCACTAAAAGGTATTTCTTTAGGGACGTCAGTACAATTTATTCGCTTGGTCGAAACCACATTGGTTCCCAGAGGATTATATTTCCGTGTTCAGTGGTCAGCTGAAGACCGCCACGATAAATCTTCCGGCTCGAATGTTTCAGTTGTTTTCGAGTGTGCATTCAAGGAAGTTGATTTTGCTCAGTGTTAGTGCGCTATGTGTTACAGTGATAAATAAGTTTTTTAAACGTTTTATGGAAATTAGTGCAATGCTTCAGCCTTCATTCATTACTAAATAATACATTTTATTGTAGGGTTTATTAAAACAGTTTTAATATTCAAATAGATATATTGTCCGATAAAAGAAAAAAACTATCAGGTGCCGAATATTGGAAACTGGAAAAAGAACACGATATTCAAAAACATAGCGAAGCTTTACATAAATATCTTCTTTTTTTTTTCCTCGTACGCCCGCTAATACTCGAGGCGAAATCTCAGGTTATTATTAATGTCTAACCTGACATTGATTTTACGTGAGTATCCCTTTTTTCTTTTACAGAGACAGGTGTCCCTCTCCATTCAGGCAGATACTCGCCGATTTCGGAGGTACCCATTAGAGCTGGGTCGGCTCAGGAGCCGCCAATCCCTGGTCGATGACACTTCTTCAAATGTCCTCACCAGGTCTCGAGTTAATCCAGTCCAAATCCCGGTCGACGAAAAATCCTCAAATGCCGTCGCCCGAGTTTGATCCTGGATCACCCGGTCGCCAGAGCGGTGTGGTAACCACTACGCTAGCGCGGCTCCCTACATAAATATCTAAAAACTAAAACAGCTGATGTAGGACAGAAGAAAATAAGCAAATGTACCGAAACAAATGATTCTAAGCTCACGGCAAGTACTTCTAACTCGGACCCCAGTAACGTAGATATTACTAACAGTGTCGAAAATGAGACTGATTTGACCGTTTCCAATTCCAGAGATTTAAGTGATGAACTTGAGAGGTACACTGATCCAGCAAGATGGAATCCTTCTTTAAGCGATACCGAAAGACTGGAAATCGTAAAAAAAAGGCCTGCCAGAGAGACCAAAAAATGAGTTCGTTTTCTGCGCAGCTCTAATGGTCGGAAATTTTCACTAAATTTTTATACTAGGGAGCTAAGCAATGGAGAACATATTAATCGATCATGGTTAGTGTATTCAAAAGAAAAAGATTATTTTGTTTCTGCTGTAAGTTGTTTTCCTGTAATAAAATGCCACTCACTACTGATGGCTATAATGATTGGGGTCATTTGTATGTGTATCTTAATGAACACGAAAAATCTAAAAACCACTTGGAGTCCCATACAAAGTGGATTGAATTATCGTCCAGGCTTAAATCAGTACAGACAATTGATTCAATGCAACAAAAGTTATTAAATTCAGACGTTCGACACTGGAGGAGCATAATAGAACGCCTAATTGCTATTTCCAGTTCTTGCGCCAACAATGCTTGCCATTTCGTGGAACATCTGATAAATTATATGACCCTAACAATGGAAATTGTTTAAAGCTTGTTGAACTGATTGCCAGATTTGGTAGTTCTATGTGTAAACATTTAATGAGAGTAGCTCGTGGATCGACCCAACATTACCTTGGGAAAAACATTCAAAATGAATTGATTGCTCTTCTCTCTGGAACCATAAAAAAAGAAATAATTTCTATGGTGGAGAAAGCTAAATATTATAGCATAGTTGCAGACTGTACTCCCGATGTAAGTCACATTGAACAATTAACACTAATTGTAAGATTTGTTAATACGAATCCAGATGATATCAACATTCATGAGCATTTTCTTGGTTTGATTGCTGTAGAAGCCACTACAGGCTCAGCGTTAACCGAATGCATTCTAAGAAAATTGTCAGACATGGATTTTCCAATCGCAAACATGCGTGGCCAGGGGTATGACAATGGATCAAATATGAAAAGAAAACATTCAGGAGTCAACAACGTATTAGGGACTTGAACCCGAGAGCTTTTTATATCACTTGCTGTTCTCATTCTCTCAACTTGGTGGTCAATGATGCCTCGATATCATCCAGAGAAGGGGTTTTATTTTTTGAAATTGTATGTGTTTTTCTCAGCGTCAACACTGCGTTGGGGAATCCTTAAGAAACATATTACAACTCTAACGCCCAAGCCACTAAGTACAACTCTCTGGGAATATAGAATCGAGGCCATTCGTCCTTTAAGATATTATATTGAGGAATTTTATGATGCATTGATAGAAATTGCTGATGACGAGTCAGTAGACAAAATGGCGAGACATGAAGCTGAAACCCTTGCCCTAAAACTCAGAGATTTTAAATTTTTATGTTGTCTGGTTATATGGCACTATGTTTTAAACGAAATTAATGTTGCTAGTAAACTGTTGCAAAGCATAAAAATGGAATTGACTAGTGCCATGACAACTTTGAGAAATGTTCTCCAAAGCCTTAAGAATCTCAGAAATGATGAATCGTTTCAAAATTTTCATGTTGATGCTACAACATTAGCTGAGAAAGTTGAAGCTGATCCTGATTTATACCAACGTTTGAGTGTACTAGAGTGCGTCGGCAGAAAAAGCAACACAACTATGAAGCAAGAGATGAACCTATTTTGGATCCCAAAACTAAATTCAAAATTGAATTTTTCTTTTTTATTATTGATGTTCCAACTAATTTTATTGAAGAAAGCTTCGAGCAATTGGAACATCACAGTTCACATTTTTCCTTTTTATATAACATTCCTAAATTGAAATCTGAGACGACAAATGAGCTTTTAAACAAATGTAAAAACCTAGAAGGTGTTTTAACACATCAAGAAAATAGAGACATTGATGCCATTGAGCTATGTAATGAACTGAAAGTAGTATCCAAATTAGTACCAGAAAATACACCGCCAATTGAAGTTCTTCGTTATATTATTGAAAATAACATTGCTCCTAATGTCGCTATAGCCTTAAGCATATTACTAACTTTGCCTGTAACGGTAGCAAGTGGTGAGCGTAGTTTTCAAAACTGAAGCTTATTAAAACTTATTTACGCACATCAATGGCCGAAACTAGATTGGAAGGACTTGCCATGATTTCAATTGAACATGAAATCGATCAAAAATTAGACTACGCAGACCTTATTTCTGCTTTTGCAAATATGAAAGCAAGAAAAGTGTCTTTTTAAGCAGTACATACTTCAAACAATATAAATTCAAATAATGTGAAAATAGTGCTAAAAACTATAACATGTACATACTATAGTTAAGTGTTTGTGACTCAACAGTTCATCGTTCCACATGAGAAGAGCATCCCCTATATGTAAGTAATGTAACTACATTTATTTCATATAATTGTCTCTAATAAAGTCAATGGTTTATTTTATGACTATACAGTATTTTCATCAATTTATCAATACATTATTATTAATGGTACTATTTAAAATTAGGCTAATGGTCATGAAATTAATGTTGAAGCTTGTTTAACATAATGGTTTAAAAAATTTCAAACGTTAATTTGAGGTTGGGCTGGGGCGGCAAGGTATGGTATTGCACGGGGCGGCAAAATTCCTAGGGCCGGCCCTGGTAGTAACGATGACATATACATAAGTGGTGCACAAATATTGGAAGCAGCGATTTTAGCCAATAGCATTCATGGGACTATAGGACATCCGGTATGAAGACTAATGTTTGGAGTCTCTAGCTACTGACCTTGCAACAGGATGGGTGTGTTTTTGAGACAGACCGTTTTCGAGGAGGACTAAATATCCTCGCAACTATTCATTGGATAGACTCAAGCTGGCTTGCCCCCTGACATTGGGTGTTGTATTTTGATTTATACAAAGTTCTTATGGACTCGTTATAATCTGATTGCTATCTCGATATATATATATATATATGACAATGACAAACAAAGTCATTTTTGGTTAAGATCGAACATTTTAGATTTAGGTTTTTGAACATATTATTTTGGAGATTAGCTCCATAATTGTCTTCCACTCTTCCATCATCAAAATACACCAGCTTCTTAGTTGGTTTTGACGATGACACTTTGCACTACATAAACAGATACATATGAAACTGGAATAATACCAAATACTCTTTGGTACCAGTTTCCAACGTAATATAATAGTAGAGTAGGAAATGTTAATCTGCAACCGATATTATATGCCACTCAAAGTTCAAGGAAACCGAATAAATAAAAAACCTGGGTCCCGTAATTATCGAAGAGAATTTATATCTCTGGTGAACCAAACCAGTATTCTCGATAATGACTCTTCAGAAACACATATAAACAGCTCAAGATAAAAATATAAAATAATTTTATCCTGTATGTAAAACGGGTACAGTGGTCAACATCACGCCGGCCGCCTTAACCTTCCCAGAAGTTGCTCTGGTACCCAATTCATGAGGCTGGGTTGACCCCGGAGCCATTTGCGGTCTAAATAAAATCGCACCTCAGCTGGGGATTGAACCACCGAGCGGGACCTCAAGACGCAGCAATAGAGACCGCAGTCAGCGACTCATAGCTTGACTGCCTGCGTCAGGACCAGCGAACCAGAGCTGGTCAAGACCGCACTCCACCTCCACGTGGTGGTCCTGGAAACAGTCTGCAGCTGTGCAGGCTGGCTGAGCGAGTGTGGATCGAAATGGGAAGGCAAACCCGGTCCTAAAAAATGCCGTGCAGAAGTCGGATGTGTCGACCGAAAGGTGCAGATATCACAGCTACGTTGTAAACAGACACAACGCAACCACCGTCCTTTTCAGGGCGAACGAAGAAGAAGAAGAAGAAGAACCACCGAGCTAGGAAGCCAGTGCACTAACCACTGAGCTACCATGGCTCCCTATATCTGTGAAAGCTCCGTGTATTTCTCCTAGGACTCAGATGAGACAAAGGGGACCCAAGACGCATCAAAAGTGAGGAATGCAGTAAGCGACCCATAGTTTGACTGCCTGCGTCAAGGTCAGCGAACCATAGCTGACCAAGACCGTACTCCACCTCCACGTGGTGGTCCTGGAAACAGGCTGCATCACTGCAGTCTGGCTGAGGAGTAGGGATCGAAGAGGGAAGGCAAACCCGGTTCCCAGGACGAACGAGGAAGAAGATGAGACAAAGTAAAAGACCACTGCTCCCTCAGGCTCGTAACCTCATCCTGTAAAACAAATGGCTACAGAAACCACTGCTCAAATAGCATGTGAATGTTTAGTGCAGGCTTCACATGCCAGGGGACCAGCTACAGTGGTGACTCTATGCTCTGTAAGGAGCACAAAAGGATATGATGATGCTGGTATCTATGGCATCATCACAGGCTACAATGAGCATGCCATTTTGGCGCAAAGGTCAAAACTCAACCATAAAGAACTCTAATGTCTAAATAATGTCTAAATAAACTCCATACCAACGTGCCAACACAAGCTAGAGTCATCTTAAGAGATCAACCTGACAAAACAGAGGGAAAAACATCTAGCTAATGGCAGGAAATCTTCTATGAAACATGGTACAGAAAATTTTATGGACGTAGACTCACCGCATTACTAAACTTGGTCTGAACAATGCCAGGAGCCAGACCATTTATTCGGATATTTTTGGTGGCCAACTCTGGAGCAAGAGCTTTCACCATCCCAAGTAGGGCAGTTTTAGTGATGCTGTAAACACCAATCACCTGTTCAATTGAAAAATTAACATATTTATGTGCACAAGTTTACTTAAATATCATCACCCTAGAGCTTCCCCAGGAGCATAGGAGGGGTAAAAGATCCCGTTACACGCCCATTGAAGCATATTGGGAATATGGTGTTAGGCCCATATTTTCTCGACCATCGGCACACTAGGGGTGATGTGGGCAGCATCACGCCGGCCGCCTTAACCTTCCCAGAGTTGCTCTGGTACCCAATTGGGGCTGGGTCGACCCAGGAGCCGTTTGTGGCCTAAAAAAATCCCACCTCATCTGGGGATCGAACCATGGACCACTGAGCTAGGAAGCCAGTGCACTAACCACTATGCTACCGTGGCTCCTAGGAGCACAGGCCGTCAACAAACTTACGCCAAGTTCTTCTGTCCAGTCTCATCTGCTCAAAGTCTTTCCAGGTCTTCTTCATCCCTCTCATGTCTGTCTCCAGTTCTCTTCTTCATATGTGTGTTTTTTTTTCTCCCTCTAACTCTCTTAGAGCCGTGGTAGCACAGTGGTTAGTGCACTGACTTCCTAACTCGGTGGTCCATGGTTCGATCCCCAGTTAAGGTGGGATTTTTTAGACTGCAAACAGCCCCAGAGTCGACCCAAGCCTCATGAATTGGGTACCAGAGCAATTCTGGAAAGGTTAAGGTGGCCGGCGTGATGCTGACCACATCACCCCTAGTGTGCTGATGGTCAAGAAAATATAGGCCTAACACCATATTCCCAATACGCCTCAATGGGCGTGTAATGGGATCTTAACTCACTTACCCTAGAAATTCCAGAACAAGGACTGCCTGGTAAAGATTTCAGCATGTTTCCTCAATGATTGTCCTTGTCCTATCCATGTCCAGGATCTTCTTCTCATCTTGTCTGGTTCTTGCTATCAGTTCCACATCAGTGATCTTGTCATACCACTTCAATCCTTCTATTCAAAACGAGCACCCATTTAGGAAACTTCTTAGTTGTTATTTTGTGTTGTTCTCCATGTTTCAGAGCCATACAATAGGACTGACTTGACATTTGAGTCGAAGATTCTGATTTTTGTGTTGGACTTGATTTCCATGTATTTCCCAATACAGTGAAAGCTCCTCTTACTTGTTTTGAGTACTTATTTTGATATCACTGTCCATTCGTCCAACTGTGTGTATATTGCTGCTAATTTACTGATAATTCAGAATACTGATAACTGGTAAGTATATATTAATACATTAGGTAAGCTGAATTTTTACAATTATTTTTTCATCTTGGCATCTATTTTTTTAAATTTTAGTGTGAATTTGTTTTTCTTATTTGCCAGAAAGTAATCAGGCTTTGAACATCATAATAATCTATATGCATTTATCTTAGTTTTCATGTACAACACAAATATTTATAAACACCACAGATATTATTTAACTGACGACCACTGCCTTTTCACACTGGAACAGCCATTGCTCTGGCCAAACCCATATCTTCGCCAGCGCTGAATGAGTTATGCCTCAGGCTTTTAACCCCAAGTAAAACAAATTGCTAGAGAAACTGCCACTTTACAGTGGCAAATAAGTGCTATGGTTACAGTGGCAAATAAGTGCTATGGTTACAGTGGCAAATAAGTGCTATGGTTACAGTGGCAAATAAGTGCTATGGTTATAGTGGCAAATAAGTGCTATGGTTACAGTGGCAAATAAGTGCTATGGTTACAGTGGCAAATAAGTGCTATGGTTACAGTGGCCAATAAGTGCTATGGTTACAGTGGTAAATAAGTGCTATGGTGCAGACTTTTGACAGGGAGGATACTGCAGCTGCTTTCCCATTCTCCGTAAGAAGCATAAATGGGAATGAAGAAGTAAGACTGAAAGAGATAACATCTTTTTATTTTTTCACCACTGCAAAAGTCTTTGAAAGATCTGTATTGTCCTTCTGTGCCAATTTTGCGCGATTTGTCACTTATATGCGTACCTTTTTCTTAATTATGGCGTCCTTTATAAATAATTACTGAAATATGCTTTTTTTTTTTTTGTACGCCCGCTAATACTTGAGGCAAAATCTCAGGTTAATATGTCTAGCCTGAGACTGATTTTACGTGAGTACCCCTTTTTTCCCAATACAATGACAGGTGTACTCTCACCATTCAGGCAGATACTCGCCGATTTCGGAGGTACCCATTAGAGCTGGGTCGGCTCAGGAGCCGTTCAGGTTATTTCAGTGCCTGGTCGAAGGCACTCCTTCACATGTCTTAGCCAGGGCTCGAACCTGGATCACCCGATCGACAGCGCAGTGTGATAACCATTACACCAGCACGGCTCCCGAAATATACTTGAGAATTACAGATTTGTCTAGTCTCCACATGAATATTAATGTAAAAATTATATTTGGTAGTTATGCTAAATAAATCTGGCCAGGTTAAACTCAAGCTGCTTAGATACAGTGCAACAAATACTGTGAGACACAAGCAAGGCATGAATTTTACAAGCACTAGTAAGCTATGAAAACAGCATCTAAAAAATGAATCTGACTACTATTGTGCTTTTACAAATAATTAGCTGTTACATGATAGAATAAACTGGGTGAAAGAAGAAGGTTGTTGGGTTGTGAATGTTTCATTAGGGGGGTCAGTGGCTCAGATTTATGGCATCGCTTCTAATTCTACAAGTACCAGGTTTGCTCCTAGTACAGGGAATATAACTGAAGGACATTTTTTTTCAGAACCAGTGGTTGCTAATGATGTGTATGGCATCTCTGATCTCCTGAGTAGTGAAATCGGATGCCTAGCTTTCTCGGATAAGGGCAAAAAAATAGCAGGTCAAGTGTGCAAGTTGCGCATGTTAAAAATCCATCGGCAGTTGAAAATCGTAATGAGTAGGCCATACGGCAAAATAATTTAAACATTAGGAAACCTACCCACCACAAAAATATTTATAAAATGTGTGATTCCTGTATACACACATTGGGATCCTCGCCGGTGCTACGGAGTGCATGCACCGAGCTGAGATCCTCCTTGTGTGATCTAAGGGAAGAGATCGGAGCACTGATGGAGTTGTCCGTGTGCAATGAAGATGGTCCTTAAAGCCAAACCAAACCAAACCAAACCAAACCATAAAGACCAAAGTAAATGTAAAATTTGTATCTCACAAATTGTTATCTTTAGAGTTGATGGTACAAGCTTCTAAACTCTGAAGTCATGCATTTAATTATATTATTTAAGCCTGACTACAGTTACTATATAAAGTGATAGAAAATTCACTCTCAATTTGCAAATAGTTGTATACTGACATGTATCTGTTAACATTTACATGAAACAAATGTAAAAGCAAATCAGCAGTGACTATTGTCTAACTAGTAAGTTTTTTATTTTATTTCTAGAAACGAAACAATTAAAATAAAATCTACAATGGCCAATAACCTACGTTACAAGAGACAGCAAAAACTGCTGGCTGCTATAAAGTCTTGTGTTGAACAGGCCTAACGTTACACTGTAACGTTAATGTGAAATAGCAATTTATGTAACAAGATAACAGTTAATTCTCTTTATGTTGATGTTTGTTTCATACAAATTGGCTGGATAAGAGTGATGAAAACAAACTGTATAATAGGAAATGAATTTTCAATCACCCTGCAAGGTAGAATTAATGCAGGATTAAAATTGTGAGAAATGTAATTTGAAATTTGATCTTCTTCTTCGTACACCCTCAGACGTCAACTTGAATACGTTCAAAGAAAGCAGTGGTCAACTTGAGGCTATTTCTATCTCCATAGAGCTTTTCCAGGAATAAAATTTATTTTATTAAAACTGGTAAATGCCAAGCACTGTAGGATGATTGAAAAAAGTGTTTTTTATTTTTCTGATTCTACAAAGTTTGTTTTTCACTCAAGTCTTCCCCTTCTGAGACTATTTATTCTCTGGAGTACTGTTGGTCTGACAGTCTTCTCTGCCTGTAATGGGCCCTGCTATCTCTTCAATCCTTCACTAGCTGCAGGTACATAATCTTTTCCAGTTCTTCACTGTGGAATTGTCCTCATGCCTCCCGTTATGAGTCCCATTGCTTACTGTTGGAGTCTGTTCATTTTATCAAAGTTGACAGCAGATCCCATAAATGCCATATCTAAACCCAACTACACTGCACACAAGCTTACTGTGTGCAGACAACAAATGATGACAGCAAATATTTCTGATATTGATTGCAAGAACAGCCAGAGTGAAACAGAATGAAAAACCTAACAACAAAATACATACAGAAACACTATCCAAGCAATAGTTCAGTTTATCAAAGTTGACAGCAGATCCCATAAATGCCATATCTAAACCCAACTACACTGCACACAAGCTTCCTGTTTGCAGACAAACAATACATCCCTGAGATGACAGCAAATATTTCTGGTATTGATTGCAAGAACAGCCAGAGTGAAACAGAATGAAAAAACCTAACAACAAAATACATACAGAAACACTATCCAAGCGACAGCTAATAGCAATATCTCAGACCTAAGGGTCTTTTATATTTGGACATGCGCCCTAATATAACTGACTAGGTTGAACGGGACGCGCCTCGCCAAAATGAGGCAAAACGTTATTTTTAAAAAAAAAAAAGCAACAGCTTAACGCATACATAAATAGATGGATCAGAAACTAATGCAACAGAAAATGGAGGCAGAGGAATCTTTTTGAGTCTCCGCAACCCCATATTGGAAGGGCAAACAAACAGTAGAACACATACTCCAACACTGCCAGCTCCACGAGAGGAGCAGTGTGGCAGTATAGCCTTCTCCAACCCAGTTGAGGGAAAAACTGTATTATGGTGATGAGAGACACCTGAGACAGACTGATAGCTTTATAAGAGGAATCATCTTTGATCCTTAGCTGCCAACTGTCAAAGCAGTCAGTGGCCATTATGCCTGGTGGCATCTTGTAACTGCTTCCACTTTGTTCGGTCGGCGGCCATCCTTCATGCAGTGCCCTAGCTCTGGTTCGTTCTTTGCATCTCTGCCTTCACAGTTCTCCGCCAAGCTGTTCTTGGTCGGCCTCTCTTTCACTTTCCTTCAGGGGTCCATAGCATAGCTGTTCTTATGATGGCACCAGGTTCTCTTCTGAGGACGTAGCAAACCCAACTCCAGCCACAGCCAGCTATGATGGTGTGCATGTCCTCTGGTTGCTCAGAGTAAACAGTTCTTGGTTGGTGATGGTATTCGGCCAAAAAGATTCAGAGAATTTTTCTCAGGCAGACTGTGTGGCAAGAGGACAATTTGACATTTTCTTCTCTTTTACTCTCCAGCATTCCACACCATAGAGAAGCACAGAAAGTGCACAGCTCTCATATAATCTTAATTTGGTGTTTGTGCTGTACTGAGAGGACTTCCACAAGTTGTTTAGACTGTTTAGGGATGTTCTCACCTTATTTATTCTGTTGTTGATGGCTTTGCTTGTTCCACCATCTGGTGTTACTATGCAAATTAGGTATGTAAATGTGTCTGTCTGTTCTAGCTTCTGGTTCCTTATTGTTATGGTCTTAGGATTGCCCACACTGAATGTCATGACCTCTGCCTTCTTCAGACTGATGTACAGTCTGCTTGCTATACTTATTCAGTCTATCTGTTTTTTCTTCCATGTGTTGATGTGAATGTACGAGTAGTGCAATATCATCTGCATACTCCAGATCTTCCAGTGTAGAAAACGTCCATCTTATTTCTCTTGGATTTCCCTCTGTTGTCTGGCACATCATCCAGTCTATGACTGTCAAATATAAAGTGGTTGATTAGGGGCATCCATGTTGTACTCCTGTCTTCACCTCAAAATTTTGGTTTTTAAGAGACATAGATGTGGTTATTTGAGAGTGAATAACAAAGAAGAAGAAGTCTCCGCAACAGTATGCCAAAAAAGCTGTCAGTAGCACAGGAACGTTCTCAAGTAACCAGAGCAGAGGCAGAGGTACTGAAAACTGCAGCAGAAGTCCTAATGACAGATGAAAGCACCAAGAGGCAAGCAGTTTTATTCAAAGATGCGCTATCAGTAGTTGCAGCACTGAGGAACCAAAATAATGCAGACCTAGATGACCTAAGAGCAATACTGTTCAAACTAAGTCAATGATTCAAAAGAGTTGTGATACAGTGGATCGTTTCTCATTGATGTATCCCTGGCATAAAGAGGCTGACTGATTGGCAAAGGAAGGTGGAAAACTGTCTCAACCTGATGCAAGCATAACTTTTGAAGAAACCAAGAGTTTTATCAAACGCAGATACAGAAACAAGAGGGATGCAGAGCATCCAAGCCACCAGACAAATGATGCATATTACCAGCTCAATAGAAGTAAATGAATGATAATCTTCAAACTCGGCATAAGCCACACAAAAACTGAGATACCATCTATTCAACAAGATAAAGACAGGAACTAATGAGTGTAACTATGGCACCAAAAAATGACAGCCAAACATCTGCTGCAAAAGTGCCCAATGTATGAGATTTAGAAAAGCACACATGGCTGTCACCAGTACAATTCCTGGACAAAGTCTATAAAGATACCAACTACTTCAAGCATTACACTGCTTTCTTTAAACAATTTCAAGTCCATTTCTGAAAGTATACAAAGAAGAACCTGCCTCTTGTGCATTTTAATAGTCTGTAAAATTATTTTTTCATTTATGAGGCATTGCATGCATAAAAGTTTGGCCAATACATTTGTCATGCAGCAAAGTCTGGCAACTAATTTTGGTTCGTAAAGGGAGGGGGGGGGGGGGGGGGGGAGTGGGTGCCGGGTGGGGGGGTGGAGGGAAGAGAAGCTATAGCGAAATGCTATTTTCATAAATAATTGCAGGGTTTTGAAACAAATACACAAGGTTATAACAGAAATAGCTGTGCATATCAATGCATCTGATGGTATAATGCTACTGGTTGCCATGGAAACAGTGGCCATATTGGATTATTATCCTATATTTTAATTCACTAAGGCTTTTTTATTTATTGAGTTAGGAGTACCAAAGTTGAAATAGAAGCTCATCATTGTATTTCACAACTTTTGTCAGATCAGATTTTTTTTATAACTTTAGTAGATTCTAAGATACAGAACTTTACAGCTAGTATCTAAAAATAGTAACAAATGTTTCAAAATTTTACATTATTTGCAATAAATCAAAATTTTGACAAGATATCAGCAATCGGATCTGACAAAAGTTTTAATATCTAATGGAAAGTATCTGTGCCAAATCTCATGTTTTGAATAAGAAATAAGCAAGTTATAAGAAAATTTGTAACATAAAACAAGGTTCTGAGAAATACGTGGTCTTCTTCATAGGAAATTTATTTAAAAAATGCAATTTGCAAAATCAAAATACACCTACTTAGAATGTGTTCTAAAACAGTATTTTTGCATATTTAGATTTAGGAGAATATAACTTACCAAAATATAGCCTAATCTCAATTTAAATTTGTTTGTTCTATTTTGACTTCTATATCAAAATCTGAAAACATGTCCTTTCTTGTTATCATAGTCATTAATATAACCTCTAGGATCTCACCTTCATGAACTGCTACAGGACTACTGCTGCTAAACTTCAGGTTATTAATGGACCCTTGCCCTTATTTAAACTGCATTTCTCCATGAAATTACATATACAGCACATGTTGCAATGTTATTCCACGTTTTTACATCAAGTTTCCTTCTCCACATGCCAGTTGGTACCTTTTTTACATCAAGTTTCATTCTCCACATGCCAGTTGGTACCTTTTTTACATCAAGTTTCCTTCTCCACATGCTAGTTAGTATTTGCTTAGGTCCTTTCATTAATGTAGATTATAAATATGCTGAGTGTCCAGTTGGCTTAGCGGTTAGAGAGCTTTCCTCTCAGAGTGAAGTTATCAAGTTCCGGGATCAAAACCTGGTAGTGTCACGCCCCAGTCTACCCAGCTGAAAAAGTGGGTACCCGACTCTGCTCTCGAGTTAAGAATGGTAACTGCAACAAGGAAGGGAACTGGGGACCCCACCTCATAATAAAAGTTGGATCTAGTACGGTGAAATCTCTAACATTTCATTTTCCTATGGCAGCGTCTGCTATAGAACTACCTTGACCTTTTGTATAAAATAGGTACCTAACTTCTTTGTCATTCCCTCTCAAATGACCTATATGTCTTATAAAGCTGGCAGTCTGTCTCAGTTTTCAATCATCACCATACAGTTTCTCCCTCAACTGGGTTGGAGAAGGTCATGCTGCCACCTCACTTCCCCCCCCCCCCCCCCCCCCCCCACCTCATGCAGCCGACAGTTTTGGAGTACGTGTTCTACTGTCTGTCCATCCTATCCACACACATCTGTCTGTCCATCCTATCCACACACATCTGTCTGTCCATCCTATCCACACACATCTGTCTGTCCATCCTATCCACACACATCTGTCTGTCCTTCCTATCCACACACATCTGTCTGTCCATCCTATCCACACACATCTGTCTGTCCTTCCTATCCACACACATCTGTCTGTCCTTCCTATCCACACACATCTGTCTGTCCATCCTATCCACACACATTTGTCTGTCCTTCCTATCCACACACATCTGTCTGTCCTTCCTATCCACACACATCTGTCTGTCCTTCCTATCCACACACATCTGTCTGTTCAATTTTCAGTTTGTTGAATGGCACCTAACTTAAGAAGCTTTCATACTTCCATGTGATCAAACAATGAGAAGTTACCAATTTTACGATAACATCATGCACACAGTGCGTTAATGATCTTGTGTAATGTAAGCATACAGCAAATTCACTAATAAAGAAAACGTACCGGAGAGGGCATGTAACCTCCAATGGATGTGACTAAAACTATGGCACCACCACTGAAACAAAAGATCCAACCAAAAACGTTTTGTATCTAAGCAGTGCAATATTTCAAAAGTAATGGCTTGATTAGAGCAAAACTTTATTAAATATGATTCTGAAAAAATAATTTTACTTCTGCTTGAACTTATTTCATTGTCGCTGCCCTTAAACAATGTTTTATTAGGTATATTCAAATTAAACGGTTGCATAAAAGGCTGATTGTAAGAACGTGAAAGATGTTCACACTCTGAGACAAACTATTATGTGCTTTCAACTAATGAAGACTAGCTGAATATTGTTCTGCAAGTTATTAATGTTAAGGTAATGAGATTAAATTTTTTTTTATCCCCCTGAAAGATGCTTCTTTATAAAATTTAGTTCTAGACTCCAAAGTTTCACCAAAATTTAGTTAAACTAAAATTTGTTTAATCGACTGTGCCCAGCTGGCATGTCTTTATAGGACCTTTGAGAACACTTGCATTACAAAAAAAATTATATTCCAAACAAGACAAGATTTCTGCATCCTCCATTTTCTGGCTATGTTAGCCTTTCTTCTAGCTATATTTGCTTGTCTGTTTTCAGAACATTTATTAAGCGATGTTGATTTAAATTTGAAATGTACATATTTAAAAAAAACCAAATTTAGCTTCTCTGCAGTACGTTAAAAAAAATGATCTTAACAGTATTTAGTACATCAGAAAGTTAGGACTATTCTGGAACATCACTGAAATAGTAAACTTTATCTTTAAACCTAACTTTTTTCCTAATAACACTCCACAAATTATGTCAACAATTCAAAAGAGTTGTGATACAGTGGATCCCATCTGACGGCAACATCCCCAGAAAGGAAAAGAGGCTGACAGATTGGCAAAGGAAGGTGGAAAGTTACCTCAACTTGACAAAAGCAAAACTTATGAAGAGGCCAAGAGTTTTTTCCAGAAAAGATACAGGAGCAAGTGGGAAACAGTGCATCAAGACCATTAAAAAAAAGATGATGCACATTACCAGCTAAGCAGAAGTGAACAAGTGGTAATCTTCAGACTTCGCACAGGTCACAACAGATTTGGATACCATCTATTAAACAATTAAAGATAGAAACTACTAATCAGTGTAATTGTGGCACTGATAAAATGACTGCTGAACATCTTCTTCAACGGCGCCCAACACATGAGGAAGAGAGAAAGCGCATATGGCCATCACCGGTACCATTCCTGGAAAAACTCTACGGAGGTACCAGCAGCCTCAGGCTGACCACTGCTTTCTTTGAACATATTCAAGTTGACGTCTGAAAGTGAAAAAAAGAAGAAGAAACCTGAGTTTTCTTTATGAGAACTTGAGTTTCTAGACAGATTCTCCTCAAACAGGAACAACACTGCATAAAACCTATGCACTTTAAAACAATTTATATTATACTCAGCCTTGTGGTACCTATACCTCATTATGTCAGTACAAATATAAGTCTGATTTTGTTGTGATAATTACTAATGTTATTCTGAAGTCGCTGTTATTCATTCTTCTCTCAACACATCCTGGCAACTGAGTTTCAATTTTAAAATGTGGCCACTGTTTCTATATCAACAGGCTAAATTACTTCATAATTAAATGAATAAAATTATATGGAAATAAAAGAAAAGTTAAGAAAATATTCTAAACATCCCAGATCCAAATTGATGCTCAAACTGGTCATACGTACTTCAAAGGGGATGTATCCAGCTATAGAGGATATTAAGACTATTGATCCAGCACTGAAAGATGACAATCAGCACTAAAATAGTTAAAATATAAGCTATTCATGTGCCAGTTAAACAAGCAAAAAAGAAGACAGTTACATTCATCAACATGAAATGGAAAGTAAAATCCTAAAAAATATCTTACAGATTAAAAATGAGTCATTAAGTGTTACATATGCTCTTTATTACTTTTTCCATCTGCTTGTTTCGCCAATTTTGTGTTTATTTCTCATCAACGTATGTTTTTGTAGTACCTATATGTAATTCTTGTCTTTGTCACCTGTTTGTGGCTGACGAAGGGTAAAACCCGAAACGTCCCTTGTTTCTTGTGAACCGTTATTTGTAAAACTGATTCAATACCGTTTTATTGGTTTATATACTTATATGCTCTTTATTACTGCATGGTGTAGAAACATGGACAATAAATGAGCACTTATATGAAAGAATTGAACCCTTAAAATGAAGATCTATAGAAGAATGTGGCATAACTCATGGAAAGAGAAGAAAATGGTTTTTTTTTAACTCCTAGGAAAGATAGAAATAAAAAGAGAATTAATGAAGAGATCAAAGTAAGATAAATTATGCTGGTCATATAAACAGAAATAATACTTTGTGGAAAACTAAAATGGAAGGAAAAGTTGAAGGTAAACATTAAAAAAGAAGACAGGGCTGCTAGTGGGAAGATAACTTCAAGAGCTGGACAAGAAAGAATCTTGTCAGATGTACCATCAAGACAAGTGGGAAGATAACATTAAGAGCTGGACAAGAAAGAGTCTTGTCAGATGTAACAAATAAGGATGGCAGGGAGGATAGTGTGATTCGCTTGCATAGCTAGGCGGGGTTGTCGCACGGAAGGTCCAGTGTTCAAATCCTGGGTAAGCCACTCATGTCTGTTGTTTTTCTGTTGTCTAGTATTCTACTTCTTTGTTTCTTACGAGTGCCTGAAAACATACCTTTATGTTTGTTTGATATTAATTTACCGTTTACAGGCCTCGGGTTTCCCTTCCTTATTTGTTATAAATGTTTATACAATACCAAAACCTACCCTCTGTCCTGTACTTACTGTTCTAAGTCTACTATTATGTACTAGACACAGTATTAAGGTCTCTTTGTCTTGTGTGGACTCGTCTATGCTGTCTGATAGAGAAACAACAGAAGTGATTGTGTCATTAATAGGCCACACTGCCCATGGTGGACTTCCGGTGTTATGTCTTTCGGTTCGCACTATTGACCTGTCATCTTAGCATCATTTTTTGGTGATGCGTGGATGGCAGGGAGGATAGTGTGATTTGCTTGCATAGCTAGGCGGGGTTGTCGCACGGAAGGTCCAGTGTTCAAATCCTGGGTAAGCCACTCATGTCTGTTGTTTTTCTGTTGTCTAGTGTTCTACTTCTTTATTTCTTACGAGTGCCTGAAAACATACCTTTATGTTTGTTTGATATTAATTAACTTGTCAGATGTACCATCAAGACAAGTGGGAAGATAACATTAAGAGTTGGACAAGAAAAAGTCTTGTCAGATGTACCATCAAGCCAAGTGAGAAGATAACATTAAGAGTTGGACAAGAAAGAATCTTGTCAGATGTACCATCAAGACAAGTGGGCAGATAAAATTAAGAGTTGGACAAGAAAGAGTCTAGTCAGATGTACCATCAAGACAAGTGGGAAGATAACATTAAGAGTTGAACAAGAAAAAGTCTTGTCAGATGTACCATCAAGCCAAGTGGGAAGATAACATTAAGAGCTGGACAAGAAAGAGTCCAGTCAGATGTACCATCAAGCCAAGTGGGAAGATAACATTAAGAGTTGGACAAGAAAGAGTCTAGTCAGATGTACCATCAAGACAAGTGGGAAGATAACATTAAGAGTTGAACAAGAAAGAGTCTAGTCAGATGTACCATCAAGACAAGTGGGAAGATAACATTAAGAGTTGAACAAGAAAGAGTCTAGTCAGATGTACCATCAAGCCAAGTGGGAAGATAACATTAAGAGTTGAACAAGAAAGAGTCTAGTCAGATGTACCATCAAGACAAGTGGGAAGATAACATTAAGAGCTGGACAAGAAAGAGTCTAGTCAGATGTACCATCAAGACAAGTGAGAAGATAACATTAAGAGTTGGACAAGAAAGAGTCTAGTCAGATGTACCATCAAGACAAGTGGGAAGATAACATTAAGAGCTGGACAAGAAAAAATCTTGTCAGATGTACCATCAAGAGACAAAAGATGTTGGGAGATCTATTGCAGCCGATCTTTGATGCAAAGATGGCAGCTGTTCTGATCATGTGCCAGTAATGTTAAAAAACCCAGGCGTTCTGAAGGAACTAATGCCAACAGCACCACATATAACATAACATAGGATAGGATAACCATCATTATCTCTTTTTTTTTTTCAACTCCTTATGGAGCACAGAGCCAAAATTGCTGCTAGCCTTCTTACAGGAAGCCTGTACCACAAGCATATGCTCCTGCAGTTGTGGTTTCTGTAGTAACTAGTTTAACAGGATGAGGTTGCCAGCCTCAAACACAACCTCATATTAGTTTGCCTTGCACGATATGGACACATGATGATGATGATATTAATCTGACATTCATTTGTTTGCTTGCACACACAAATATTCACTTTCAAACTGTAAACTTCTTCTTCTTCTTCTTCTTCGTTCGCCCTGAAAAGGACGGTGGTTGCGTTGTGTCTGTTTACAACGTAGCTGTGATATCTGCACCTTTCGGTCGACACATCCGACTTCTGCACTGCATTTTTTAGGACCGGGTTTGCCTTCCCATTTCGATCCACACTCGCTCAGCCAGCCTGCACAGCTGCAGACTGTTTCCAGGACCACCACGTGGAGGTGGAGTGCGGTCTTGACCAGCTCTGGTTCGCTGGTCCTGACGCAGGCAGTCAAGCTATGAGTCGCTGACTGCGGTCTCTATTGCTGCGTCTTGAGGTCCCAAACTGTAAACAACATATTTATTTATCAATGATATTTTGTTGGAAAGTTGAAAAAAATATGAGACCTTAATATGATAAATGGAAATGAGACTGTGTCCTGTGAAGATCTTGATTTAAATATGATTAACGTGGAAAACTGGCTTTTTTGAGGATCGTGGCCTAAATATGATTAATGTGGAAACTGGCCCTATTGAGGATCATGACCTAAATATGATTAATATGGAAAACTGGCTTTTTTTGAGTAACATGGCTTAACTATGATTAATGTGGAAAACTGGCTTTTTTTGAGGATCATGATCTAAATATGCTTAAATTAATGTGAAGATTATGGCCTAAATATGATTAAAGTGGAAAACTGGCCCTTTTGAGGATCATGGCCTAAATATGATAAATCATGAAGACTTTTCTTTCAAGGATCTCCGTCTTTTTATGCCATCATCATCATGTAAGCATGTCCTTTGAAGAACGTCGCTCTCATCACAGCCAGCCTGAAAGACTCTCGATCTCTAGCCAGCCCTCCTGCCTCCTCCACTGTCATGTTCAAGGTGTCTTCAATGTTCTGTGTCCACCGTCGTCTTGGTCGGCCCCTGCCTCGCCTTCCAGGTACCATACCCTCCATCACTACTCTCTCTAAGCCACTATGGCGTTTAATGTGGCCAAAATATTTCAGTTTCCGGGACATGATATTGTTTATGAGCCAGTTTTCCTCGATGTTCAGGTCGTTTTTATGCCACACTAGCAAATAACCCTTTAATAAATGACAGGATACAATTATGGTGTGCGATTTCTGTCTCATGTCTTGACAATGGCACCATTATAAATTATGATAGACTGTGACCTTTGAAGATCTTGACTTAAATATGATTAATGTGGAAAACTGGCCCTTTTGAGGATCATGACCTAAATATGATAAATCGTTCTTTCAAGGATTTCCATCTTTTTATGTCACACTGGCAAATAACCCTTCAATAAATGACAGGAAACAATTATGGTTTGCGATTTTTGTCTCATGTCTTGAGAATGGCACCATTTCTCTCGTATTTAGTAAGCTTGTCAATTCACGCAGACATTTGGAAACTTTAATAACACACTTATAAGAACTAAAGACAGATAAATGAATTTAAAAATAAATTTCAAAAAAAAACCTATACCAGGAATCAAACGAAGAACATTAGCTTGGAAGACAAACATCCTAGTCAATAAAACACTGAAGCTCCTAGGTATATGTGGTTTTTTAATCTTGATATTTTACTGATTGCCTCCCCCAGCTATGTTACTTGCAGACATACCAAGTAAATTATTATAGAAGATCAGAAATGCTGGCTTTCTTGGGCATTATGACTGCATCAAGTTCTAAAACCAGTGGTTCCCAAAGTGGGCAGTACCACCCCCATGGGTGTGTTAGGAAGATCCAAGGGGGCAATAAGGGAAGGGGGAGGGGGGCGCGATAGGGGGTCTTCAATACTAAGAGGGTGGTTGAGGATTTGCTGGTCAAATTGAGCAACATTACTTAATATAACGCTTGCATGTAAAAGGGTTAATTATACATGGCCCTAGAGTGAGCGCTTATATCACTGCACCAGGCTCACTCATCTCATTGAAAGTTTAAAGAACAATGAAGTAGGTGGGTTACTGATGCATTCTCTTATACTGTTGATGAACAGTTGATGTTATACTGGATTAAGTAAACAGGTTCATTCATTCATTCATAACCCTCCACTCCCAAAGAAGCATAGGCCTTCAACAAACACATGCCAAGTCCTCCTGTCACGTGCCATCATCTCAAGTTCTTTCCACGTTCTAATTATCATTTTCACCTCTGTTTCCAGCTCTCTTCTCCATGTGCTTCTTGGTCTACCTCTGCTTCTCTTGCCCTGGGGGTTCCAGAACAAGGACTGCCTTATAATGCTATCAACAGGTTTCCTCAGTGTGTGTCCTATCCATCGCCATCGTCTTCTTCTCATCTCTTGTTCCACTGGCACTTGTCTAGTTCTTGTCATCAGTTCCACGTTGGTAACCTTGTCATACCATTTTAATCCCTCTATTCTACGCAAGCACCCATTTATGAAAGTCTGTAGCTTTTTGGTTGTTGTCTTTGTTGGTCTCCATGTCTCACAGCCATACAATAGGACTGACTCCACATTTGAGTTGAAGATTCTTATTTTCGTGTTGGATCCGATTTCTCTTGATCTCCATATATTTCCCAATGCAATGAAAGCTCCTCTTGCTTTTTGTATTCTTATTTTGATATCACTGTCTGTCCCTCCAACTTTGTCTATATTGCTGCCAAGATATGTGTACGATTCTACATCTTGTATTATTGGTGCTTCTTCAAGTTCAACCCCTGTTATCATTACCTTCATTTATTCTCATTATTTTTGTCTTTTCCCTGTGTATTTTCAGACCCAATTGCTGTGACCTCTCATCGAGTGATTTCAATTTGTCTTGCATCTGATTACGGTTATGGGACAGAAGAGCTAAGTCATCAGCAAAATCCAGATCATCCAACTGCTTAGTCAGAGTCCACTGGATTCCATTTCTGTTCTGTGTTGTCGATGATCTCATAACCCAGTCTATTGCTAGTAAGAAAAGAAATGGAGACAAGAGGCATCCCTGTCGCACTCCTGTTCTTATCCCAAACGGTTAGCCCAAGACTATACGCATCCCTTAATTTTAAAAGCGTTCCAGTCGTTTACATAGTGATACTGACAGTGTGAGTATTCCCAAGGCATACTCGATTACAGATATGACCAGATGATGATACAGGAGAAACAGCAGTCTCAGCTCCAGGTGCGCTGCAGCCATTGTTTTTAGGGCTGCCAGACTTCTCTTGCACTTCTGTATGAAAAGAAATGGGTACCAGAGCAACTCTGGGAAGGTTAAAGCGGCCGGCGTATACTGACCACATCACCCCTAGTGTGCCGATGGTCAAGAAAATATGGGCCTAACACCATATTCCCAATATGCCTCAATGGGCATGTAACGGGATCCTTTACCTTTTGTTTTACCTTACATCTTAAATAGCTGCATCCTTCAGGTTCAATCTTCTCGTCATTTCTTGCATTTATTCTCATTATCTTTTTCCTGTATATTTTCAGATCTACCTTTTGTGACCTAATTTCATAAAAGATCTTTTATATTAGGACATGCACCCTAATTAAACCAACTAGGTTGAACGGAGCGTGCATCGCCAGGTCGAGGCAAAATTTTAATTTTTTTTAAATTTAAAAATTGTAGTGACCTCTCATCAAGTATTTTCATTTCGTCTTGCATCTGATTACATTTGTGGGATAGAACAGCCTGGACATCAGCAAAATCTAGAGCTCCCATTATAGTGAAAGCAATGAAAGCTTCTCTAGCTTTTGTATTCTTATTCTGATATCATTTTCTGTCCCTCCAACTCTGTCTATATTCTTCTTCTTCTTCTTCCGTCCTTAGCCAACGACCGGCAACAGCGAATAGATTTTCTTTGCCGTTGTTCCCATCACACCTAATGGCGTCTTTAGGGCAACGACAAATCAATCCGTTTGCTGTTGTTTCCGTAATCAAAGTGACTGGCAAACGGGTGATCAGCCCGTTGGGTCTGTCTATATTGCTGCCATGATATGTCTATGATTCTACATCTTGTAGTGATGTTTCCTCAAGTTCGAACTTGTGATCATTTCTTGCATCTATTCTCACTATCTCTATCTTTTCCCTGTGTATTTTCAGAACAACTTGCTGTGACCTCTCATCAAGTATTTTCATTTTGTCTTGCATCTGATTACATTTGTGGGATAGAACAGCCAGGTAGGTCATCAGCAAAATCTAGAGCTCCCATTATAGTGAAAGCTAAAAGCAACAGTTAGCAACTAATGAATAGTACTGTCTGGTGTTATTTAAAGAGATGCTTAGAATATTATGTTAAAAGAAAGACTACCATTATATTTAAGATAAAGACCTAAAAGTAAACTCTTGAATTCTTTACAATCTGGTTAACCACACATACAAACATTTAAACGTACCCTCTTGTTTCCATTTCTGGCACAACTTCTTGACAAAGCAAAAAAGATGACTTCACATTGACATCAAACATCTGAAGAAATACAAATGACCATGACAATTCTAGATAACAACGCAAACGTGCCACTTAGAATATTACAATACTTCTTCCCTTTTCAGTCGACAGCTAAGCATAGGATTTCACATAGACTACCGCACTCCTTACTGACTACAGCAATTCACATGTGCAATTTTAGTGCTTTCTTTGTCTTGATTTTTGTTTCAAGCTGTTTTGTACATGTGTTTTTGGAAGAATGCCTTCTCCATGTGTTTTGGGAAGCCTTCTCCATGTGTTTTGGGATTCCTTCTCCATGTGTTTTGGGATTACAGCCTTCACTATATGCTTTTAAGGGCGAAATTTGGGAAGATAGCCTTCTCCATGTATTTTGGGCAGATAGTCTTTTCCGTGTGTTTTGGGATAAACATGTTCTCCCTGTGTTTTGAGAAGATAACCTTGTCCATGTGTTTTCTAATAATAAATGTCTTCTCCATGTGGTTTGGGATGATAGCCTTCTCCATGTGCTTTGGGATGATAGCCTTCTCCATGTTTTTTGGGATGATAGCCTTCTCCATGTGCTTTGGGATGATAGCCTTCTCCATGTTTTTTGGGATGATAGCCTTCTCCATGTGCTTTTGGATGATAGCCTTCTCATGTTTTTTGGGATGATAGCCTTCTCCATGTTCTTTGGGATGACAGCCTTCCTCATGTGCTTTGGGAAGCTAGCCTTCTCCATGTTTTTTGAGCAGATAGTATTTTCCATGTGTTTTGGGATAACCGTTTTCTCCATGTGTTTTGTGACGATAGCCTTCTCCGTTTGTTTTCTAATAACAAATGCCTTTTCCAAGTGATTTGGGATAAATATCTTCGGAGATGACCATCTTCCATACGACGGACATGGCCAAGATAACACAGTCATACAGAAGCATGCTGGAGTCGCAGGCATCATATACCACAGCTTTGGTCTTCACTGTGAGTTTGGAGTTTTCCCAAACACGCATTATGATGCGGGCAACAACGGTTGCATCTTTGCTGTTAATTCCAGCATCCAGAGACAGTTTGTCATTGATGGTAGACCCCAGGTTTGAGAAGTGGTGCACCACTGCCAATTCATAGTTATCGAAAGTAATAACTGGTGCAGCATTTCTCACCTTTGTCTCTTGTATATGACTGTAGTAGACAAAGGGTATACCCAGAAATGTCCTGTGTTTCCAGTGTATCATTCATTTGTAAAATTTACTACATACCAACTTTTACTGTTTTTGCTTATCTTCTTTGTGTTTCAGCCTGCACAGATCATAAACTTTCCACTACATTTGCTCAAGCTTTATATTTTATGTATATCAGAGTTTCCTATTGTGTCCCAGCAGCATTTCTCACTAGGAATTACCAGAAAATGACAAATGCTTTTTCACATAACCTATCCTTATTTCTCACCTTTGTCTCCAGTATATGACCGTAGCTTTTAATGCCAGAGTTGGAAATGACCATGCTAGATGGGGTGGAGTTATCGGAAGATATGGAGAAGATACTCTCAATGACAATGGAAAGCGACTCCTTAGATTCTGCAGTGAGCAGAATCTGATCATTACAAACACAAAGTTCCCCCATAAGCGCATACATGCATACACTAGATGTGAACCAACCAAGAATGAGAAGTCAGTGATCGACTATGCCATTGTTCGGAGAAGCTCATTCAGATATGTCAGAGATGCAAGAGTCTGGAGGGGGCCAGAGATTGGAAGTGATCACTACCTGCTAACAATCAAACGAACAACTGAAAGAGTTGCTCAGCCTAGGAACTGCCCAACATCACGCAAGAAACCAAGTAAACGAGCAGGAGAAATGAGCATTAGGACCTACAAGCTGAGAGAGCCAGAAATTAAGACCAGATATCAGGGGCTTATTGCTACAGCAGTGAGCAACACAGAAGAACGACCTGATGACTTGGAAACCCTCTGGAATAAATTCAAGGATATCATAAAGACAGCTGCTGCAGAAGCATGCGGTGAAGTCCGACTTGGGAACCAGAGAAAGAGGACACCTTGGTGGACAGAGGAAGTCAAAGAGAAAATAAGAGAGAAGAAAATGGCATGGAAACAATACTTAGGAGCTAAAAACACAACAGGACAAATGGAAAAATATAGAGAATATGTGACACTCAGAACAGAAGCAAAGAACAAAGTGCTAGCAGCAAAACAGAAGTCCTGGGAGGAATTTGGAGAAAAGCTAGAAAAAGATGCACAAGAAAACCAGAAAGTGTTCTATAAGACCCTAAAGAACATGAGGAAGGAAAAACAATGCCCTCTCAAATTTATAAAGGACAAGCAAGGCAAATTGCTTACTGCCCCGAAGGAAGTAATGGAAAGATGGAAAGAATATTTCTCAGAACTCCTCGATGGTGAGCATGGTGAAGCATCAGAAATGATAACCACTAGCACAGAAGAGAAAACCAATGATGGTGAAGATGACATAAAGATGGAAGAACTGAGGGCAGCACTAGAGAAAATCAAGATAGGCAAAGCAGCAGGGCATGATGGTATAACACCAGAAATGGTTAAGTACATGGGAGCATCAGGCGACCTATTACTCTTAAAGGTCCTACAGGCAGCATGGTGCAACAAGACCATACCAAAGGATTGGGAGATCGCCATCATAACACCAATTTTCAAAAAGGGTGACAATCGACAATGTGGAAACCATAGAGGCATATCCCTTCTCAGTGTCCCTGGTAAAATCTACTCTAGAATCCTAGAGCAGAGACTCCGACGCCTAGCTGAGCCACAATTGGATGAGGTCCAGTGCGGATTCCGAGCAAACCGAAGTACTCAAGACCTAATCTTCACACTCAGACAGCTGAGTGAAAAGGCCCTTGAGTATAAGAGTGAGATCCATCTATGTTTCATAGATCTGGAAAAGGCGTTTGACAGGGTCCCCTGGAGCAAACTTTGGGACTGTTTGGCAAGGAAGAATATTCCAGCACCTCTGATTCATGCTATACAGAGCTTCTACAAGTCTTGCAGAAATTATGTGAGGACAGCAAACCATAAGTCGGAAGAGTTCAGGACCACCACTGGTGTAAGACATGGTGATGTCCTGTCACCTTATCTTTTCATACTCCTTATGGACGATGTCATCAAGGCATGTAAGGAGAGAACAAGAAAGTATTCAGTGGGGTACTGGAAGATGAGACAGGTCTATATTTCGGAGCTGACATTTGCTGATGATGTTGCCCTGATTGCTAAATCAGAGGCACATCTCCAATCCAACCTGCAAGTCTGGAAGGAAGAGCTGGAGAAGAGAGGGATGGTCATAAGCAGCTCTAAAACAAAATCCATGGTGATATCACGAGAAGAAAGAAAACATCAGATTAAGTTGGGAGAACAGGTCCTGGAGCAGGTCGACCACTTTAAATATCTCGGAGCTATTATAGACCGAAAGGGAGGCATCAAAGAAGAGTTGGCCACTCGAAAAGCAGCGGCTGGGAGACTTTTTCAGGCCATAAATCGTGGATTCCTCAGCAAGAAAGAGGTTGGTAAGAAAACGAAGATGGCTGTATACCGCTCCACCTATGTCCCAGTCTTGACATATGGATGCGAGTCGTGGGCAATGACTACAACCCACAAAAGCCAGATCCAAACCTCAGAAATGAGGTATCTGAGGAAAGTGGTTGAAGTAACAAGAAGAGACATGGTCCGCAACCAGACGATCCGTCAAGGCCTAAAATCCCATCCGCTGCAGACCCAAATAGAACAGTCCCAACTAAGATGGTTTGGACATGTCTGCAGAATGGGAGAAGATCGGCTACCACGACAAGCATGGGAAACAAAGAGCCAGGGATCCAGACCTCCAGGACGACCCAGAGTCCGCTGGGAGGACAACATTAGACAATCTTTGAAGGACCGAGGACTAGAATGGAACCAGGCCAGGAAGAAGACAGCTGATAGAATGGTCTGGCGCTCTCTCTTCCAAACCTCTACACCTCACGGTAGAAGGGGAACGACTAAGTAAGTAATATGACCGTAGCAGATAAAGGATATACCCTAAAACATCTTGGGTTTCTAGTGTATCATTCATTTGTAAAATCGACTACATACCAATTTTTATTGTTTTTGCTTCATCTTCTTTGTATTTTATGAATATCAGTTTTCCATTGTGTCCCAGCAGCATTTCTCACTAGGATTTACCAGAGAATGACAACTGCTTTTTTTCATTTACGGCTTCTATAATTTTTTTTTAGTGCATTTAGCTTAGGTTATCTCAACCTAAATCAGACACGGATTATCTGTCAAGAGTGATTCATTTATGTCATGCGTATGTGTGCTAGCTTCCTGTGTGCGTATAGTTCTCAACTTTTGATGTCCAAGACTTAAGACAACTCTCACTTTCAACGGACACACACAAAAATTAAATTAAAAAGGGAGACATTTTTTTTTTAATTATCTATTCTAGGTTTTCAACCTAAGCCATTTTATTTGTCATGTTCTAAGGGCCATTTATGGCTTGTGATAATGTAAACATGCTCATAGAAGAGTTCCACTGCAAATTTCTTGTAAAAAATTGACTGGGTTTGATAATAAACATGAACTTTTATTGGACGTGATCTCATGTCCTCAGACTTCATGCATCAGTCTCCATTTTTAATTTGCTTTTTAAGTGTGCATACTGTTTCCCAATTACGTCTAGTATCTTTTATTTCAACCCTTTTATTTATTGTACAGTGTGTATGACGTTAACAAATGATGCTATAATGGAATACGGACTTAGAAATATGTAATAAGTCAATACATTTAAGAGGTCATCCAACTTACGACCACTTCGACTTACAACAGAGTTGTTGGAACGAAACCCCATCATAAGCTGAGGACTACCTGTATTATGATCCACAAACTTACTGACTTCTTTTTCTCAGCTCACTCTTGTCGTGAAGTGTAGTGGGGAGCTGAAGTTCACATTCCTGTGCCAAGTGTGTCACAGTGAGCCCAGGTTGCTGCAACATGTCTGTAATGTTCTCTGCCCATCTGCTTCTTGGTCTTCCCCATGCTCTGCAACCAGATCTTCCAGTGTTGTAGATGTACAGTGGTAAATTTATCTGGCTCCATTCTCATGAGATGGCCAAATCACTTAATTTTCTGTCTCTCTAAATACTTTACGCACGATGTCGCTCTAACAATTTTTCTGATGTCATCATTTCTCATTCTGTCTCTCCTGGTTAATATTAGCTTTTCTGAAGCATCTCATCTCACAGGAAGTGATTTTCCACTCCTGTGCTTTGGTTAGGGATGATGCTCAACACTGATAGCAATAATATTGGTTTAGAATAAACTATTTATCAGCTGTCATTTAGTTTCCATGCTGATGTTTAGATGTTTGAGTTGTGGTGGCAGCTGATCAGTCACTGCACTGGCTTTTTAACATCTTGTTTCAATTTCTCCGCCAAGTCTAGTTAGTTTGTTAAACAAATGAGAGAAGAGAGGACTAGCATCAGATGATATTTATTAGCCTCCGCTCGTCCACCATCTTGGTCTACCCGGTTCAACCTAATTGTCAGTTATAATTAGTGTATTTAGCATAATTTTATTTTCAATTTTGTTACATATTTAAATATATTGTCATTTACTATTAAGTCCGGCGTGATGCTGACCAAATCACCCCTAGTGTGCCGATGGTCAAGAAAATATGGGCCTAACGCCATGTTCCCAATATGCCTCAATGGGCATGTAACGGGATCCTTTACCCATTTACCCTTACTATTAAGTCACCCCCATTGTCCATTTCCTCACCTTCTTTTCTATATAATACACATACATTATAAATAAATGCAGTGACAGGACACTGTCCGACACATGCAAATATTCTTATCCATTCAACCATTCACATTGTTTACATGAACATTTCATTCTTCAGTGGCATCTAAGAATATAAATCTCTCTATTTCTGAAGCAAAGCAAAGCAGCTTTATATCTCCAATTTCTGCACCAGGGTGGTAACACAAAAAGAAAAATGTAATAAAATTGAAATTATTTAGATTAATCCTACACTTATCAGGAAGAATCTCAGAGTTACCTAAACTTAGATGACACAATGAATGTAGCAAAATGCTTATAGAATTAAAACACATTAAAAAAAAATATTTTACAACATCTGCACAGTTCTCACTTTGTCAAATGCATCTTCAGGAGTCTGAAAAATAGAACATTTAAAAATGATGTGTTAATGATAGTTAAAAAGGGACTTGAGAAAAGAGTGTACTTGACAAGTTACATGTAATGCTGTCAAACAAAAAAGAAAAAGTGTATGAATAGGAAGAACTAACAAATAAACTAGCAATCAGCAGGAACCTAACTAAGTAGAAACAATGAAATGAATGGATGATTGTTATTGTTGATTAGAATTGACATCATTGCACTCCGGGCAAACTCACAGGTGCTCAGTCTCCCTCAGAAAATGTCGAAGGGTATGAATGCTAATTGTTCCTGTTGCATGCTGGTTATATACATGCCGGATGCATCCTCTCATACGTCCATCCCTGCTGGTCTTTCGTTTGATGCCAAACTCCAGCAATCTTAGCCTTGATGATTCATCGATTGCAGTGCCATTCTCTAAAAGGTGATCATAAATGGTCCTCAGTATCTCTCCCTTATCCATATCCAATGCACCTACTATAGGTGCTCTTGAAGCTAGTCTGTCAGCTCTTTCACTGCCACGAACCGCTGCATGTCCAAACAGGTGATCCACACCAGTTCCTGAAGATTCAAGGCTTCTATGGAGACTTTCCATTTATGCTGTAGCCATCCATTTTGGACCTTCCGAAGCATGGACTGACAGTCTGACACAATAACTGCCCTGTTAATGAAGTTTCAGACAGTCACCTTAAGGCTGCAGTCGCTGCCTCTACCTCTATTCTCACGCTGGAAGTCGTTATCATTTAAGCCCCCACTATGTTCACTGATGATTCTGCCCTTTACTCTAGCAAAGAAGCCCCACTCATATTTCTCATCACGGCTTACAGACTCATCAGTGTACACAATGGCATCATCCCCAGAATGATCATTTATCACCTAATCAATTTTCAGCTCTGCCCTCCCACTGGCCCAAGTTCTCTCTGCCTAGGCTGATGATGACTTGCTGGTAGTTTGTTCAGTTCTCACTTGACATACTCCACTCTTCCCCCTTGAATATATTTTCAACTGTCGTCACCTGTCTAATAGTTGCCTGTGCCTGTGCCATCCATGACATCCCCCTTTTTATTCTTGCTCCTTTGATGTCAGCTACATTCCATGTAGGGGATGCCTTTTGTCTGTGGTTACTTTCACCTAAGCTTTTTCCTCAGCCATTGCATATCTGGATCTAATTGACAGCAATCCAAGCATATACCGCATCATCACAATGGGGGTATCTCGCGTACAGCCCAAGACTATTCATAACCCTCCACTCCCAAAGGAGCATAGGCCTTCAACAAACACATGCCAAGTCCTCCTGTCACGTGCCATCATCTCAAGTTCTTTCAATGTTGTCCTCATCATCTTCATCTCTGTCTCTAGCTCTCTTCTCCATGAGCTTCTTGGTCTACCTCTGCCTCTCTTGCCCTGGGGGTTCCAGAACAAGGACTGCCTTGTAATGCTATGAACAGGTCTCCTCAGAGTGTGTCCAATCCATCGCCATTATCTTCTTCTTATCTCTTGTTCCACTGGCACTTGTCTAGTTCTTGTCATCAGTTCCACGTTGGTAACCTTGTCATACCATTTTAATTCCTCTACTCTACGCAAGCACCCATTTATGAAAGTCTGTAGCTTTTTGGTTGTTGTCTTTGTTGTTCTCCATGTCTCAGAGCCATACAATAGGAATGACTTCACATTTGAGTTGAAGATTCTTATTTTCGTGTTGGATCCGATTTCTCTTGATCTCCATATATTTCCCAATGCAATGAAAGCTCCTCTTGCCTTTTGTATTCTTATTTTGATATCACTGTCTGTCCCTCCAACTTTGTCTATATTGCTGCCAAGATATGTGTACGATTCTACATCTTGTATTGGTGTTTCTTCAAGTTCAACCCTGTTATTATTACCTTCATTTATTCTCATTATTTTTGTCTTTTCCCTGTGTATTTTCAGACCCAATTGCTGTGACCTCTCATCGAGTGTTTTCAATTTGTCCTGCATTTGATTACGGTTATGGGACAGAAGAGCCAAGTCATCAGCAAAATCCAGATCATCCAACTGCTTAGTCAGAGTCCACTGGATTCCATTTCTGTTGTGTGTTGTCGATGATCTCATAACCCAGTCTATTGCTAGTAAGAAAAGAAATGGAGACAAGAGGCATCCCTGTCGCACTCCTGTTCTTATCCCAAATGGTTAGCCCAAGACTATACGCATCCCTTAATTTTAAAAGTGTTCCAGTCGTTCACATTGTGATACTGATAGTGTGAGTATTCCCAAGGCATACTCGATTACAGATATGACCAGATGATGATACAGGAGAAACAGCAGTCTCAGCTCCAGGCCTGCTGCAGCCATTGTTTTTAGGGCTGCCAGACTTCTCTTGCACTTCTGTATGATGTGATCAACATGGTGCTTGTACGATAGCCCGCGATCGAATGTTACTCCAAGGTATGTCAGCTTGTCTTGCCTTTCAATTTTCTGTCCACTGAGAGTAATGTCTGGAAGATCTGCTTTCAATATGGAGCAATTCAAGGAGCACCACAGCACACAGGCTTTGTTCAGATTAACCTTGGAGCTGGTCTCCTCACACCATTTAGAAACTGCATGAAGCGTCTCATGTCTGCTTTTGATCATTTCTTGTCTATTTGAGCCAGTCCTGTAAATGAGCAAGTCATCAGCAAAAGTTAATGTTCGTTCCAACCCAGTTGGTTGAATTGCAGCTATTTTTGCTGTATAGGTGACAGTGGAGAACCCTGGGGTAGTTCTGGGTAAATGTGCACTGGTTCTTATGTCTATATTCCCAAGTGAAATGCAACTGATCTCTCTGTTAAGGCAGCTGCTATCCACCTTGTTAACAACGAGCTTACACCACATGCCATTACACAGTCCATTAAGGTTGCAAAGTCCACACTGTTGTAAGTATCCTTTAGGTCAATTGCCACAGCCACAGTTTCTCTTTTATCCTGGAATCCCTCATATACATCATACGCAAATGTTCCAGCATTATCCCATGTTGCTTTCATGGGCCTATAGCAACCCATGGTATCAAAGATGTGTGCAGTTCGGACGTGACATATGACTTGTCACGCAACTGTCTTCTCAAGCAATTTGCCATAGACATTCTGTAGTCTGATGGTTCGATAGCTGCTAAGCAGTGTGGGGTCTTTACCAGGTTGGGGGGGGGGCTCTGTGCAGGACGTGACAATTCCTTGGGAGAGCCACTAACCAGAGTACAGTATTTTAGCTCTGCATAGTTGGAGAGCCCTCTTGGATGGTGGGGAATGCACAGTATGCCATGCACTTCTTACTCCTAGCTTGGGATCGGGTGAGGATCCTTTAAATGCAAAGCCTGGAGATACTGGAGCTCATGACTTCAACTCAACATGTTTTGGAATGGCAGAAAAGCCACAGGAAAAGCCTTGATGTACAGTGTAGATAATACCAAGGAGTCTTTAACTTGGTACTGGCTACAAAAGAGCGAAAAGCTCAGCAGCCCTAGCTAAACAACAACAAAAAATGTAGAGGGTTGTTATGATCTTGAAGGCCTGTAAGACTTTTAAAGGCCTTTTTAGGTTTCCTGTGTCTAGTGGTCCTCCCCTTTGCAATGAGGGCAACACAGGGTATGTGATCACTGACCTGTGCCCCTAATATATCCCAGCGTGCTTAAGTGGCAGCAACACTAGAGATGAACGCCAGATTTATGACACCCTCAGTATCCTCTGGTTTAGTTTCCATTCTTGTCGGATGGCCATCATTTAAGATAGCAAGATTCATATTAAGCAGGTCCCAGCTCAAAGCCAAATGCTGTCAGTGATTTTCCCCACTTTTTACATCTAGCATTAAAATTGCCAGCAATTAAACACTTTTTGATAAGTTCGCCCGCAAATCCCAATTACCCTCTTCCGTAAAGTGATCTATGTGGGCATATAAATTGTAGACGTGCCATTCCTGACCATCTATATTCAATTCAGTTTCCTGCAATTCCATGTCATCATTGATATGCCCACACTGGTATCCAGCCATTTGAGGGAGTTCATTCTTCCCATATATAGCCTTGCCCTCATCTGCCAGGTCCACTCGGACTTGTGTAGCATTTATAGCCTGAACAATTGATGCTGACCTGCTCTTTTAAGTTTGTTTCTTGAAGCATGAGGATACTGAAACCATACACCACGTTTTGTATTAAAGCCGCTCTGACAGTTCCAGTAGCCTATCACGTATTTATTTTAGTGATAGCCTGTCAGCTTTACTCCGAAGTTTTATCTTGCCAGCTCTTATCCTTCTCTCCCCTACCTCTTTTTCTACATCCATTGTTTCTCTCACCATCAGCTGAGGTTATCAGTGACACAGCACAATCCCCTAGCTCCAGCAATGATTCTGTTTTGATACGTTATCCATTATCATTTTATTAATTGATGGAAACATCCGGTCACCCCAGTAGAGCCACTGTACCAGGGAAGAGGCAAGTGATGTGCCTTAGGGAGTCCTTCTGTCTGGTACCGCCCGGCTGTCTCCCCAGACAGCCAATGTTCATGACTGCTTACCCAGCAGCCATTCAGTCTTTCAGCACATTGGATCACCTTAGACTTGGGGTCATTATTCATGACTAAGATCGTAGAATG
This sequence comes from Oreohelix idahoensis, assembly GCA_024509875.1. Taxonomy (NCBI): domain Eukaryota; kingdom Metazoa; phylum Mollusca; class Gastropoda; order Stylommatophora; family Oreohelicidae; genus Oreohelix; species Oreohelix idahoensis. Next base: position 90,095 of record JAMPIV010011374.1, read on the forward strand.
TGCTTCAAAGCTTCTCCATCTTCAAACATATCATTGCTTGCTTGAACTTAACAAGTGACATTGTGAACCGCCTTCAGATTAGTTTAAAAAAAAAAAAAAAAATTGTAGATATTTGCAAGCGTCAATACTCAAGTCGCCATCCTGACATGGGGAGATCACTCTCAGTGAATGGGTGAGCAAAATTAGAATGCAAATTTTGAAACTATCAGTGGATACAGGTTTAAGGTGGCCCCATTGCAGATACTGGGAGCCGCGGTAGCATAGTGGTTAGTGTACTGGCTTCCTAGCTCAGTGGTCTATGGTTCGATCCCCAGATGATGTGGGATTTTTTTAGGCCGCAAACAGCTCCTGGGTCGACCCAGCCCCTATTGGGTACCAGAGCAACTTCTGGGAAGGTTAAGGCAGCCGGCGTGATGCTGACCACATCACCCCTAGTGTGCCGATGGTTAAGAAAATATGGGCCTAACACCATATTCCCAATATGCCTCAACGAGCGTGTAACGGGATCCTTTACATTTTTTTTATTGCAGATATTGCCGTAGGAGAGTAATGGGTTGCAGAATTCACTATGCTAGGTCTCAGCTTTTTGGAAGAAAGTGACTGGTATCCTTCCTTGCTACTTTTGCCTTCCCTAACTCAATATCAATGTCAAGCACCCATTTACAGCTGGGCAAATGGTGCGAGACTAAATCAGGTTTAAAACCATGTAACTTTGCCTTGAGAACAATTAATAAATACATAAGGGGGAAAAAACTAAAACAATGACAGGTTTTTGTTTGTTTCATAATTATTACACTGAAATTAAGCATACTGTTCACACATTTTCTCTACTAAAAAAATTAGACGTAAATTTAGCAGCTATAATACAAATTTTGAAATATTACTGTTAAATTATATCCTAACAGAAGTGACTAACATCTAAACAATTAACTCACAAATTGAACAAGGAGTTGGAAGAAAGAATTGAGACCCTCAAGATGTTTATATATAGAAGAATGGGGCGCATCTCATGGAAAGAGAAGAAAACAAAAAAAGAGGTCATAGAAAAGCTAAGAATAAAAAGAGAATTAATGAAGGAGATCAATATAAGACAGCTAAAATATGTTGGCCATTTAAAGAGACATAACACCGTACTGAAGACCATAATAGAAGGCAGAGGTGAAGGCAAAAGGAAGACAGCATTATAAGTGGGAGCATATCAGGAGATGAACAGGAAAGAGTCTATAACAGTGTACCAACAAGACAAGAGACAGAAGACATTGGATATCCATTGCAGCCAACAAACCATCGATAGTTTTCCATTCTTGTCTTGGAGATGGCAACAGATGATGATGATGAACAGAAGCGATAATGTCAAACAATCTTATATTCAAGAGAAACCTAAGTCATAAGACAGCATACCTTCAAAGTTGGTCCCAAATATGTGCTGACAGCGGCGTTAGACACCAAAATATCAATGCCACCAAATTTATTTTTTGTCTGCAATAAAGAGCATTTTTTAAAAACTGATATCCCTCCAATTTACTTACTCAGTTTTAATGACACCAAAGAAAAGGGTAAATTATATATTAACCCAGACACCCCTAATCTTTCACACACTTCCCCTGTCTTACACCACAATAAGTATTAAGGCTGTACCATTTTAGGACAAGCCCCATTTCATTCCCGGGGGGTTTCTGAAGAGACCAAGAAAAGAATAAGGCTTGCACCCTCAGGCATACAAGTCGACTTATATGAGGTTATGCATGGGGATGGCAAGCTCATTATGTAACACAAGTTGCCATAGAAACCACTACTTCAAGAACATGTGACTGCTTGGTGGCGGCTTCCTGTAAGGGGAACAGGTGCAGTGATGGTTCCATGTAGCTGCTGATGGTCTTTGAGGAGACACAGAAAGAAGAAGACTACTGCTACTTCAGGCCTGTTGTTAACAAGTGACTAAAGTGCACTGGGCTGGCAAACTCATCATGTCAAACTAACTGCTTCAGAAACCAATGCCACAAGAGCACATGAATGCTTTAATGCAGGCTTCCTGCAAGAGGACCAGCTGCAGAGTGGTGGCTCCATAAGGAGCAGAAAGGGAAAAGAAGAAGCAACATCTTAATTATGTTTTTACTGGTAAGCTGATTAATTTGGGGAAGGAAGGGAGATGTGAACATTAAGATTACTCTCAGAGGAGATGTGTGGGCAAAATGGTTAAAAATCCTAGCTCTAGTGTCACAAGGCAGTCATTATTCTGAAACTTCAATCAATCAATCAATCAATACCCGTAAGCTCCCCAAGGGGCATAGGCCTTCAACAAACACATGCCAGGCCTTCAACAAACACATGCCAGGCCTTCAACAAACACATGCCAGGCTTTCAACAAACACATGCCAGGCCTTCCTGTCACGTGCCGTCACATACCTGTCAACCTGTACGAATTTTTCGTACATTGTACGGATTTTTGATACTTTTAGCAGTGTACGGCCGTACAGACTCGTTGTAGGGATTCCCCCCCCCCCCCCCCCCTCCCAAACAAACAAACAAAAAAAAAAAATTTTTTTTTTTAAATTCTAAAAATATTTTCCAACCCAACTTTTTTAAAATTTTAAATCAGAAAATATTTTCTAGCCCAGGTTTTTTTTTAACCAATTTTTTTATATTTTTAATTCCAGGAATCTCGGCGTCCATTTTTAAACTGAGGTCTCTCCCATCAACCAATCAAATCCTTTTATACCCAACAATTTGGCAAAAACTTTGAATTCGGCCTCAAACGCTTTTGGTTTTCAGCGTGACATGACGTATTTTTAAAGTTACCTGTTATCAATGACCACGCTTGCTTGCCACCACACTTCGACGCCATTTTGTTTAAAAAAGCTAAGTACTTATAACTATTGAATAATTATTAAATATTGCTGTTGTTTTGCTTTGTTGCAATTTAATCGCTGTCTTAATCTTTCCAATTATATCTTGCCCTTCAATATATTTCCTATAAATTGTCATAATATTTTGTTTAGGCCCTACATAACTACAAAAAAAAAGTTTCTTTGCATTGAGTAGGCCTACTTTATTCCAGCGCTCAAGATTCGCTGCTTTATTTTTTAATAAAGTGGCAATCTATTATCACTGGTCTAGGCTACCAACTCTTAAATAATAATTTTGTACATTTTTGGTGGTACGTTTTTTCTTCCTAGATTTGATATTCTGTTCATAATTTTTTGTTTATTTATTTTTTTTTTTTTGCTGTTAGCCGTTTGCTTTGTTCGTTGTATTTTTAAATCATTCTCTATTGTATGTTGTCTGATGTGTGTGTGCCTCTACTGACAGATAGTGGTCAGAACAAGAGCTTGCTATTGGCTGGAAGTTGTTGACCAGAAAACTAGTACTGGTGCCATCCGCTTCCTTAATTTGAAAGTCATCATTCAGCAACTGCTGATACACCTTCACAGCAATGCTGACTGCGAAAGATCATTTTCAATGATGAAAAAAATCCACACAGACTGCAGGAGGTCCATGAATGCGGACACACTCACTTCTATTTTACAGTGTAAGATTAACATTGATATATGCTGTGCAGACTTTAAGCCCACAAATGCAATTCTGCAAAGTGCTAAAAGTGCATGTGTTGATTATAATACAAAACACTGTACATCGAAAGAATAGTGTACCTCATGATCACTAAGTTTTTTATATGTAAAGAACAGCATGAGACTATTAGCATGTTTTATATTACAATAATTCAAATGCTAATAGATTTGTATATGTCATTTCTCATTTTAAAACTGTATTGCGTATAATTTATTAATATATTTTTTGCGTAAGGATTTTTGGGTGTTTGTAAGGATTTTTTGGGTCCGGCATACAGATTTTTGTCTCAGGAGGTTGACAGGTATGCGACAGCTCAAGTTCTTTCCACATCTTCCTGATCACTTTCACTTCTTTTGTTCTCTTCTCCGTGTGTTTTTTTTTCTGGGTCTACCTCTGCCCCTCTTTCCCTGGAGATTCAAGAACAAGGAGTACCTTGTACTGCTATCATCAGGTTTCCTCAATGTGTGTCCTATCCATGGCCAGCGTCTTCTCATCTCTTGTTCCACTATCACTTGTCTGGCTCTGGCCACCAGTTCCACATTGAAAAAAAAAAGTTAATGAATATTAAATCTCTTTACTTAAATAGCACACAGTTTTCCAATCATACTGCACTGTGGTCATACACTAAAAAACAACTCCTTGTGCTGTAGTGTTAGCAGACCAATAAAACACTATTATTTTTTCTTTTCTTTTAAAATAAATTTGATTCTCACTTAAGAACTAAATGTTTATATGGCACACAACAGAAGACAAAATTAACTCATTTGGCTAAAAATGACTTAAAGGTTGTTCCATAGCAGATACTGCTGTAGGGGAGTGGGAGTGGAAGTGTTAGAGACTACACTATACTAGGTCCAGCATCGAGACGTGGGATGACCAGTTCCCTTCCTCACATCCTTTTCCTTTCCTAACTCAAATGCAAAGTCAGGTGCCATTTACAGCTGGGTAGACTGAAGCAATTGATACCATGAATTGAACCTGGCACCTTTGCCACGAGAGACCAGTGCTCTAACCAATATGTCAATCGGACGTTTGAGACTTCACTATACTAGGTCCTGCATTGACCGCGCTGTGTGAGTGTGTGTGTGCGCGTGTGTGTGTGCGCGCGCACGTGCGTGCGTGTGTGTGTTGGTTGACCAGTTCCCTTCCTTGCTGCCTTTTCATTCCCTAACTCAAATATGTCTTAAAGGGTTTTTATTTTAAGTAGAACATAATTCAATACCTCCTGAAATAGGCGTTGACGATCCTCCTTCTTTGCCACATGACAAACAACTCCATCAACATTTAGATTCTCTGCCCTAAGCTCTTTCACAGCCTTGTCTACATTCTGTTGCTTACGACTACTCAGCATTACTTTAGCTCCATCTTGGGCAAGACGGCGGGCAATAGCAAAGCCAATGCTAAAGTAAATGAAAATGTGATGGTAATTTAATGTATATGGTAAGTTACTGAATATAGTACAATACTGTTTTTATACCTTAGTGCAAGTACAGCAACCTTTAAATGTTATGAACACTCTGAATCACTAAAAAAAATCAGTAAAAACAATGTCAGTGGCAAAATAAATGTAGTATAAACAATATGACTGATGAAACAAATTTAGTAACACCAATATGAATGACTAAACAAATGTTATAACAATACGAATGACTAAACAAATGTTATAAAAACAATACGAATGACTAAACAAATTTAGTAAAAAACAATAAGAATGACTAAACAAATTTAGTAAAAACAACATCTAAAATTAGATCGACGCTCTGAGCGGCTTGCGGTCCAAATGATAGGATTTCAAAAGCCGGTCCCACCGGCATGCGGTAGTTAATGTGTTACGGAGTTATTCATATAAGCATTCACAAAAATATAAATAAAATAATATTAAAAAGTCAAAAGAAATCGATTCTAACACAAAGCAAATAATCTTCTTCTTTCTTTTCCCTTTTCACTCCCTCTAGAGCATGGAGTCACCACTGCAGTTATCTTCTTGAATGTATCAAAGCATTCATGCTCTCTTGCAGCAGTAGTTTCTGTAGTCGTTTTTTCGATACTAGTTTAAAAGCCCGTCATAAGACGGGAATTAAATTCAAAAGCACCAATAACTAACGGCAATTTTACTTATTCAAAAGTATTTTAAAAAACCACTGTGCATCACCACAGTAAACGAACTACGTAGCAGCAGCGAGGATCCCAATGTGTGTATAACGGGATCACACATTCTATAAATATTTTTGTGCACCCCGTCATTTGCGCATTCTTCTTTGGTAAATGTTACTATTTTTGGGAGAGTACATATAAGGGAAACAACACAATTAATGTCTAACTTTCAACCAAAGTTGCATCCCTTAGCGTTACATACTGACAGAAAAAGGTGGGATTTTATATATAGGATATTAATCACCTCTTATGACATACCAAAGGTAACAGTAGTACTATTTTTTCTTTATCTACTCAGAGGTTACCTGCAGCTACACGGGGCAGTCCAATTGTATGACTGTGAAATGTGGAGAAAGCAAAAAAACTGACAGCCAAGGAGTCACAGACTTTCATAAATGGGTGCTTGTGCCGTATAGGATTAAAATGGTATGAACAAGATCACCAAAGTGGAAATTATGAATCAGGCAAATATCAATGGAACAAGGGGTGAGGAAACGATGGTGGTGATGGACAGAAAGGACATTGCCGAAACCAGCTGATAGCATAACAAGGCAGCCCTTGTTCTAGAATACCCAGGATAAGGTTTGTTTTTTTTTTTTTGGTTCGGTTTTTGCCTTCTTCTGGCAAAGCGTTCCTTTCAACCTATTTGGTTATATCAGAGCGCATTTACCATCCCAAAAAAAGTCAACTCTGTTGACTGCTAACCCGATCAGCGTTGATAGATACTAAGTCCTAAAAGGACTAACATTATCTATCTGCTAGCATAAAGCCCTAAATAGGACTCGCCAGCTACGCCAACACCCGAGCTGGTGTAGGTTCCTAGGATAAGAGAAATAAGAGACATATGAAAAAACACACAGAGAAAGGTATTTGGACAAAGACTTAAGAGGGATAACTCATGACAAAAGCCAGACAAGTGCCAGCATAACAAGAGATGAGAAGACGACACTGGTGACGGATAGGATAAACACTGGGGGAAAAAACCTGTTGATAGCATTACAAGGCAGGCCTTGTTCTGGAATTCCCAGGTAAGGAGAAGCAGAGGTAGACAATAAAACACGTGGAAAAGAAAACTGGTGACAGAAGTGAAAATGAAGAGGAGGAAGTGGAAAGAACTTGAGCTGATGGCATGTGAATGGACTTGGCAAGTGTTTGTTGAAGGCCTATGCTCTTTGGGGAGCTAATGGGTATTGAGTGATTAATTAAGAGGGATGAAGAAGTCAATGAATGAATGGAGCAGGATAGGAAGATGTGTATATAGTTTTATTACTTTAATAATTTGTCAGAGCTGCAGCTGAAAACTGGCATTTTGAGAAGCCTTTAATCAGGAACCTGTGTTCCATGGATCAATTCTAGGGAGTTTGTGTAAATAATAGGGGTTCATAGCCTTCATCTGACAATCAAAGAGGTCCACGGCACAATCAAAGTTCAGAAACCCTGCTTTAACCTATTCTCTATATTCCTTTAAGCAGTGATTCACCATCGGTGCCCTTCAGTTACATAAGGAACACAGTTGCAGCCTTCAACAGATTCAACACGAGCCTTCCTGCCCCGTGCCACTCATTCAAGGCCTATCCATATTTTCTTTATATCTTGTTCATGTCTGTCCCTAGTTCCCTTCTCCAAGTGATTTTTGGTCTTTCTCTACCTCTCGTATCTTGGGGGTTTCAGAATAAGGACTGCCCTGTAATGCTATCAGCAGGTTTCCTCAATGTGTGTCCTTTCCAATACCTATGGTTTCTTCTCACTGCACTTGTCTGGTTCTTGTCATTAGTTCCATAATGTGATTTTGTCATACCATTTTGGTAAATATTAAGCAGTCATTCATTCCTGTATTACCCTCTAGCTCCCTAAGGAGCATTGGCCTTCACCAAATTTGTGACAGGTCCTCCTGTCCTGAGCCATCCAATCAAGATCTCTCCACATCTTTTTTAACCCTTTTGTCTTTGTCTCCATGTGCTTTTCAGCCTCCCTCTACCTCTCTTATTCGCAGGATTCCACCACAAGGACTGCCTTATAATTCTATGTACAGGTTTTCTAAATGTGTGTTCCAGTGGTACCTGTCTGGTTCTTGTCATCAGTTCCACAGTGGTTATCTTGTCATCAGTTCCACAGTGGCTATCTTGTCATCAGTTCCACAGCGGTTATCTTGTCATCAGTTCCACAGTGGCTATCTTGTCATCAGTTCCACAGTGGTTATCTTGTCATCAGTTCCACAGCGGCTATCTTGTCATCAGTTCCACAGCGGCTATCTTGTCATCAGTTCCACAGCGGCTATCTTGTCATCAGTTCCACAGCGGCTATCTTGTCATCAGTTCCACAGCGGCTATCTTGTCATCAGTTCCACAGTGGTTATCTTGTCATCAGTTCCACAGTGGCTATCTTGTCATCAGTTCCACAGCAGCTATCTTGTCATCAGTTCCACAGCGGCTATCTTGTCATCAGTTCCACAGCGGCTATCTTGTCATCGGTTCCACAGCAGCTATCTTGTCATCGGTTCCACAGCGGCTATCTTGTCATCAGTTCCACAGCGGCTATCTTGTCATCAGTTCCACAGCGGCTATCTTGTCATCAGTTCCACAGCGGCTATCTTGTCATCAGTTCCACAGCAGTTATCTTGTCATCAGTTCCACAGCGGCTATCTTGTCATCAGTTCCACAGTGGCTATCTTGTCATCAGTTCCACAGCGGCTATCTTGTCATCGGTTCCACAGCAGCTATCTTGTCATCGGTTCCACAGTGGCTATCTTGTCATCAGTTCCACAGCAGCTATCTTGTCATCGGTTCCACAGCGGCTATCTTGTCATCGGTTCCACAGTGGCTATCTTGTCATCAGTTCCACAGTGGCTATCTTGTCATCGGTTCCACAGCGGCTATCTTGTCATCGGTTCCACAGCGGCTATCTTGTCATCAGTTCCACAGCGGCTATCTTGTCATCGGTTCCACAGCGGCTATCTTGTCATCAGTTCCACAGCGGCTATCTTGTCATCGGTTCCACAGCGGCTATCTTGTCATCGGTTCCACAGTGGTTATCTTGTCATCAGTTCCACAGTGGTTATCTTGTCATCAGTTCCACAGTGGCTATCTTGTCATACCATTTAAATTCTTATTTTATAAGCAAGTACACATTTCTCCATGCTTCACAGCCCTACAATAGAAATGACTTGACATGTGAGTTGGGGATTCTGATTTCTGTGTTGTACTTGATTTCCATATGTTTCCCCCAATGCAATAAAAGCCCTTCCTGCCTTCTGTGTTCTTACTGTCAGAACAGTGTCTGCATTTCATCCTGACTACGCCTTTCCACCGCGTCATGCACAGTCCCTGGATGTTAGTCTTGTAGTTTCTCACTATTATTAAGTGAAGCAATGAAAATCGCAGGCAAATAAATATCATTAAAACAAAACGTATGATAATATCAACTAGACAAAACTCACAGAAAACAACACTTCAGCTCTACATTGCTACCTCAATAATTGAAAATATAAATGAAAATAAAACACTGGTACTCATAGCTGACCAACATTTAAGTTGGAATTCACATGTACAAGCACTGACCAAACAAACGGCACAGAAAGTTTACCAATTAGCCAAGATCAAACATTTCCTAGATGAGGAGGTATGGAAAATGTTCTTTAAATCCCAAATACAAACACATTTCGGCTATTGCTCCACAATCTGGGATGACTGCTCCATGTCCAACACACAGAGACTCTATTCATTACAAAAAACGTGCAAAGCGTCTAGTTTCTGACAAACACCTTACACAGAGTGTAGATCCATATAAATATCTTAACATATTACCTCTAAAAAAGCACTTTCTCTTCAACAAAGCCAAATTCATCCACAAAATCCTATCACAGAATGGTCCAACGTAACTGTGGCCCATTTTCAAATACAGTGGAAGACACAGCCAACGTTTAAACAAATTGCGCGTGCCCAAGCCTAGGCTCGACTTATTCAAGAAAAGTGCTCATCTGTGGAATAATCTTCAACATGGTCTAAAAAGCACGCTTAGTCCATATTCATACAATCACAGACTTTTCAAATACATCATGAGTGCAGATTATATGCCACCCTAATTTAGTTATGTTCCTAAATCATTATATAATATCATATGTAGGTTTTAAAGATAATTTTGCCTTGTTCAATATTGATTATGATAAGGTACTGTAAATCTGTGTAACTGTTATTGTACTGTTACAATGTTGGGATTTTATTTTATTGTATTTTATTATATTTTTTATTATTATTTAAAAAATAATATTTAAGATGCATGTGAGAATAAATGGATTCAGTATGGAAGACGAGAGAAAGGAAGGGCAGAATGTTAGATGGGCCTGCATGCCCATTTCTAAACCTTTTGAAAATAAAGTTTGTACGTTCGTTCACTCAATCAGTGGTTTCTTAATAATTGTTACCCCACCAAACATGCAGCAACAATCACTGCAGCTGACCCACATGTAGGAAGCCAGCTCAAAAACTCTCAACAGTGATAGTTTCTGTACCAATTTGTTTAAGAGGATGACCCCCTGCATTACCTCAACATAGCCACTTCTTATGAGATACCTGGTAGGTTCCATTCCACTACTCTTTATTTGTTCTTTTCAGTTACCACTTGGGGCAAATACCAGTCTATATGTAATTGTTAATTTTTTTTAAATAGTTGTAAGAACTTTGAACTGAATAACAGTGTAACATTTAAATGCCCCAGTATGGTATTATACATGAAAATTTTTTATGGTGTGTTGAGTCTCATCGGCATACTCTATTTGGACGAAGATAACCGTGGGGGTAATTATGATAATTCTGTTGGGGTAGTTTTGTTAATTCTGTTTAATCTACACCAGCGCATATAAAATATTTGATATTGATTTATTAATACATATCCAATAAAGTTATACAACATATAGTATAGTATATATAGAAATAGCAATTAAAAAATGATTAAAATTATGCACTCATAACATTAACATTCTGATAGAACAGCAAAAATATATGGTGGATTTGTATTAGTCTGAAATAAAGTAAAAATAAAAGAATTCTGCTGTGTAACCTCTAGAACCCCTTTCACGTATGCCCAACTTTGGATGCACGCATACCATACTTTGGGGAAACACTTCTGTAGAACATATGAATATGACCAACCCCACACCCCTCTCCCAGGTTAAGCTCTCGGGGGTGTTTGAGTAGACAAAGAAAACATAAGGCTAATGCTCCCTCATTCATGTTGTAAACGGCGACTAATGTGGGGGTTGTGCATGGGACAAAATCATCATGTAAGACACGCTGCTACTAAAACCACTGGTGCAGCAGCATGTGTCTAACGCAGGTTTCCTGAAAGAAAGCCTGCTGCCGTGGTGGCTCTGTGCTTCATTAGGAGCAAAAAAAAAGGAAAATGACTGAATATGAATACAGTTTAATTACCTGGTAATTACTTTGAATGAAATAGAATGGACTTAACACGTCTGAGGATCTGTTCTGAATTTAGATACGACAGCATTCCACGGCTAATTAATTTTTGATAATAGATCTGCTGTCCGTGTGCCTATAACTGTTTTAACACTTTTGGCACACAAGCGATTGTGTATTGTGTATCTATTAACCGTAAGGGGAGGTTGAACCCCCACCCCAATGAAGATTTTCAATTAACTCTTAGTATACGAGCGGCCTTTTAGAAAGGCCGATGATCGATCCCCGTCAATAGCGAAAATGTATAGGTGAATGCATGTTTAAAACCACTGAACAATTTAGTTACGTGCATGATATAGGGGTTTCATTTCTTCACATTTTGATATATAACACTTTATGTTTGTATTGTTCACCTAATTATATATGCAAGATGTAAAAATGTATGTATCCTTGCTTCTAATCCATGGATTGTGAAAATGTTTTCTGTATTCAACTGCCTGATGGAAGCAGAATCAAAGTTATTTAAGCATCATATCATGGATTCAAGGACATTACGGAGCAGCCATTTGTAGAAATGTTGGAAATATTTCGACTATAAGGAAAAACATGTGGACAATCTGGAAACACAGACAAGGAATACATGAAGACTGTGATGGATGGTGTCCTGTGAAAAAAGATCCAGCTGCAGAAAATAAAAATCAACTTCCTAAATTTGTCTGTTCCATGATGAAGGATATTTTTGAGGAACTTTTAGCCGATAACTTCTGGAAAAGTGTGCTCATGGGATTCAGTTTTAACGTTGATAAACAGCAAATAAAGCCAGCTGAAATGATGAACTTAATAAACAGTAAGCTTCATGGGTTAAAACAGCCATTTATATCAGTTAGGGAAGATGTCAGAGATGATTCATGCTTTGCAGGGAGATACTGAGGTGAATAAATTGTTTTCAGTAAATGTAATTTTCTCTATTTTTCTCAAAATAGCATTTCTTTTTAAATATGTGATCATGTATGTGAAAATATTTCATAAACAATTAAAGATAAAGCAGTGCAATTGTATCCACATATTGTGCATTCAATATATATGACGAGTAATGTAGGATAAAGGATATATGCTAACAAATAATTTTAAAAAACACCCTTAAAATAAAACAAACAAATTTATCTACACATCCACAATATATGATATTAAACCAATCAAAATTATTTTAGTTTATAATACATATAAAAAGGTCAAGGTAGTCTCATAGCAGATACCGCTGAAGGGAAGTGAAGTGTTAGAGACTTCACTATCCTAGGTATAGCATCGAGAGGTGGGGGTGACAAGTTCCATTCCTCGCTGTCTTTTCCTTCCCTAACTCAGTCAGTTACCCATTTACAGCTGAGTAGACTGGAGCGTGTCGGTACCTTTGCCGCGAGGGACCAGCGCTCTAACCACTCTTGTCAATCCGGCGCTCCATTAACATATTATTATATAAAACAGCTAAATTTCATTGCCTAGATATAGCTTTACTGATACTTGAGTTATCTTGACACACAAAACCCTCAAAAACTGCTACAAATTCTTTTGTTTTTGTCGACAATTCTTCAACCATAACCTTCGAGTTTGAGGCATGTAATTAATCGTTTGCACTTTTTTTTCCAGTTACAGCGCATGTATGAATAACTAGCTATGATTAATCATATAAATGTGAGTGTTTCATTTTGTTTAGCCTATTGTTTAACGTGCCCTTAAAACTTATCAACTAAATCCCGTTGAGCCTACCTTTCGACACAACTAAGTCTGTGCTTCTCCTTTTGAAACAATATCCTGTAGACCGGAGTTCGAAGTTCGCGTTACAGCAACAGTATGTTATCGCCCTTTTGAAAAACTTTTGAGGAATAATAAAAGTTTCTGGTAAAATTTACCTTTAGCGATAAAGTTGGTATCGTGACTTCCCTTTAATTTGTCTTTGGTATCGTAGTTTACAAGAAAGTATCGACTTTGTCTGTTCTCATTCTTCTCAATTAATGTACGCTGTTCTCCGTTGAAATATGCAACGATATATACAATACAGGATATATACCACACGACATGAAGACATCAGTTTTCATAACATTGCCCAAAAAACCAAATGCAACAGAATGTTCAGACTTCAGAACAATCAGCCTGATGAGTCATGCAATTAAGATACTGCTCAAAATCATACAGGAAAGAATAAAATGTAAAGTAGACAGCGAAATCCAAGAACAGTTTGGTTTTAGACGGAACAGTGGAACAAGAGAGGCAATATTTTGCCTAAGAATATTAGCAGAAAAATATACAGAGGTCCAAAAAAGTATGTATATGTGCTTCATTGACTATAAGAAGGCTTTTGACAGAGTCCATCATGAGAAAATAATTGAATGCCTCGAGGACATAGGTATTGATGGAAAGGATATAAGAATACTCAGTAACCTTTATTGGGAGCAAACTGCCACAGTAAGATCGGGAAGGAATTATTCACCATACATAGACATAAAAAGAGGTGTCAGACAAGGTTGTGTGCTGTCCCCCTGCCTATTTAATTTATAGGCCTACACCGAAAAAATTTTCATACAGATACAGGAAATACCAGGACTGAAAATCAGTGGAAGGTCAATAAACAACCTTAGATATGCAGATGATACCGTGTTGTTAGCTGAAAGCGAACAGGAGTTACAAGAACTAGTGAAGCAAGTGAACAGCATAAGTCATGAATATGGACTCGACATTAATATTGAGAAAACAAAAACTATGATAATTAGCAAAACAGACGATAAACCCACATTAAAGATAAGCGTAAATGGGAAAATCCTGGAACAAGTCAAGAGCTACGTATATCTTGGTCATATAATAACAGAAGATGGCAGATGTGAAACAGAAATCAAGAAGAGAATAGGAATGGCCAAAGCTACATTCAACAACATGAAACATATAGGCCCTACTGACATCCAAACAGTTATCTCACAAATTAAAACTGAGAATCATAAAGTGTTATATATATTCTGTATTTCTGTATGGTGCAGAAACATGGACGATGAATAAGCATTTGGAAGAAAGAATTGAGGCTCTTGAAATGTGGATATATAGAAGAATGGGGCGTATCTCATGGAAAGAGATGAAAACAAATAAGGAGGTCCTAGAAAATCTAGGTATGAAAAGAGAACTAATGAGGGAGGTCAAAGTTCGGCAGCTAAAATACTTTGGCCACATAAAAAGGCATAACACCTTTCAGAAGACCATAATAGAAGGGAGAGTTGAAGGCAAACGTGCAAGGGGAAGACAGCGCTATAAGTGGGAAGATAACATCAAAAGATGGACAGGAAAGAGTCTATCAGAGTGCACCACCAAGACAAGAGACAGAAGACGTTGGAGATCCATTACAGCCAACCTTCGTTGTGGAGATGGCAACTGATGATGATGATGATGATGTTCTCCATAAGAACAAAAACCTGAGAACCAGCATTGCAAAAACTTGTACGAAATAAAAGTGTCCCCAGTGGCAATAGCCGCGAACGAAAAACAAAATCTCCCCAGTGGCAATAGCCACTATATGTAATGTATCCCATGTGACAAATTATTATACGGTTCCGAGATTACAACTGTAATGTTAGAATATACGAACCCAATTGTGCACATGTCAGTAAGAAATATATACAGCATTCCCTAGTCAATAAGACAATAATATATACAGCATTCCCTATAAAACTAATTGTCTAACTGAAACGCGCTGAAACGAACTATGAAATAAATCTCCACCATTTTGGGAAAATACCGAATAGACGCGCATAGCACCGATAAAACTAAAATAAGCACCGATTAAAATAACGCGCATGCCTTTCACTTTTTTCATAGTACAATGACGGGTTGAATGGGCTGTGGACTGTGGTACTTTATCAATGAAAAAATTTCCTGCTGCACTGACCAAAAGTCATTATAAGTTGAAATGGGATGGACAGGAATGCAGTGACCGCATACGAATTAGTACCGTACCGTCATCAGGACAGGACGAAGAAGGAGCTCAACATAATTATTGTCCGTTATGTTTTGGCAGGTTACTTCTCATTTTCTCCTAATATGTAAGAGGAATGAACAAGAGAGAAAATAAAATATTTTATTATTACATCGTCATCATCAGATGCTGCCATCTCCACAACGAAGGTTGGCTGTAATGGATCTCCAACGTCTTCTGTCTCTTGTCTTGGTGGTGCACTCTGATAGACTCTTTCCTGTCCATCTCTTGATGTTATCTTCCCACTTATAGCGCTGTCTTCCCCTTGCACGTTTGCCTTCAACTCTCCCTTCTATTATGGTCTTCTGTAAGGTGTTATGCCTTTTTATGTGGCCAAAGTATTTTAGCTGCCGAACTTTGATCTCCCTCATTAGTTCTCTTTTCATACCTAGATTTTCTAGGACCTCCTTATTTGTTTTCTTCTCTTTCTGTGAGATACGCCTCATTCTTCTATATGTCCACATTTCAAGAGCCTCAATTCTTTCTTCCAATTGCCTGTTCATCGTCCATGTTTCTACACCATACAGTAATGCAGAATATATATATAACACTTTATGATTCTCAGTTTTAATCTGTGAGGTAACTGTTTAGATGTTGTTGAAGGCCGTTTTTGTTTCGTGTTAGGGTTTTGCAAGTGTATGTTGTTTACATACAATATTCATGCGAAGTTAATGTCCAGGGTTCTTTCTTTACGTACCTGGCAAACAAGTATTAGTTTACTTTTGTGCACACATCTCTTTCTCCAACGAAAGTAATAACTGCTGAGTGACGGTTTATAACTTTAATAAACATGAAGAACTTCACAACAGACCCATTGATGTGGTCAGGCAATTAGAGCACAATCGAGATTAATAATAGTAATAGTCACTCATGTGTATGAAACAGTCCTTTCAATAGTGAAATATAGTTGTATACTTTAAATATACGGATATTTTATAGATGAATATACCTTATGGGCCATACACACACACACACCCAGATACACATCTCAACAGCCAAAACTGCTGGTCACTGAATGCCCCCTTTTTCTCCACCCCCTTTGCTGCTAAACTCTCTCTCTCTCTCTCTCTCTCTCTCTCTCTCTTTTTGCACACGCCTCGTTAGCAATCCTTTCCCTGCCAGTCACATCACGTGACATAGAGTGGCTATTGGGCTGGGGTAGCGAAGCGACGTTCTGTGCATTCAAACTACTGCATTTTCTAACTCCCAACATTGCCCCCCTGTTCCCAAGCGGTAACCAAGGGTATTCGCTTGAGAACAGTGGATAGTTAGCACAAGAACTACTAATATATTAGGAAAGAAAAATCATACTGTTCAGACTAATATATAAGAAATAGTAATTATGGTACCAAATGACATGAAAACAGAAACATCTAAACAGTTTAGACAAAATGTCATCCAATCTTTCAAAAAGTGCAATGAATATCGTAAAATGAATGTTTCGATGGTATGGTACCTGAAAACTAAATAAGATCAGACAATGTCAACATCTGGCACAAACAATGTCACTTTCCAGTTACATTCCTTGACAATAGGTCTGCCAGAAAGTTTTCTAATCCCTTGATGGGGATAATTGTATATCTATATTCTTGAATAAGCAAGAACCATATGTGTAATCTACTGTTTGTCATAGTTTTTTTTATTTAGGGATGATAGTGGATGGTGATCCGTCTGGAGGTAGAAGTGTACGCCAAGTAAATAGCGTGATAACTTGCCCTTACACCAAATGATGGACAAGAGTTCTCTTTCACTTGTGGAATACCGAATTTCTGCTGGTAGCAGCTTCCTGCTTACATACAAGCATGGATGTGGAGTATCATTGAACCATTGTAACAAGCAACCACCAATGCCAGTCTGGGAAGCATCAGTCCTCAGAAGAAATGGAATAGTGGTATTAGGCAACACCAAAATAGGTGCCTTGGAAAATACAGCTTTAATTTTGCTCAAAGCTCCACTGCAAGTATCAGACCAAACAATTTTATTAGGAGCACCCTTTCTAGTCCAAGATTACAGGACAGAAGAAATAGATGAAAAGTTCAGAATGAAATTGTGATAAAAGTTAATGAGTCCTAACATGCTCCTAACTTGTTTCTTTGTCCGAGGGATATCTAATTCTAATATGCGTTTGAAACTCTGCTCATCAGGGTATAACATGTGGTTACCAACACGGTGACCAAGAAATGAAATTTCTCGACAACCAATCTGAACATTTGAAGGTCTAACTGTCAAACCATGCTTTCTAAGTAGCATTAATAAAGATTTTAATCCTGTGATATGTTCTTGCCAAGAACTATGGAATAAACAGATGTCGTCTATGTATGTGATGACATCAGACCTATCTCCTAAGAGTCTCCGCATCATGCGCACAAAAGTCGCGGGAGCATTGACAAAGCCAAAACACATATAATTCCATTGGAGTCATAAATGCGGTTAGCGGTTTGGCTTTATCAGTTAAAGGGATCTGCCAATATCCCTTGGATAGATCTAGTTTGCTAAAGTATGTAGCCTGGGATAATTGTGATAAGAGATCCTCCAAAACAGGCATAGGCTCAGCATCTGTGATAGTGACACTGTTAAGACGTCTAAAATCAATGCAGATGCGAAGAGATTTGTCCTTCTTTCTAACTAGAACCATAGGAAAAGCATAGGACGATTCTGAAGGAGAAATGATGCCCATGCGTAGCATATCCTTAAGTTCACTATCCACCTGAAATCTGTAGTGTAAAGGTATAGTATACTATCTGAGTTTGATAGGGTGATCATCACTCAATGTAATATCATGAGAGATAACATCAGTGCGACCTGGAAGTTCAGTCAGCACATCAGAGAAAGATTCTAAAACAGCAAGAGCCTGTTCTCGATAACCAGAATCTAAATCACCTGATACATTTAAATCTCTCCAAGATTCGGAAGATATTAAAGGCAGCAGAGTAAAATTAAAGTAAAGACCAAACCAGAAATTGAAATTGATAACGAAGAACTGGAAAGTGTTAATGAATTTGAATACTTAGGATCAATCATCAACAGCTCTGGCGACTGTGCAGTAAAAATTAAAAGAAGACTTGCAATTGCTTCACATAAACTAATACAGATGAAAAACCTATGGCAAGGCACAAGCAAAGAAACAAAGTTACAACTGATCAGAGCATGTATATTCCCAGTAGCAAAATACGACTGCGAGACTTGGACACTCAAAACAGTTGCAAAAAAGATTACATCATTCGAAATGAAATGCTACAGAAGGATGTTGAGAATACCCTGGACAGAAAAAAAGACCAACAGAGAAGTACTGCACTCACTAAACGCACAGGAACATTGGCTCCTAAATACCATCGCAATAAGGAAGCTGAAAATTTTTCGGTCAGATAAAAAGACATAATAGTCTGGAAAAAACTGTGATGTAAGGCATGGTCCCTGGAAAAAGGGGAAGGGGTCGACCTAGACGACGGTGGACCCATGACATCACAGAGAGTCTGAACTTGTCTTTGGCTGATGCAGGTCGACTTGCCCAGAATCGTGATGCGTTCAGAGCAGCTGTAATGGAGACAACGTTCTGGAAAGAATACGTCACATGATGATGAGAGTAAAATTAAAAGAAATATTGCTCGCTGTAGAATCATCAGATTCCACAACAGCTGACAAAGTGTGTCGAATAGGTTCATCAGAAAGACTGTCCAAGATACGTTCTAACTCAGCAGGGCGCCCCACATACAATTTTAACATATTAATGTGAAATGTTTTGATTTTGCCCCTTATGTCAATGGCATAATCTACATCAGTTTTCTTCTCAACCACTTTAAAAGGGACCTGCCAGGAAATTAGCAGTTTATTTTCCTTGGTCGGAAGAAGTAGCAATACTTGTTCTCCTGGTAATATCGAACATAATTTTATAGATTGGTTGCAGCGCAGTCTCAACCTGTGCGAAGCATTACATATAATACTTGATGCATAAGTACATGCATCCACAAGGCGTTGTCTGAGATTAATGACCAGCTCATAGCTGGTGCGAACGGTATTATCCTCCACTGATCCCAACAACAAATCTTTGAGTATGCGCATAGGACCTCTAGGGTTGGCACCATAAACCAACTCAAATGGCAAAAAGCCAGTGCTCTCATGGGGCACTTCTTTGTAAGCAAATAAGACCGCTGGCAACATTCGGTCCCAATCACGAGGACATGTCTCAGTGACTTTGTCTAACAAATGCTTCAACGAGCCGTTGAAACGTTCGCAAACGCCATTGCTTTCCGGATGGTGTGGGCTAGTGAAAGAATGCTTAATTGCTAACATGTTCTCAATATCTTTCATCATCTGAGAAACAAATTGGGTACCTGTTGCTGTCATTTTTGACGGAGTCATCTGTCAAGTTATTTGCTTATGTTTTATTCATAAGAATAATTGTGTCTTCACCTGCGATGTCAGGTTGATTAGGGGTTGTCTTCCCTTGTTTATTCATTCATTGTGTTTGACCTTTAAGGTCAAAGGTAGACAGTTCTGGCGTATGCCCATAGGCAGGGTTTTTCCAGCGGGAGTTGAGTTAGACTTCCGGCAAGCCGTGAAGTGTCCTGGGTTTTCTGAAGGGACCAAGGGTCCATTGTGTTTTTCGGGGTAAATCTTCGAAGTGACTGCGATGGCAGTTTTCCCCAGTGAATCTCTGTGCGTTGGAATGACAGCAGAGTTCCTTATTATGTTCTGTGGATTCGGTTACAGGTAATACCGACTTTTTCAATTACTATGCTTTCGGTGGCAGAACATGTTAGAAGATTGCCTAGTCTGTGAACTGCAGCTCACCGATCCTCCATTTCAGAACTTATATTTTGTGCTCGAGGTAGCCATCCAAGACTATTAGTCTTTATATTGTCCAGAAATCCAGTGACGAAGATATATTGTGGGAACCGCAGATTGGCGGTATTTATGTCTACAATAAGCATTACTGCAGGGTTGATGGTAACCTGCTTATCAGAAGTACACAGCTGACGTCAGAACGAGGACTGTGTTTTCGGCTAATGTACTACAGCCTAATACAGTGCAATTGGCGGGGAATGCCAAGTTGCACCTATGTGTCAAAGTGATTAAGGTATCTGACGCGTTTAGTCAGTGATACCAGGGCGACGCCACGAACTGTCATTATTGAAGAACATTGTATTGACTATGCACGAATATTCAAATGTTTACCAGCTTGTTGAATGCCTAATGTATACCTATCGATTTCCGGTCAGCATGACCTTGTTACACTGACTGTTCCTGTTGATACCATGTGTGTTCTCGTCAATAAATGTTTTGAAACGTGCCTGCAGTGTCCAAGCATCCTTGACTACTGCATGTGAGTGTATGGGTTGCAGGATCTACATATATACGAGCCTAAACACATTCGCGCCTTCATTCGCACCCACACTAAGTTCATCATACGCTCGCACTACACACCTAACAACATGTATACTGTCTTGGGCCAGTGATCACCTTAACAAGAGAAAAAGACAGTTACAGTACCACGATCTGATAAGATTTCCTCAGGAAATCCTATGGGGCAAAAAATAACACATAAAGCATCAGCGACAGCTGCTGATGTGATGGTCGTCAATGGTATGGCCTCCGGCCAACGTGTACATAAGTCTATACACGTTAGGATATATCGATATCCTCTATCGGACTTGACTGACATAGGACCAACTATGTCAACTGCAAGCTTGGTGAAAGGCCGTAATGGCACATCAGTGACTTGTAAGGGTGCAGCATGGTGCTTGCCCTACGTGCCACCTTTTGACAAGTTGTTCATGACCTGCAGTATAGCTTTACGTCTTTGTTAACACAGGGCCAATAAAAATTCGAGGTGACACGAAACAGATTACTCTTAATCCCATATGATCAGCTAAAAGCGAGTCATGGGCAGTATTCAATACAATAGGCCTAAAACTCTTTGGAATAACTACCTGTCTCCTGACTGAAACATAGTTGTCAAAGCATCTAGTCAGTACTGAGTTTTAAATTTCGAACCAGTAACGTGAAGTTTTTGTCTTTTTGACATGTTTGCTCTCTGCTAGAGCAAACAATGGTTGCAAAGCAACATCTTCGCGCTGTTTGGCCCCGAACGACTGGTGGGAAACATTATGAACATTCTGAAGAAATGCTCTCTCAATAAATGGTATAGCTGGCTCTGCCTTGGATTCAGCGGCAAGCTGCGCCTTAGTGACCACCGCGTTAGCCAACACTGGGTGAGATTCAACCCATTTATGTATCTCCACTGGAGAGCAATCCTTAATAACTGGTATGTTACCAAGGATAATGTCTGATACTGGTTGCTCAAGGACACATGCCCTTACCTGACCCGTAAAGAAAGGTGTGGCAGTATCTATTTCTGCCACTGGGTAACACTCTATACACCCTCCACATGTTAGGCACTTCAGCGTTTTACCAGTGAAGGCAGATTCATCAATTAACGATCTACGGACTCCGACAGTGGTACATCCAGAATCATGAAGGACACTCACAGGCCTGTTATACAGGAAACCAGCAAATAACGTGAGGCGTCCCACGTTCTCACAAGATGACATAGCGGGTAGAGCCTGCCCACAAATCAATCTGGGCTATGAACCAGGTTGGAATAAAGATTTGCACCCATAACAACTTTCATCATTAAGTGAACTAACAACACATGCATTGGCATGGATGGCTCCCTTCTCGTCATTCTTCTTTGTAGTTACACATGCATTACCCCTATCATGGTTGCTATTGTCATGATGTCCACAGTGTTTGGTAGTACTGTTTCCATAGTATTTCTTAAAAGGTCTATTCCTAGCACATGACCAACATCTGCCATTATTCCTATTACCACTGTAGTGTGCGTTGTCTTGTGTGGGTCTATAATCCATCCGTTTGTGATGCATTTCATCACCATGGCGAGAATTGTGCCGCCCCTAACCTTGGTTTGAATAACCATAGTCTCGTCTCTGTGAGAAGTTAGATGGTGACCTCTGCTTTGGGAAGTTATATTTTCCATGGTAGTTGGATCTATAGCCTTGCCTTATTCTTCTGTCCACACTCTGTTGTCACATAGAGATTTATGATCAATAAATTTTCTATATTCTTTTCTACCCGTGTCCTCAACTTTATTATCGCTCTTTTATCCTTTTCCAGTTTTTTTCGCATTCGTTCGTTTGCGACAAAATATTACTTTCCCATTCAAACTTTCGCCTGTTTCTATTCTCATTTAGAAACGCATTTTATTGCATAATATGTCAGTCCCTGCACGAAACAAATAACTGTGAAAATACGTTCTGGTCAGACATAGGAGCAGACATTTGTCTACATTTTCATCTGACACGAGTTTTCTTCAGCTAAGTTTCTCGGCGTAAGGCGTGGAAACTGTCATCTGCATCGCTCAGAAATAAGACATGTCGGCATGAGGTGTTAAGATGCGTATTGACAGGTTATGGCAGGCGTCTGAGTTTATGTGAAGTGTTAGACGAGAAGGATTTTCGAAATAACGTGGGATCCTTTGTCTGTTTCATATATCTACCCAGTAGCTGAAACTTGACTTCATTCAGTCCTCTTAAATCTGCAGTAGACAGATCACTCGTGCTAGAAAATATCTTGTATATTGCAAAGTTCTGAGTTTCTTGGCAACATTTTGCCGAGTTCTAGACTACCATTACATTGAAGGATTCTAGTTCGTGGTATTAATCTGTAGTTCTGTGTGGAGGTAAATATATATATATATATATATATATATATATATATATATATATATATATATATATATATATATAGTAGAATTGAGTGATTCAGTGATAACCGCTTATTTCAGTTTACTAGTTAGATTTCTGTGCAGAAGAAATTAATTTATAAGTCTGTTATATTCGCTAGTCGACATGTTATAGTGGAAAGCAGAATAAATTATAATTTCTAGCTTAAACTCATTCGGCTATTAATAAATTTTATTAAATTGCCAGTAATTCGTCGAGTGTATTTTAAACTAACTTATACCTGCACTGATTCATCATTGAGTATTGACGAGATACGTACGTATTTCTAATTCATGATGATTGATTTTATGAATATAACTTATATCACGGGAGATTTAAACGATAAAAACAAGCTCTACGCTTGAAGTTTATAATGTAAGTTATAACCGAGGAATAGTATGTATAAGTATTTTATATGTTTGTTTTTCTTTATTCAGTGAAAACTGGGGTAGCCCAACTCTACCAGCGTTTAAGTACTGATGAGAAATATCTGTGAAGAACTAAACATTCTTTTAATTAAAGACGTGTGGGTATACAAAGTAAAACCTGTCTGGCATTGTGTTTGCATACAGAAAGACAGAGTACCCATTTCCCCAAACTTTAAGACAAATTGAATAACTGTGCCTACCGAGCCAGATTAAATTCTTCCTGATAAAACATCAAGTACATGCAGCCTCTGTGGCGAAAAATATTACCAGCATTAACTTTCCGACGATTTTGACAAATGGTGGTAATAATAATTTTTTTGAGAGAAGTTACCAACCGGTCATTTTCCTAAATACGGAAAACCTCGTGATTCTGACATTTTGTGGGCCCGCTAAAACTAATTCTTACCTGAACTGAGTAAAGTGACAATAACTAAATCTGAACAAAATATCGCATGAAGAGGACGCTCCCCGGACCCATTGGATGAAACCAAGATCTGCAGAGCTGGGTATCCGCTTCATCAAACGAAAGGCAGATTTACGTTGGGTGTGTCATAAAGTGCTCCAGACGGCGAACACCATCCAGACATTAGGTAAGAAAGTGAGACAGGGATCCCTGCTGAAAGAACAGAGTGAGAGTAGACTGAGGGATGTTTTTTTTTATATATGCACCCACTTTGTAATTTCTATATGCAAGTTTTGTTGCTAACAATATTTTTCTTAGGATAGATCAGAGTATCCAAGTATGTTCATACCTTTAAAGGGAAATCTTAGACTAAATCATATGTATCCGTGACTCTTTGGGACTATATTTTGTCTCCTAACAGGACTGTGGGCTATACATCGAGGGAAAAAAATCATACCAACGGGTCTATCATTCTTGTAGCACTTCATTGACTTTATGACTATCTGTATATGCTTAAATGTAATTTTTTTATGTGTTGTGATGGAATTTTATTATGATAATTAAAATTCATTAAACTTAATCAGTGTGGCGGCCAGTTCGTTCCCAAATATCCATATTTTCATTGTCATAGTTTCACGTTTGGGACGTCTATTGTCGTCACTTATGTGTGTGGGTATGTGAGGAATATATATATTAATATATATTATATTAGATTTGTCTGACTAATCAAACTCTGTTGTAGATGATAGGCTGACTGAGAGAAGCTTCTCGAGGGTCAGAGACAGAATCTACTATATTTCCTCCACCTCACTCGTGAAATCTATTTCTATTTTATCACCTCCCACTGAGATATCACTTATTTCTATGTCTATTCAGAAGGGACCAAACTAAGTCTTAATCACCTATCGCAAATCTACGACATATGTGAACGAGGTCTCTGACCACCATCTCTATAGTCATGACAAGCCACACATACTGGGAGTGCGTCCTTTATAGTTGGTTTGTGAACCTCTTTATCTGGGTGAGCTGTCATATATTGTCGCCCGGCAAACAAGTATTAGTTTACTTGTGTGTACACATCTCTTTCTCCAGCGAAAGTAATAACTGCTGAGTGACGGTTTATAACTTTAATAAACATGAAGAACTTCACAATAGACCCATTGATGTGGTCAGGCAATTAGAGCACAGTCAAGATTAATAGTAATAATAGTCACTCGTGTGTATGAAAC
The DNA here is from genome assembly GCA_024509875.1 of Oreohelix idahoensis. Classification (NCBI taxonomy): domain Eukaryota; kingdom Metazoa; phylum Mollusca; class Gastropoda; order Stylommatophora; family Oreohelicidae; genus Oreohelix; species Oreohelix idahoensis. Next base: position 115,044 of record JAMPIV010011374.1, read on the forward strand.
AATCCTTTCAATAGTGAAATATAGTTGTATACTTTAAATATACGGATATTGTATACATGAATATATCTTATGGGCCATACACACACACCCGGATACACATCTCAACAGCCAAAACGGCTGGTCACTGAATGACCCCTTTTTCTCCACCCCCTTTGCTGCTAAACTCTCTCTCTCTCTTTGCACACGCCTCGTTAGCAGTCCTTTCACTGCCAGTCTCATCACGTGACATAGTGTGGCTATTGGGCTGGGGTAGCGAAGCGACGTTCTTGGCATTCAAACTACTGCATTTTCTAACTCCCAACAGATGTCAGTATATGTTTCATGTTGTTCAATGTAGCTTTGGCCATTCCTATTCTCTTCTTGATTTCTGTTTCACATCTGCCATCTTCTGTTATTATATGACCAAGATATAAGTAGCTCTTGACTTCCAGGATTTTCCCATTTATGCTTATCTTTAATGTGGGCTTATCGTCTGTTTTGCTAATTATCATAGTTTTTGTTTTCTCAATATTAATGTCCAATCCATATTCATGGCTTATTCTGTTCACTTGCTTCACTAGCTCTTGTAACTCCTGTTCGCTTTCAGCTAACAACACGGTATCATCTGCATATCTAAGGTTGTTTATTGACCTTCCACTGATGTTCAGTCCTAGTATTTCCTGTATCTGTTTGAAAATGTTTTCGGTGTATAGATTAAATAGACAGGGGCACAGCACACAACCTTGTCTGACACCTCTTTTTATGTCTATGTATGGTGAATAATTCCTTCCAGATCTTACTGTGGCAGTTTGCTCCCAATAAAGGTTACTGGGTATTCTTATATCTTTTCCATCAATATCTATGTCTTCAAGGCATTCAATTATTTTCTCATGATGGACTCTGTCAAAAGCCTTCTTATAGTCAATGAAGCACATGTACATACTTTATTACATACAGCCTTATAATTCGAGATGTAATAAAGATATTGTAATATATATTGTAAGAAGACAACGCTCGCGATGGATGGGACACACAAGTATAACAAGCATGAAGAATCTACAATTTTAGGGAAGATCAAAGAAAAAAGATGCTTGAATGCTCTCCCTGAAGCCATTACGCTCCATGGATACCTCTACACCGAACTGTAGATGAGGAAGAGTATGGGGTGAGATATGTGGACATGAGGTACCGTATAGCATATATATGTGTTCTGATGTCAGACTGTATCGGCTGCGCCGTTCCTCTGGACTAACCAACAAAGGCATGCTGCATGGGCAGCAGCTTGACCTCTTTATCCAAGTGCCCAACCTCATGACCACCTTGACATCGCTTCGGGGCCGTGTTCCTGTAGTTTAGCGGTTTTCAACCTTTTTGAGTACATGGCTCCCCTGACCAACTACATTCTTTCTGCGGCTCCCCTGTGGGATAACTGGTAAAAACTCTAGCGATGTTTCGACATTTAGCCTAGCTTTTTTTTTTTAGCAAGAGAGCTCTGGAAAGGCTTTTAAACAGTGTAATTTTTTTTTCAATGCAATTGGACAATCTGTTAAAAAAAAAAAAAAATTACACGTACAAGAAAAAATATACACATAGTGCACTTTGAAAACCCTACTATAAAAAAAAAACAGCACAGATAAAGTAGTTTCTTTCTAACATTTTGTTTTATTTGTGTCTGAAAATCATTCACTGATATACTGCACTCATGATTCAATCTCCATAACAAAAAACTTGTACGGTAAAACTAAACAAAAACTGTGATGAACAAAGTGCCAGTCACCTCAGTGTGAAACTTGAGCTTCCTTGCTTGTTGTTTGTGATAGTGGTAACCCAAGTTCTGTGCGATTAATCGTGAGAGCGAATGCTCACGGCTGTTTGTGCCCTATACCAGAGCGCTCTTTTAGTTTCGGTGACCGGAATTCTGACACCGGGTATAAAATTTTCGTGTGCACCGTAAAAGACAATTTAAGTTTTTGGCGGGGAAAATCAGCTGTTGTGTGTGTAAAATCTGTAAAATATAAATCATTACACACTCGTTCTGGATAAACACAGCGCTAAAATTCTTTTGTGTACTATAACTTTGTTCTCTGCTCTATTTTTGATTGCATTTTTATTTGTTTGAAATTAGTTTTGACGGAGTTACAGACTTTTGAAAACAGCGTCATCATTTGAGGAAATTCATAAAATAAGTAATCTTTTTATTAATTTAATATCTAAAAATCGGCCCATTCGTTTGAGTTTATAATTATAAAGACTTCTCGAAGGGAAGTTAAAGATTATTTCCACATACTTTTTTTTTTGGGTTTCATATCTTGAGAATGTGTGGTAGTCAATTTTTTTGAGTTTGGCATTACAAGAACAAGCATATTGTCACCAGATTTTATAGCATTTAAATTACTGTAAACGCATTCCTGATTCTCACAAATCTTAAATAAGGTTGTACAAAAATAACTTTTTGTAAAGCACCATCTGTTTTTGCATTTTCATTAATTTATAATGATATTTAGCTACGTATATAAGCGTCAGAAAACATGTAAATCTATAGATAGATTACTTCCACATACTTTGTTCTATCTTTCAAGTCTTGTTAATCTTGTATTTATAATATGAATTTTTTTTTTAAATTGTGTGTGAGATAAGGACTGTTCCATTAGTGTTCTTTGGTAGACAATCCTGTGCACACGACGGCTGCCAAAGAATTCTAAGTAACTGTTTGTATATCTTCTTTCATTCACAGATAAAGCATTCTACATCCTGGTGTTATACTTGATAGTCCCAAATATTCCTCTATCTTTCTACATAAACAAGTAAACTATACTACATAACAACGAAATGGAACATACTGTTTTGCATCATATGAATTGTGCCAGTGCACTGTGCAGAGCCTGTGGCAAGAGAGCATTAACTTCCAAAACAACACGTTCAATTCAGAAAGCACTGAACTGTTCTAATTACGTTAATGATCTGTTCTTTGTGTTTGGAATTAACGTATCAGATGATAAACCCACACAGCATTCGACTATATTTTGTAAGAAGTGTTACTTACGAATACAAAACTCAAAAAAGAGGCATAATGAGAAGTGTCTTGAAACAGCCAAGTTACTATCGGAAAACAGTCAGCACATCTGGAAAGACTAAAACCATAATTTAACTATAAGTGAATGTCAACTGTGCAATTATGTTGCAAAGACATCTTTTGGTGTTTTAAAAACAAAAAGCTGCTCTATCCCCTGTGATGTTCTTTCTGACCCCTCCATGTCTAGTCAGTCATTTAGCTGTAGTCAGTCAGTTAGTTTGTAGTCAGTCAATTAGCTGTAGTCAGGATAGCTCTGTACCGTAGGAGGTTGATGTGCCTGCCCACATTAGTGATGATATTGTTCAACTGGAGGTTGATGTGCCAGCTCACATTAAAGGCGATACCATTATTCATTTGGAGGTGGATAACACTACTCACCCTAGCATGCCAGTTTTTGTTGCCACATCTACACCTACCAAGTCAGTTATACATACGACAAGTACATCCACCTCGCCTGTCTTCAAAAGCGACATCACAGTACAACAGTTACTTGCTAAGCCACCTTCACAACCACTAACACAAAAGGAAGAACCCCTATTCACATCCATTGTTAGAAAAAAAACTAGAAACAGCAAAAAGTAATATCATAAAATGCAAAACCAGAGGACAGCCTATTGTACTACAAAAACTAATTAAACATAGAAGAGAAACATCAGTCACCAGAACGCCAACAAAACGTAATCGATCTCAATTGCTCCACACTGTTAGAAAACATATTGCTGGAACATCAACTGATTCATTAGACCTGCAGCAGACACATGAACTACAACGCTGTTCAGAAACGTCACGTCAGGAAATTTGCAGGAAAGCAGGCATTGAAAGTAGAGTTAGAATATCCAAAGAATTAGCAATAGCCATGAAGGAAACAGTAGGTCTTACGTGGGCACAGGAGAGAAAACAGAGAAGATTGAAAATTGAAAGACGCGCCAGCGGTATTTAAAATATAATTTCACAATTAAAATTTATAATGGAAACTCATTTGTTACAAATTTCTCCATCTGTGAATGTACAGATTCATCCTATAAAAAAAAGGAAGTGTGAATGATAATTGAGCGAAATTTTGGGGCTAGAGCAAATTATGGCAGTTGTTGCTTGAGATTGACAGAATTAACAGAGTGTGGAAATCATTTAATAGATGTATTTATTAAATACACCTATTTATCTATTAAATTGAACATTTCGTTTTACTCATGACCATACTCATTTTTACATGACCATCGTGATGTATGATTGAGATAATTGTTAGCTCTCATGTTTTTGGGGACAATCGGGTGTGTTATTTTAAGGTAATAAATGTGGACTTGCAATTTAATGTTTCAATAATTCATGTTTGACGCATGAAACCAAAACAAAACTTTGATATCCATTTTCTGCAGGTTTTCTACTTTTGATTTCTGTAATTTGTTATGCATGTTGATTGTGACGGATTTAGTGAAAATTGCATTATAAACAAACCATAACAAAATATAAAAAAAAAACGTAAATTTTACACTAGTTCAGACTATTATATCTTCTGTTCTAATTGTGATAAAATGTTTGTTCTTGTTCTAAAATTTACTCTAACATTTCTAGTCTAGCTTTACGCAAAATTAAAGCCGGTATTTATAATAATAAAGTAGCCTAAAAGCATTAATTAAGCCCTATCAAAAGTAAACATCGCCACATGTTTTTCCCATAAGGAAGTTGACCACGTGACCTCTGTCAAGTGGGCTATAAATAGCGCGGTCGGCGAAAAAGGGGAAATAACTAAAAGATCGCTGGCAAACATGTTATGATGATGGATGGGGAGGTAGCAAACTGATGGTTGATGTATTATATCTCTATTGTGAATGAAGACGAACAAACTTCTACTGTAGTAATTATTGGCTGAAACACTGTTGACGATTAATGTCTTTATTAATGTCAAAAGAACGTATCTACAATGAGCGAACACTGTGCCTCAATATAAAGTAGAATGGACTTCAAGTACAGTCTTAACGTTGACGTTCTAGCTGGTCAGGAAGTTGTTCCTTCATACATCTGCCTACTGTTATGTTTTCTAAGTCTGGCCGTTGTCAAACTTGCTGGGTAATTCTTTAAACAAATTCTACTGTGTTCTTCTGGCTTGGATGTAGTATACTGGTCCACTACCAGAGGTTGAAACTTTATCCGTTAGCCCTTTTAGTATTCGTTAATGACGTTAGTCTATGTCTGTACTGGCTAACCCTGCTTGCACGTGATTCTCGAACTATCTTCAGAATTGTAATCTAGTAAATGATCTACATACCATTTTCCTTGACGAGATGCTCGAACGAAATAACTTGACCATAACTCGAAAACAACATACCGTTGCTGGAAGAATCTTGATCTGTCTTCCCTGCAAAACTGCAGTCAGTACTACACTTTATAATAGTACTCGAGCTGGTTTCTTCCTTCTACATTGAACAGATGTCTACCCTTGTTAGCCTACGCTAAGTTTCACACAGCTGGCTTACAGCAAGGAGTAAACTACAGGGTAAAGAGCGAGCGAACTTTTCCCGACTACCCACGGGTTTATATACCCCTATGTTATGTCACAAATTATAACTCGTTACTCTACTCTCAGTTATCTCCCTTTTCCTATCACATGTTACACATCTTGACACCAATTGAGATACAGCTACCCTCATTTCCTTCTCCACATCAAGTCTTGATCTGAGCTTGGTTTTTATGACAGCCACTGCTGAAAACCCAGCCTCGCAGAGATAGGAGGTTGCAAAGGGAATTAATATCTTCAGTGATCTCTTGCTCAAGCTTGGGAACTCCTGTTTTACTGAATACCAAAATTTTGGCAATGCCATGGATGGAAACTTCGCTTGTAGTGAAGAGTCTGATGAACGTTCTATCAGTTCTTCCTCTTCTGCAGTACTGAAGTCCGAAGGAGCATCGCTACTGAAGGGAATAACTGTTATTTTTGCATACCCCAGTGGGCTGATAAAATTGAAAAATATTGCTGGGTTGGTAAGTCCAGTTAAATTTATAAGTTACTCGTAAAATGTTTCTCAGGTATCTTTAGCAAATCTCGCTCTTAAATGAAATTGGTGACGCACAAGCCAAGAAAAAGAGACAACATTAACCAATCAGAAAAAAAAAGACCGCTGGATGCCCTTGTGATCAGATCTGCTAGGGATATAAGAAAAACAATTCTGGAAAAATGTTACTCCTCCATATCTTCTTCCTCTTTCGTTCGCTTGAAATATATTGTTTATATCTGCAATGTTGTTTCTTGTATAAACTTCACTGTCTTTTATAGTTCATACAGAGGTCCGTATAGTTTTGCTTCCAGTGTTGTTTCTCTGGGCCAGTGGGTTTACTTCAATATATCATATTCGGGGCAATCGGTTGTGTCCTGTTCTGAGGCGCAGAATGACAATTTGTTCTGATCTGTTCATAGCTTGGTAGTCATCCTGCTTTGGTGTTGGTGGCTTTCTGATTGATTTGATCATCTTTTTCTTCTGACTCCTCCATATAGCTATATATATATATATATATATATATATATATATATATATATATATATATATATATATATATATATATATACACACACACAGACGGGGACAAGGCTATCTCTTATCCACTCCGTTAGTCCTGATTAAATTTAAAAGGCACAGTGTTTTTTTTTAATGCCTACACTATCGCACGTCGCTTAAGTAGCTATTAATTTGGTCGGCGTCTGATAGTTTAGTCGTATGATATTAAATAATAGGCACTTATAATAAATACGCGCAATGAAATAAGCGTCAATTCTTTTCTGTCACTATCGGTTGCGCCTAGCATTTAAATTTAAACCAGTCAACTAAAACCGTCTCTTCTAGTGTGAGAAAGCGTGTGGTGAAAATTAACATTATAACTGAACACGTGGTATGAAATAGCTACGCGTTATTTTATTTCACTAGTTTTACCAGCTAGAAAATCTCAGTGAATTATAATGGTAAAAGCTAACACTTTTAAACAAGTAAGCACTAATTTCTATTACCAAAAATCAGAATGAAAAAATCCCCACGAATGATAATAACTCATTTAGCGAAATGGTTCTAGAACTGCGTGCTTAGACTATCCAAAAATTTTGACTGAAAATGATAGCAGGTTTAAGAAAACACAGTTTATATATCATTATATTTCTCTGATCTATCGTTGATGATGTTACTTTTCACGTTACCACGTGTAAGGAGAATCAGAAACAGAGATTCCAGATAAAAGCTTTACGGCCAGTCTTTCGTCGAGGTTTCAACCGACGTCAAAAGACTTAAGTTCCCTCACGGGTTTTCTCTGTACGAATGCCCGCTTCTGAAGATCAAAGAGCCCAGGAGTTTCAGGCTTCCCCTGAGTACGAACTTCAAAGGGTCTGTGTTTTTCACGTGCGGTCTGTCAGGTATCGTATGATTGACAGATAAGCTCATGTGATAAGACGAGGTAAACAAACCTGATTCGCTACCTGTTATGACGGGCAGGTCACGAAAGTCTGTAAATACTTCGTTTGCTTATGTTCAAAGAAAAGAGGCGTGGATGAAAAAAAGTAAGCTTGTGTGAGTACAGTCAGTAAATGCATAGTTTTGCTAGCAAATCATAGAGCGCTAACGGGATTACAAAGACTGTCAGATTACTGTAGGCTCTATTTCCATTATACGTCACACATAGGCCTTCAACAAACTTATGCAAAGTCTTCCTGTCCCATGCCATCAACTCAAGGTCTTTCATGTCTGTCTCCAGTTCTCTTCTCCAAGTGTTTCTTGGTCTCCCTCTACATCTCTAACTCTGGGGATTCCAGAACAAAGATTCCATTACACAGGTAATGCTATCAACAGGTTTGCTCAATGTGTGTCCTATCCATCTTCAGCTTCTTCTCATCTCTTGTTCCACTGGCACTTATCTGGTTCTTGTCATCAGTTCCACATTAGTAATCTGTCCCCCATCGTATGTAACTTTTTTTGTTGTTGTTGTTTGTGTGTCGTTCTCCATGTTTCAGAGGACTGACTTGACATATGAATTTAAATTCTGCGCATTGATAATAGCCAGACCAATTTCCCTCATTATTTCAAATTATTGTTTATTCAAGGGGTTTCATGGAACCCCTGATGATGTGTCGTGGAACTCTGGTTGGAAATCACTGCTCTACATGAAAACCACTGTGAAGTTTTGAAACGATAACAAAACAAAGAGTGAAATTAGCAGAGAATAATTTTTTTTTTTAAATTTGTTTCATCATACAGAAATAATGTCAACTGACTGAACCTTTAGGGTGTTCAGCTGGCCAAATTCCCTACCTAATTCCTTGGCTGAAACTATCTGGGTGTTTATTTGGCCAAATTCTGTAACATGCTTTCTTGTGCACCTTTGTACTGGATTTAGATCTCCTCCGAGTGCCAATACCAAATCTCTCTTCTGTTGTCTGGCTTTGTTATCTTCTGGGTGATCACAGTTTTATTACCATTTTGTTGCATATGTATGACTGAAGCTATACATACTGTCAAGTTTTCATGAGTAACTGCAAGAAGTAGAAGATAAGAAAAACATAAACATGTGGCTCATATCATTTGTTCTTCTTTTTATTTGCTAATACTCAAATGATGCAAACTTTCTTTCATTTATTCTTTACCCTTAAACTTCCCATGGAGCACAGACCTGTCAGCATAAGGTTTTCCATGTCTACCTAACTTCCTATCAGCATAAGGGTTTTCCATGTCTAACTTATCTCCTATCAGCATAAGGTGTTTCCATGTCTACCTCATTCCTTTAATGCCTGCCTCCATTCTTCTTGTGTTTTTCATTCTCCCTCTCCCTCACCATGAGGACACCAGAACAAGGACTGCCTTGTAATGCCATCAACAGGTTTCCTTAATGTATGTCCTATCCATCACCAACATCTTGTAATTTCTTGTTTCACTAGCACTTACCTTGTTCCTGTCATCAGTTCTACCTCTAATTAATGCAAACTTTACTACAATAAATATTCACCACCTCTTACTTAAGAATTCAGAACAAAAATTAGTCATTCTTCAAATTTATTTATTTTAAAAATATATTTCAACATTAGAACTCATGATTCATATTATATTGAATATTCAACTGATTACCTCAGGATAATAAGTACTATTGAATAAGGTAAAGGTAAAGGACCCGTTACACGCCCATTGATGCATATTGGGATATTGTGTTAGGCTCATATTTCTTGACCATTGGCACACTAGGTGTGATGTGGTCAGCATCACACCGGCCGCCTTTAACCTTCCCAGACTTGCGCTGGTACCCAATTCATGAGCCTGGGTCGACCCCGAAGCCGTTTGTGGTCTAAAAAATCCCACCTCAACTGGGGAACGAACCACGGACCACCGTGCTAAATAAACAATACAACCCACTATTATCTGTCAAAGATAAATGCAGGTAAACACTTTCACTACTTTCAATATACTCCACAGGGAGCTAGAGGGTTAACAAGTGAACATGTGTATCATAGCAATTAAACTGTGTAGATCTACTGTCCTGGTCATGCAGGAGTACGCTGACAGACTAGCTTTGAGAGCACCTATAGTGGGGACGTTGGATATGGATACGAGTGCAATAATAAAGACAATGCAATTGATGAAGCAACAAGGCTAAGAATGCTGGAATTTGGCATCAAACACAAAACATGCAGAGATGGACATATGAGAGGATGCATCCGCTGTGTATACAACCAGTGCGCTACAGGAACAGTTAGCATTCCTACCCGTAGACATTTCATTTGTGAAATGAGACTGAGCATCTGTGGGTTTGCCCAGAGTGCAATGAGGTCAATACTGATCAACAAAATAATTAACTAAACAGTTACCTGCAAGTGTGGCAAGCAAATCTCATGACAATATACCACCATTAAAAAAAAAAGCAAACACTATGTTATAGTTTGCAAGTATGACAAGGAAAAAAGTCACGACAAAGTACCATCATTCAAAATACCAAAGATTGTGTTATGATGTGAAATAAATAAAGGGTGCTTATTAAGAAATAAAGAAATAGAAAACTAGACAACAGAAAAACAACAGAAGTGATAGGCTTACCGAGGACTTGAACTCAGGAACAGGAACACCGCCTTGCTACGAGTGAATCGCAAATAAACTCACTGCCAATTAAGCACCACTTAGTGCTTCATGGACAGTGGACATCAGACCGTCACCCTCAACACAATTACAGAATTGTGGACAGAGGAATGACCCAGATTAATTATAGGCGTAATCGCTTCTAGAGTTCTCCTATTCACCAGCACGGATCAAATAACACAAAGCAGACAGTAATAGTGTGTTCAGTAAATGATAGATAAATGAGAACAGTGAAGAATAGTTCGAGGTTGGTACAGTAGGAACAATGAAATAAATATAGAGGAAAACCAGAGGCCTGCGAACAATAAATAAATAATATTCATAAAGGGGTATATTGCAGGCATTCATAAGAAATAATAATCATAGCCCCCTCAGTCATAACTGACTATGAGAAGGTGACATCCCTCAGCTACTTTTTTTCCTCGCGTTCCTTTCAAAGTTTTCTCCTCTCTTCTGCTTGCAGTGAGAGCTTCAATCACTGGTATCAATCTGAGGTGGTGCAGTAAGGAGCATCACCATATGGTGTGATAGGCAGCTTCATCCTCCCAGGTTGCCGGATTTATGTCCAGTGCCCTCATGTCTCTCTTGCACACATCTCTGAACCTCAGCTGCGGTCGCCCAACTGTTCTTTTGTATAAAGAAATAAAGAAGTAGAAAACTAGACTACAGAAACACAACATAAGCGACAGGGTTACCATAGACCTGAACCCAGGGTATTCAGAATGGCACCATTGCCTTGCTATGAGAGTGAATCGTGACTAACAAGTATGACAAGCAAATATGACAAAGTACAATACCATTCAAAAAGCAAAGATCATGACAAAATACCATCACCCTTAAGAGGAAAATTTCAACAGGTGCCTGTGTACTACCAGGGCCCAAAATATGAGGAAGGAATAGTTACACTGTAACCTGCCAGGCATTTTGTAGACGGCCAATAAAGAGGGTTGGGCATGGGGCCCGGCTATCCCTTCCTATGGAAATTTAAAGCCAAACAACACAACACAAGTCAAATTAGGATAATTTAAATAATCCAACCTAGCCATCCAAGACAGAAGGTCCTCTGGTAAGGTGTATGACAACCTAGAGAGAGAGAAAACCACAAATGAGCCTGGGTTGATAACTCACCAATTTGTTGAATAGGTGGTATCTCAATCTGTTATGACCTGTGCGAAGTCTGAAGATTACTACTTGTTCACTTCTGCTGAGCTGGTAATAAGGATCATTTTTTGTGTGGCCTGGATGCTCTTCTTCCCACTTGTGCCTGTATCTGCGCTTGATAAAACGTTCTCGGGGATCTACGAGGAACAAAGAAAGAAAAGGATTACTGTTTCCTCAGGTATTTCATAATAAAGGGTACAATCTTTTATGGACACCCTGTATGATGTTGTGCTTGAGGCTAGCAGTCTCGTAATGCAAACAAAAGATTGCTACAGAAACCAGAGCTGCTACAGCACATGACTGCTTCGGTGCAGGCTTCTTTCAAAAGGACCAGCTGCAATGGTGGCTCCGTGCTCCATGGGAAATGAAAGAGAAATGAACGAATAAAGTAACACATTTATTTTGTCAGCGGTCATGAATATAATCTGCTGGAAACAGTTAATTAAAAGAAAAGGTAAAGGATCCCGTTACACGCCCATTGAGATATATTGGGAATATGGTGTTAGGCCCATATTTTCTTGACCATCGGCACACTAGGGGTGATGTGATCAGCATCACGCTGGCCGCCTTAACCTTCCCGGAGTTGCTCTGGTACCCAGTTCAAGAGGCTAATTAAAAGAAAACTAAAAGCAATTTAAAAAAAAAAAAAACACAAGCAGATGATAATGTTTCTATGAATAAAAATTTGTAAAGTACAACGCAGTAATTTATTTTACTGAACACTTTTTTTGTTTTCTTTGTCTCTAGAACAGAATTCCAGATAAGTTCCAAAAAAAAAAAAAATGATAAACCCAAACTACCCCTGGTTCCAAGTAGTTAGGATGATCAATGCACAGCTGTGCTTGCTTTTGTACAATAAACTCAGATGTAACCAAACTTCCCTATACCAAGTTTAATGCACTTAAAAAATTGCACACATTAATGATTATATCAGTATCAACCAGAGGTGTAACTAGGGTTGATGGTGCCCCTTGGAAACGGTTCTTATACATATATATAAATATATTTACCCGTATGTGTGTGTCTTGTTGTTCATCCACTATCACGGAGCGATAGCTCTTGGTTATATATATGTACATCTTTCATACAATTACACATAAATTTGCGGTTGGATAAACTGGATTGTCATAAAGGAGAAGTGGAATTTTTGCATTTTTCAATGATAAAATGGCATTCAGGGCACGTGCCCCACCCTAGTTATGCCACTGGTATCAACTAAACGCCAACAATAATAACAACACCAGAAAGAGCTGAGTGCTGATCGGTAATGCATTATCATAATTACCACCACTCATCTCAAAACTTCCCCGTTTAGTTCCTGGGGGGGGGGGGGGGGGGTCTATAAAGAAACAAAAAAAGAATAGAACTACCACATTTTCAGGCATGTCATACACTGCAACTAATATGAAGTTGTGTATGGGCCCAGCAGCCTGATCATGTCAGAGAAATTACCACAGAAAACATTTATGCAAGACCATGAGAATGCTTGATTCCTAGCAGGGGGGAACAGCTGCCGTGGTGTTTCCATGCGCCATAAGGAGGGAAAAGGAAGATGATGATACTCAAAAATTATTCATCTAGAGTCTCTGGCGATAGCAGCTTAGTTCTTTCAATAGTTTGTGTAATGACCGGAGACTGCTGAACCGAACTTGCAGACATATCCACATTACCATCCTGTAACAAAACGCTGAATTCCATACCCTCTCTCAGCTCAATCCCTTCAACCATCTGAGTTTCCTCATCCTGATGACTCTCAGCATGGCTGAGAGCTTCTGTCAGGTTCACAAAGGATGCTTGACAAACCCCACACTTGTAGCTCGTTTCTTCGTCAGCAGTCTGGATTTCACCTTTGATCTGAAGTGCATGGATGTCTTCATCTTGCTTTGAATTGGGCACTTCAAAGGTTTCCGGAACCAGGGCAGCATCAATTTCTACAGGCTGCTGCATTTTCATGATTGGTTCTGTATCGCTTCCCATAGACAGCAAATTAGAGATGACATGACATTCAAGATGTTTGACCATAATGTGACGATGCTGAGTCTGCAAACCACAGGCACCACAAACAAACACTGCTTGTTCTCTGTGACTCATCGTATGAATTTGTAAAGACGTTACATTTTCAAAAAACTCAAAGCATTCTCCGCAGTAACACAAACCAACTTTGTTATTGGCAATTTCTTCTTGGGTGTGAGAGTCTATGTGCTTCAGCAGAAGATTTCTCACACGAAACGTTTCACCACATGTCCCACAACCAAGTGGCTTTGGAGCGCGGTGGAATTTGCTCATATGAGTCTCAACGGCTTTACGGGATGTGAATTCTTCACAGCAAACACCACACATGTAACCAGCATCACCCAAAACATGAACTTCCTCAATGTGAGCTCGAAGCGACCGTGTCTTCTTTACATCAAATTGCATTCCACAAAAATGGCAAGCCAGTTGTGAAACTAGACCCGCCCTTTCATTTGCAGTTACCATTGAAATCTCTGCTGGAGTCAACTCAGAATCATCAAAACCATCAATGGTTGCTGCCATTCTCATCAGATGTTGGAGCTAAGTTCAACAGAATTACCTGAGAAAATGTACAAAATGTTTACTGCAATAAAACTGCTACAAAATAGTAAAAGTTTACATCTATCGAATTTATCAGCTAACAATGCCTTCCTTAGGATAAAGCATAAAGAAAAAAAACAACAGAGATAGTTTTAAAAAACAACACAAATAACGAAATACAACAAATATAAGAATCTCTTATTACCCTCACTGCTAGAGAGTCAACTTCAGTTGGCCAGTCTAATCTAATTAAGAAGCAGAATGATTAATTAATATAATCTTTTCTTTTTTTTAAATACTGGTATGGTAGCTTGCTAAAAACTAATTCTTCTTCAAGTATTATGCAGATGGCAAAGGTGATCATGTCGCTCACCAACATCCGGTCTCCTGTGGTGTTTATCAATTCTGCTATTGGCTTCTTCCCATTTAACAATGTCAAACTAACCAGCTTATTATCTCTTTTCGCTGTCCTCTTTCTTTTTCCGTCAATGCGCCTGGTTGTCACAGTAAATGCCAGCGTCCCTCTTCTCAAAGTGTGTCACAAAAATATGGCTTGCTTCAATATTTATGAGCAATAAGCTTCCAATGTACACTGGCTTCTTTCAGAACATCCTAATTACTCCTTATTTTAAAGCTGTTCGTGGTTTTCTGAACATTCTTCTAAAAAAAAATAAAACAGGATCTCGTGGCCTCCTGGGATTTCCCTGCTTATGTATTAATTGTCCATGACTCACTTCCATATCATGCCAGGACTGGCTCAATACGACATTGAAGAACTCTTTCTTACTTCCACGGACTTACTTACTTAGTCATTCCTCTTCTACCGTGAGGTGTAGAGGTTTGGAAGAGAGAGTGCCATACTATCCTATCAGCTGTCTTCCTCCTGGCCTGGTTCTATTCTAGTCCTTGGTCCTTCAGAGACTGTCTAATGTTGTCCGTCCCGGAGGTCTGGATCTCTGGCCCTTAGACTCCCATACCTGCCATGGCAGCCAGTCTTCCATTCTGCAGACACAGCCAAACCATCTTAGTTGGGACTGTTCTACTTGGGTCAGCAGGGTTTGGGTTTTTAGGCCTTGACATATTGTCTGGTACTTCCACTGACAAAGATCAAAATAATTATAATTTCATAAACTCTTCAAAAACATGAATGTTTGCCCATATTGTAAGAAAACAAACTGTCTGTTATTCTGAGTTTTCATATAGCAGTAAAGCGTAAGGATCTATTCTTTCCTAGTGTTTTCTTTTTTTTTTTCAAACTAGGAAAGAATAGATCCTTACTCTTTACTGCTATATGAAAACTCAGAATAACAGGCAATTTTTAATTATTGCTATGCATTGCTGTAAAGAAAATTTAATGAAGATTAAACCAAAAATAGTGACAAAATGAAACAAAAACTTAATTCGAACATAATGGGCCACCCATCATGAGCGCCTGGGAGAATTGGCCTCAATACTGGCCTCTCATTCTTTAAGAATTAAAACAATGTTGAGGGTATTAAATCATGGGCTTCAGCTGCTGATTAGATTTCATGAAAACAAAGATCAAATGTATGGTGATGGTATGTTCAGTCACAGCTATGTTACTATTGTCTGCTTCTCGTTAAAAACTGAAGAAAATGTCAATAGCAAAAACTAATTCTTTCTGACAATGCTTTTGTCACATTGAGGCTAACAAGACTTCTACAGGGTGAATGAAAAGCCACGTCTTATTTTTTGAATTAATATATTATCACTTGTATCCACTGGAATACGTAAAGTACGAATACTTACTTAATTAGTTGTTTATCTCTTACCCTGGGGTGTAGAGATTTGCCACAGAGTGCATCATACTATCCTATTGGCCATCTTCCTTCTGGCTGGTTCAAATCTAGTCCTCTATCCTTCAGAGATCATGATCCAACAGTCATAGTCCATATCTGTGCCAGTTCGTCGCTTTTAAGAGCAGTTCGGGTTTCTATCAGTTCTTGTAGTCAGATTTTAAGGCAAACATGTGACTGGCCTGTGGTAAATTATTTGCAAGGTGGAGGGGCTGCTTCCTTATGGCCTCTATGCATGCTGTCTGGCTGGTTGACGGCTGTACCCACTACTGTCTTAGATGCATAAAGCATTCGGGTCAGCCTGAACCCCTCCTCACTTTTTCAGCATGGACTTGGTACCAGCCTAGGCGGAGTTAAGTGTGAATAGAATTATCAATTACTGTCATTTGAGAAATAAGTTATATTTTATATTCCCAGAAACAAAATAAAATCTAAAAGCCGCAACAATTATAAACAAAACCTGACATTACATGAGATAGCAACAACTGCTGCAGACTAAGACGTCATGTGTTGAACAAACAGAATCTCATGATAAGTTGTAATGTTAATGGTCAGTTAATTGTCATTACTATGATGTGACTTTTCAATATCCGTGCACATGTACCATTAAAGACAGATAAGACATCTACACACGTCACTCACACACAACTAAATACAATACAGTGATTCAAATGTGTATCTAAAAACAAGCCAGGCATCCACACAAACTACTGAATACAAACTTCTTCTTCTTGCGATCGCATCTTTGATGATTACACCGTCAGACGAGTTCTCATGATGAATTCGACTGTTGTTTGAAGTTCCTCTTTAACTCCATATAGCTTTGAGTTTAGTGTTGAGTCATTGGGCCAGTATATCTTTCTTAACTGGTCATACAGAGGACAGTCCTGTAGAACATGCTCAGCAGTTTGTTCGTTTAATCCACATGTGCACAGTGGTGAAGCAGACAATCGTAGCTTGTGCATGTGCTTATTCAGTTTGTTATGCCCTGTCCTGAGTCGAAAAATAGTTATCTGTCCCTGCCGGTCGAGAGTGTGATAGTCGTCTTTGGGTTGGTTCTGTTCTCTTCTGATAGTCTGGATAGCTCTCTTTTTCTCAAAGTATGTGACTTCATTATCTTCTTGTTCACATTCTCCTCCCTTTTTTGCAAGTTTATCTGCCTTTTCATTTCCGGGTACACCACAATGAGATGGTACCCACTGAAGTATGGTTCTCTTTTTGGCAGCTACCTTGTTTAGTTCATTTCTCAGATGCGGGAGTTTACCACCCTTGAGAGCTTGCAGGACAGACAGTGCATCTGTGAGGATGACTACCTGGTGGCAGTCAGAGTTGGTGTTATAAATCATATTTGCAGCTTGCTCTAGAGCTTGAACCTCAGCTGTATAGTTGGAACAGAATTTACCAGTGGGAATGTGCCTAGTCTCATAGTGGTTGTCAGGATATGAGATAAAGATACCGGCACCTCCATTCCTAACAGCATTAGTTGCTGATCCATCTGTATAGGCATGTATCCATGATTGATCGGGATAGCTTTCTTGGATCATACTCAATGTAGCAGTTCGTTTTTGCAGATCATTATACTCACATCCACTTGTGAGACCACTGACTGATGTATTAATTTGGAGGGCACTGCTGGCCTGCTCCCATGGTACAGGGTATAGGGTGGGCTTCAGTGGTGTTGTCTTCATGGATAGGTCTTCTTGATGCTGTCTTATAAGTCTTTTCCCCCCGATGCACAAAGCTGCTACGCTTTAGACGTCCCAATGCCAGATCATCTAGTCTTGCCTTCATTGGGTGCATTGGCATACTGTTGTACTTTTCCATCTGGATCATGGTTTTTGTGTCTCTTCTATGGGACAATGTCTGTAATCCAGCAACCTTCTGCATCTCTGTTATTGGTGTAGTTTTCATGGCTCCTGTAATGAGCCTGAGAGCTTGATTTTGCACCTTGTCCAAAGACTGCAGATGTGAGTTAGCAGCTGATGACCATGCTGCTGAGCTAAACTCTAAGTGTGGTCTTATTACTCCATTATAAATCTTCTTTAGATTTCGTTCATTTGCTCCCCAGTTGGTACCTGCTAATTTTCTGAGTATGCCTAGTCGTCTTCGGGCCTTTCCTTCTGCGTTTTCAATATGCTTATTCCATGTAAGCCTTTGGTCAAATGTCACCCCAAGATAGGTGGGGTAGCTTTCTTCCTTGATCACGGTTGTCCCTAGGTGTATGTTAGCTGATTTGTCCTTGGGGGCGAGGGAGAACAGTGTTGTGGAGGTTTTGTCTGTGTTTATCCTTTAGCACGCTGCATTCTTTGGCGAAAATTTTCGCCTGCAGCTGCATTCTTTTTCACAGCGTCCCGTTTCTATAGTGGGTGACCCTTAATGTCTATAGTTTTTGTGTTTCTTGGTCAATTGCTATCATGTTTGGAATTTATATAAATAAATGAATGGTGAATCTGATGATATAAAATTTGTTTGTGTACATGTTAGATGTGATAGGAAGAGAGGAAAGGAAAGATGAAAAAAACGAAAAAAAAATTTTAAATAATAAAAAAATATTTTTTTTTTATTTTAAAATTTAAAAAAAAATTTAAAAAAATAACCAGCAAACAAAGGGTCCATATCCCTTGCATCTCAATGAAAGTCATTTGACCAATAGACCAATACAAATCAAATGACGATCTTTTCGTTACACCCATCATCAGTAGCAAAGCAACAAACGCTCTCGTCAGCTGTGACATTCGGCCGAAATTCTAAATCTTTCCGATATTCCTAGTCCTAACCCCTAACATTATACATACTTGAAAGGCCATTTTACTTTCATTTCCATCTCAGCCATCAAACATATTCTGAGAACCGATATCAGCGCTTATAAAGACAAAAATCTCATCCCCACCGCATGGCGTCAGAATCCAATAAAATTAGAGCAAAAATGGCTATGTGTTGATGCAGATTCATTTCGATTTAAAAAATTTACAAAAAATAAATGCGGATACACCCATCGCTTTTTTAAGATCGGAAACGGAAGCTAACTCTCTTGCAAATAACATTACAACTTAACATACGGGGCTGAAATCACGTGTACACAAGTCCTCATGCTAGAAACGGTGATATCCGTAAGGCGACACATGGCAGCTCCAGCGTGCAGAGCATAAGTTATCTTCGGCGACATGTGTCGCCCGCAGCGTGCTAAAGGTTAATGTGATAAGCCATTTCTCTGCCCATGACACTAGCATGTCTGCTGCCCGCTGCATTCTATAATTTGCTGTGGTGACATTTTCATCAGCGCACCAGAGTACTAGGTCATCTGCATATAAGGCAGCTTTAACTCCTGCAGGGAGATCTTTCACCAGGTCATTGATGTAAATAAGGAAGAGTGTTGGGGAAATTACTCCTCCTTGAGGTACCCCCTGATGGAGCAACACTTTTCTGCTCTGCAGACCGTCAAGAGTGACTCTAGTTCTCCTGTTATGCAAGTATGACTGGATCCATTTCATCATGTTGCCTTGGATTCCACTTCTCCTAAGTTTTGCAATGAGGCCATCTTTCCACACCTTGTCAAAGGCCTGCTTGAAGTCGACCCAGATCGTTAGGACCTTTTTCTTCTCCTGGAAGGCATCTTCTATTGCTTGAGACAAGTAAGTAACTTGGTCTTCTATACTGTAGCATTCTCTAAATCCAGCTTGTTCCGGCACCAGGATCTGCTCAGACTCTAAATACCATTTCAATCTGTGGTTGACTATTCGCTCCATAGTCTTCCCAACACAGCTTGTGAGACTGATTGGCCGGTAACTTGCAGCCTCGGTCTTACATTTCCCTTTCTTTAGTATGGGTATTGTGATGGCTTCTCTCCATACTTGGGGTACCGTTCCTTTCAACCAGCTGTGGTTGAATATCTCAAGCAGTTTTGTCTTTGCTGCTGAGCTCAGATTTACTAGCATTTCGTTGCTGATTTTGTCTGGGCCGGGTGACTTTTGAAACTTAAGCTTGGAAATAGCCTTCTGTAGTTCTCCTAGTGTGATGGGTTCCCTCATTGGGGCAGGAGTATCTGTCTGTCCCATGGTTGCCAGTATTTCTTTTCTTATCTCTCTCTGATGATCTATGTTAATGGGTAAGTTGCTTTCTGAACTGTATCTTCTAGCAAACAAGTCTGCAGCTTGTTTTCCTCTGAAAAGTTTGCCACCTTCATCCAATGTGATAGTCTGCCTAGGTGAGGAACGCTCTTCATTTAGAGACTTGACTAATCTCCAAAGTTTCCTGCCGTCTTTCTCAAGGTTCAGCGATGCCGTTTTAGTTCTCCAGCTTTTCCGTTTTTCTTCTAGCTTTGTTCTCTGAAACTCTGCTACAGCCTTTTTCCATTTGTTGTGAGTTTCAAGTGAAGGCTGAGACTCTACGTCCTTTCTAGCCCTGTCCATAGCTTCCTGACGTTCTTGGAGTGTGCTGGACCAGTATGGTATGTAGTTACGCCGGCATCCTTTGGGAATGGTTTCTTTTGCAGCTTGTAGTATGCATCTGTTGAAGTCTTTTACCACTTCATTAATGTCTCTGTTCTGTACCTTGAGGGTAGACAGCAGCGTGTTCACCTGATGCCTGAATAAACCCCAGTTGGCTTTTTTGTAGTTCCATCTTGTAATGGCTGGGCCTGTACTGAGAGTTGCACTCTGGACAGTAAGAAAGATTGGGCGATGGTCGCTTCCCCCTAGTTGGTCTCCTACTTCTCTACTAATAGATCCAGCTATATCTGGTGTGGAGAAGGCAAGATCTGGTGTTGAAGTTGTGTGCCATCCTCTGGAGTAGAAGGTAGGAGTATCTGTGGCATTATTGACTAGGATTAGGGAGTGATCATCTTGCCAAGTTTCAACCTCTTCACCTCTGTGATCCAGATGGTTATAGCCCCAGCTCTGGGAGTGGCTATTAAAGTCTCCAACTGCTATAAAGTTGGTGGCTGGTACCTGTATAGAGCTGAGACTCAGGGGTTTGTTGTTCGGACAGTAATAGTTCAGGAGTTCTATTTCCATCTTGTCTACCTTTATCTGCAACAGCTGATATTCTGCTCCATCCATGAAGGTTTTCCTTTCGTGTGCAGGAATGTTATTCCTTACAAGAGTAAGTACTCCTCCTTTTCGTCTATCTTTTCTGTCGGATCTGAAGCATTGATATCCCCTTATTTTAAAGGTTTGATCTGCTTTCAAGTGAGTCTCTTGGATACAGCAAACACTGACTTGCTTCTCATACAAGATGTTTTCCAGCTCTGTCTTTTTGCTGTATCCAGCCTGCTTGCTGTTCACTCCCTCTGCATTCCAGTGCATCATGACAAGGGGCACTCTGGGTTTCTCTTTTTCTGTTTTGTTTTGGTCAGTAGTTCTCCTCCGCCGTCTGCTGACTCCACAAGACGGTCTAGAGGGTCCTCCAGTAGCTGAGGGTGGGCTCTGTCGAGGCTCAGAGCCCGGCACTGCACCTGCCTGGTGGAGCTCCACAGGGCGAGCACCAGTACGAGATTTATTTAACGGTGTACTCTCCATAGAAAAAAAAAAGCGAGTTGCATGATACTGTGGTTTCCGGTGCGCCTTCTGGCCCAGTATCTATGACTTTAGCACCTGTTCAACGGGAGAGTGGGCCCATCCCTAATCTGTTTATGTTCCCAGTAGTAGACTATTCGCAAGCAGCCTGGGGGTGTCACTGCTCTGCGCGGACCTTGTTTACCGAGGCGGCGTCCGAGCTCGTATGGTGAAAATATGGTTGCATTATCTTCAAAATAGCCCTGTCTTTCCTGCCATCCTGCAACTTTGAGTTAGGGAGTTCTGAGCTCCAGTCTCTTTCCCAGGCATTTTATCCTGGCCTGGCACGCATACAGAGGACCCCACTTCTGGTTCTAAGTTAGCAGTTGGGGATAGGTGGGGTAGCACACTGTGCATTCCCCGTCATCCAGGGGGCTCTCCAACTATGCAGAGCTTGCACAATGCTGTGCTCTGGTTCTGGGCTCACCCAAGGAATCCTCACGTCCTGCACAGAGCCACTTCCAGATACCCACCACCTGCCAACCCCCCATTGTAGAAATCTCCTGCATGCGGCCATCCAGTCAAGAGCCAGTATTAAGTCTGGTGCCCAAGTGATCCCCCCAAGCTCAGTGTGCAATTCTGGGTTCTCATCATGCTGCAACACAGGGGAGATTGTGATGCTCAGCCATCTCTCTCAACTCTGCACCGATAAGTGACATCGGGGACTTAACTGTGTCTCAGTACTGGGAGGCCCCGTTTCCGGGTACACCACACACAGCCAATTGAGGCAACGGTCGCCGTGGGCGTGTCTTCAGTGGGGAAGTTGTGGAGTCTTCCTGTCCATGTTCTTGCACATCCTAACACTGCCCGCAAGACATCGGAGGTTTGGAGAGTGGCCTTCTCTGCTTTTTTGAGCCGGGGTGGGCTCCCTGGGCAAGTCTCGATGGGGATCGGGACGTGTCCACGCGCCAGTGGGCCCAGCATCGGCCGCATCTGTTGGAGGACTTGCTCTGCCAGGTTTGAGTTAGTAAATTCCAACTTTGTCATCTTCTTGGCATTGTGATGCTGGGGTGCCTGTGGATTTCCTAACGCCCCGGGTAGAAGCCAGAAGTGTACTGTGCCAGCTCTGGGGGAGATAAAGGGGGTGTTTCTGCGTCTCCTTGTGATACGTAGCCAAGGTAGGGCTCACAGTGCTCTTTCCCCGCCACCAAATTGCCTGCTGGTTACGCCGAGTTCTCCGAGGCTCTAGGCATGTGACCAAGAGTTGAAGGCAATAGGATCGTCAGTCCTGAGTCTCTGTGCCTGTACGATGGGTTCCGATCTTCAGGGAGCAGTCCACACTCGTTCCCACTCCCAGGACTTGTTCAGTATCCATCTGGCTCCTTCCCACCCACAGAGGGCGTGTACGGTGTAGTGCACCGGTTTTATTATCGAGGTTTGCTCCTCTAGATCCGTTGTGTTTAGCCTGAGGATTCGCACCCTCAGTTACCAGGACTACCTCGAGGAGGGTGTGGCTCTTCACCACGCACAACGATCTTGGGGTATGAGAGGTTTTGCTAGGCCAAGAGACTAACACCGCAATGGTCGCTCCTTTCATGAACAGAATTCACTAGGCCTAGGGTGAAGCAAGGGGGGGAAACCCACTACCCACAACACCAGCACATCATACCCCCTGTCTGTAGACTTTGCCCCTGAATACAAACAAAACAAATAGTAAAATGGTAAAGATGCTCCTATTAAATATACAGTACTGACAAAGAGGAGTGAAGTGTACCACTATACTAGGTCTCAGCTTTATGAAGTGGAATGACTTTTTCATTTCCTTAACTCAAGAGCAGTCATTTACAGCTGGTGGTGTGATGATACCAGGTTTTGAGCCTAGTAATGTTGCCCTGAGAAACCAATGCCCTAACCACTCTGCTAATCGATACTTCAAAATGTAAATGGGTACCTGACTCTGCTCTTGAGTTAGGGAAGGCAAAAGCAGCGAGGAAGGGAACTGGTCACACCACATCACAAAGATCGATCTAGTATGTTGAAGTTGTTAACACTTCACTCCCTTATGGTAGTATGCTATAGAACTTCTTTAAACTAAAAATATACCACCAAGTATTATAAAAATACAAGTAATATCAATTTCTGAACCACATGCCATCGAATTTAACTCCTCAATTCCGTAATTATTTTCCACCCTGTGTCGGAATTATTGTTTGAAGAATTCTAAACTGAAGTGTATCATCTTCTATTGTAAAACTGTATGTAAGTCTTTTCTGTGAGCATGCACGTATATATCAAACACTAATTGTAATAATAACATCAAAACACGTACACACACTACTTAACTACACTCAAATTGGTTGTTTAAATAGTAACAGAATTCAAACTATGCAATTAAAACATAGACTGAATTAAACAGGTGAGTTTTGGGGTTTATTTTTGATAAACTAAAAAACAACGGTGCGAGTGTCGAAACTGTCAAACCATTGCTCCGGAGTCAAAGAGTTTAGGCTAATTAGCTAATGCATAATTTTTATTACAATTATTTTGAAAATCTGAAATGGCCAACTATGAAAGGGCATCCTGTTAACTTCACTACATCCAGCTTCCCTCCTTTAACACTGTGCACTAAGCTTTAACAACACTTATACTTTCACTTTTAAGAAAGAAGTTATTTTTTCTACATTCTGCTGTTGTACTTCAAGAAAATTATTTTAAAATTATAAAATGTGATTCACTGACTTTATTTAATTACCACAATTTCAGAACATCTTCATGCCATTTTCCACATATCACCAACACATAAAAATATGCAATATTTCTAATATTTTTATGTTGTCTGCCCATTTTACAGTTGTTTAACATTTGCAGTAGTTACTAAAGTTTGCTTAACAAAGCAACTATCGATCAATACATCACACAACATAAGACAAGATGAAAATACACGATGACAGGTCACAGCTAGTGGGTCTAAAAATGCACAGGAAAATACAAAGATAATGAGAAGAAATGCAGGAAATGACAACAATATTGCATTTGAAGAATCATACATATATCTTGGCAGCAATACAGACAGAGTTGGAGGGACAGACACTGATATCAAAATATGAATACTAAAGGCACGAAGAGATTTCACTGCATTGTGAAATATATGGAGATCAAGATAAATCAAGTCCAACCAAAAAAATCTGAAACTTCAACTCAAATGTCAAGTCAGTCCTAGGCTAATACATGGCTCTGAAACATGGAGAACAACAACCAAGAAGCAACAGACTTTCGTAAATGGGTGCTTGTGTAGAACAGAAGTATCAAAATGGTATGAAAATATCACTAATGTGGAACTGATAACATGAACCAGACAAAAGCCAGTGGAACAATGGATAAGAAGAAGATGCTGCAGATGGAAATAATAAACACAGAGGATTCCTGTTGATAGTGTTACAGCACAGTCCTTGTTCTGAAACCCCCACGTAAGAGAGTAGGGGGAGACTAAAGAACACATGAACAAGAGAATTGGAGAGAGGCATGAAAGGAATGATGAAGAGGAAAATCCTTGATCTGATAGCATGGGATAGTAAAAAAAAATATCGTTTGAAAGCTTGAAGTAGGCCTATTAGGGTTAATCAGTGCCTTTAAATAATCTAATATTGGTATTCTCTGTTGTTCAAACTTCTTAAATTTTTGCAGGAAATGCCGGATGTTACTTTCTTGTGTCGGCGTCTGTGGCCTAATGGATATGAACGCAGTTTCATAATCCAGATATACCAGGTTCGAAACCTGCTGCAGGCGGTTTGGTAGCAGATCGCTTTGTGTGGATTTTTATCAATGGTATAAGCGCCGTACCGTTCAGAAAGCAATGGCAAACTGCTGAATGAAAAAAAAATTGCCTAGAAAAATCACAAACAGCCAATAAAAGCTGGGGTTGATTGCCACGTCCTGTAAAGGATAAGCAACTAACTTTACTTTCTTGTGGTTCTTTTGTTCTGAAATAGCCCATTCTCAGTTGTGGTGCGAGAAGTTTCTTATTGCAGGGAATTTTGTATTCCCTAGATAGGCCTATTTAAAAAATCCTTGCTGGAGCCTTGAACAGCTCATATGCATGTCTTAATTAAAGATTTTTATTCCATGTTACTACCCATTCGTCAGTTATTATTCTTTTAATCAAGCTTTTGATCTTTGTTCTGCTATCCCCGCATTTATTCGGCTTTCACTAGTAGAACGACATTTCTTGGCTTCGTTATCAACCTTTCATTAATACTAAAAGCACTAGAAATCTCTAACCCACCTTAGAAACTGACATTTTAAACGGGCTTACTTTCGGCAATTCAAGCTCAAAAAAGCTTACAAGAAATCAGAAGGCCGGACATAACGGAGGAGACTCGTATGGCTGATACGTGTGTAGGCCTATATACCAGAGAATGGTTAGCCTAGTTGTAATAATAGCTTAGGTAACTACACTTCAGAGTCCAATCACCGCATGGTTCTTTGCAGTGTGCTGAGGCAATCGATATCACTTTAGTGGTTGCAGCTCAAAAAATAATATTTTTTTACACTTCAGTCAGTTTACTGTATACGATTGTCGGTAAGCTCCAAAAGAACGTTGACAATCGTTCCGCACAGAATATTCCCGATTTTCACTAGTACAGTAGAACTCCATTTATCCGAACCCCATGGGACCGAGCATCGTTCGGATAATTGGATTACATAATGTATCGAGTACATGTACACATATTTCTAAAAATAATTAACCATCACAAGGAAAATACACTATAAAACATATTTACTTGTACTGTAATAATAATACCCACACTGTATTAGATCACTGTATCACCAAAATCTTTTATTACACTGCAGTGCATGTACTTCTTGTATTAATTATTTTTGTTAAGAAAAGAGAAATGTTTTCAAAATAACATTACAAACGATTCAAAACCAGGCGCAACTTACGTATATATGTACTTGCACAGATGTAGCCCACTATTTAAAATAATGAGGAATCCTCTTTTGCACCAAACTGGATAGTCTCCTTTTGGCTGCTAAGTCCCGAATTCTCTTCAACAGCAGAAGCTGTGTAGGACAGCTGTCATCTTCTTGCTCGTACCAAGCCATCGCAGTTTCTAGTGCTATAAAGGCCTCTTCAGGACTTGGTCGACGTTTTGGTTTTTCTTCATAATCTACAAGTACATCATGTACTTCTGAGGTGTCTTCATCATCGGTCACTACATGTATTTGGTTTTCTTCTTGCACAAAAGACAAAATTTCTTCGTCATTCAAAAACTGAAAACCAGAATCATTATCATCTTCTAGCCACATGTGTGCATCATCTTTGTCACAGTCCGAAAATCCGGGCATTGCTTGAAACAGTTCCACAACTTCATTTATACAATCATCATTTGTGTCCACTGCAGTAGTTTCATTTCCTCCTTTTTTCCCAAGCAATCTACTCCAAGCCTTGTTGAGATTATCTTGTGACAGGGTGGTCCAAGCATCAGCTAACATATAGCAGCAGTCTTTGAGATTAAGCTTTTTGAAAAACGCCACCACACTTTCTTCATCTTCAGCCAACAATAAACGACGCAGGACTTCCTTCTTGTACATCTTTTTAAGCTTTGCTATAACACCCTGATCCATTGGTTGAATCAGTGCTGTTACATTGGGAGGCAGAAAAATTACTTTAAAATTTGCATCAACTGCATTCAATGTATCCGTCTCTGGATGAGATGGTGCATTGTCCAGTAGAAGAATTACTTTTCCAGTTTTCTTTTCTTGTTCTCCCAACCTCTTCACATTTGGGATGAACTGATTTGTATACCAATCAAGAAATATTTCACTATTCATCCAAGCACTCTTCTGTGCTTTGTAACACAATGGGAGACATGTCACATTCTTTAAACAACGTGGTTTTTTTGGCTTTGCCGATCATTAGCACCGGTAAACGATGACTTCCACTGGCATTCGCGGCTACCAAAATTGTTACTCTCTCTTTGCACTTTTTAAACCCAGGGGCAGCTGCTTCGCGCTGAGATGCAAGTGATTTTTGAGGCAATGATTTCCAGTATAAGCCAGTCTCATCGGCATTATACACATCCTCGAGTGAATAACCTTCTTCTTCCAAAAAAGCCAAGAATGTTTCTATAAAATTTTTAGCGGCAGTTGCATCGCTAGATAAAGATTCCCCTTGAATCTCCAATTCTCGTATGCCATGACGAGATTTAAAGTTTCTTAACCATTCCTGGCTAGCCTTAAAGTCAGGAGGACCGTCAAGTTGATTGTTGAACTGAAGTGCCTTTTCACACAACAGAGAACCAGAGATAGGTTCCCCTTTGCTTCTTCTTTGCACAAACCATATATACAAAGCCTCTTCCAATTTCACATCTTTCGCATTTCTCATGGTTTTACGTTTCTTCGACCCATTTTCACTATCAAATTTCGATGCAAAACTCATAATTTTTTCCTTGTTACTTTTAATGTCAGAGACGGTAGCTTTCCCAACATTGAAAATCCTCGCAAGTGAAGACACAGTTTCACCTTGTCCTAGTCTCTTGATAAATTCTGTTTTCGTTTCAATTGACAAAACATTGCGGTTCCTTTTATATGCTTTAGGCCTACTGGAAGATGCCATATCGCACAGAGAAATACTTGTACGCCAAAATTATTCTGCTGTAGTAGCAGACACAATTATTTTAAGTTGAACTGTCTGTTTAGCCAGTGTTCTACCTAGAACGCACAAGTACACTGTATTTTTAAACCAGATATTAACTGACTTTATGATCTAACTGACTTCCTGTACGTAAGCGACCGACCATTAGCCATCCCATTCTCTACAAATTGTTCGCACACATTTGAAGTTTGCCGCATCAAAAGATTCAGAATTTTAGTCTAACGTGACTGTGGCATCTGATTTTTTTTTTTTTTCTGGAAAAAGTGTTCGGATAATTGGATGTTCGGATAATTGGAGTTCGGATAAATGGAGTTCTACTGTACATAAATTACAATATATCAATTTATTTAAAACTGGTTTATTACTGTCAGTGAGGTCGCAATTGATTGCAACCGACCCTGCTTCATCGTACTAATTAAAATTCGGAGTTTTAAACATTCATAATAGCACTGTACGTGAAGTTAAATAGATTACGGGACCTCAAGACGCAGCAATAGAGACCGCAGTCAGCGACTCATAGCTTGACTGCCTGCGTCAGGACCAGCGAACCAGAGCTGGTCAAGACCGCACTCCACCTCCACGTGGTGGTCCTGGAAACAGTCTGCAGCTGTGCAGGCTGGCTGAGCGAGTGTGGATCGAAATGGGAAGGCAAACCCGGTCCTAAAAAATGTCGTGCAGAAGTCGGATGTGTCGACCGAAAGGTGCAGATATCACAGCTACGTTGTAAACAGACACAACGCAACCACCGTCCTTTTCAGGGCGAACGAAGAAGAAGAAGAAGAAATAGATTACATTTTTATCAGCACACGCATAACGTTAATAATGCGAACATTTTTCGGAAGCCAAACATTCTCAGCTATGTGAAAATTACATAGAGCGATTAATTAACAAGCAATAATATACTTAAAAATACATGTGCGGTTATGTATCTGAGTATCGTGTACGAAAATGGCCACGCTCTTTGTTTACACTTGAAACCGGAAGTATTCTCTTAAAATAGCCCACTTACGAATGGCAGGTGCTAGGGTACAGCTGCCACTTCGTAACGTAACAAAAGGATACCGACTGCCAGCCAGACTTAGAAGAGTCGAGTCATGCTTTGTTCCATCCACAGATTAAACGTAAGCCGACGTGTGTAGGGCTCTTTTGCCGTTAGAGTTTATCTGGTGGAAAAAGGTTGGTTTTTCCACATTATTTTGACAAACGTTGGCCCGGTTGAGAGGTGATTTTTTTAGTTTAGGCTATAAATAAATAAAATATTGTGAGTGAGGTAGGCCTAGTTCTTTTTAGTTTCTTATTGAATGAAGTACTTCTAAGTTGTTATATCATGTTTATTTATATAAGTACATCGACAAGGAGGCTATTTTCTGACACTCCGGTCCCTGATTTCTTATGTAAAATGAAGTTATTAAAAGCTCATTTCTCAAACAGCGTGAGTCAGTCACATGAACGTGTAGTCCTTTCGGCTAGCTCCAAATCAGTAGGAAACTATGTTTTGAAAGACTGACACCCAGTTAACTTCAGCAATTAGGCCTAGATAGTAGAAGAGACAAAACTTGTAGCCAGCTAGCTATCTGTGAATGTTTTATGATCATGTGGATGCTAAAAAAAATCTGAGTCACAAAACTTTTACCACAGTCCACATTTACCTTCGGTTAAAATTAAGACGTGTTCTTCAATGTCATCCAAATAAGTCATGAACACATTAGGGTTAGGATTATGGTTAGGTTTACAGTTCAATTTAGGATACCTAAGTCTTACCCTAACTCGTACATATTTTACCTCGCCTCTGAATTCTTTTTTAAGGCCATATAGCACAATATGCCCACTGTTTTCCATTTCAGTCTTTACATTCTGGTGAATTGTACTTCAGTTATCAAATTACCTTATTACCCGAAAATTTTAATATTGGTGGAAATGAAGAACAGTGTTCAATACGGCCTCAGAAAAGAATTCAGAGGTGCAGTAATAAGGGTTAGGGTAAGTTTTAGGATTCATAAACCCTAACCTTGGAGCCGCGCTGGTGTAGTGGTTACCACAATGCGCTGGCGATCGGGTGATCCAGTTTCGAGCCTTGGCGAGGATATTTGAAGAGTTGTCGCTGACCGGGACTGGAATAGCGTGAACGGCTCCTGAGCCGACCCAGCTCTAATAGGTACCTCAGAAATCGACGAGTATCTGCCTGAATGGTGAGAGGACACTTGTCATTGTACAGGGAAAAAAGGGATACTCAAGTAAAATCAGTCTCAGGTTAGACATATTAACCTTGAGTAATAGCGGGCATACGGTGGGAAAAAAAACCCTAACCTTAATTCTAGCCCTGACAAAGTTTGCGACATTGTTTTTCCCACTGTTCTTCATTTCAAACTTAGTATTATCCATTGTCTTATTTCTTCTTTAATCCTTAGCCGCCGACCCTCAAAGCAGTCAGTGGCCATCACGCCTAGTGGTGTCTTGTAGGGCAACAACAAATTTATTCCACTTTGCTCGGTTGGTGGCCATCCTTCGTACAGTGCCCCAACTCTAGTTCATTCTTTGCATCTCAGCCTCCACAGTCCTCCGCCAAGTTGTTTTTGGTCGGCTTCTCTTTCGTTTTCCTTCAGGGGTCCAAAGCATAGCTGTTCTTGTGATGGCATCGGGATCTCTTCTGAGGACATGGCCAACCCAGCTCCAGCGTCTGCCAGCTATAATGGTGTGCATGTCCTCTTGCTTGCTCCGAGTAAACAGATCTTGGTTGGTGATGGTATTCGGCCAAAAGATTCTGTGAATTTATCTTAGGCATGTTGTGTGAAAAGAGGACAATTTCGACATTTCCTTCTCTGTAACTCTCCAGCTTTCCGCACCATAGAGAAGCACAGAAAGCACACAGCTCTGATATAATCTTAATTTTGTGCTTGTGCTGTATTGAGAGGACTTCCAGATGTTGTTTAGGCTAAAAAAGGCTGTTCTTGCTTTGTTCATTCTGTTATTGATGTCTTTGCTTGCCGCACCGTCTGATGTTACTATGCATCCTAGGTATGTGAAGGTGTCTGTCTCTACCAGTTGCTGATTCCTTACTGATATGGGCTCAGGGTTGCTCACATTGAGCATCATGACCTCTGACTTCTTTAGGTTGATGTTCAAGCCCACCTGCTGGCTATACTTATTAAGTCTATCCATTTTTTTCCTGGATGTGTTGATGTGAATGTGTTAGTAGTGCAATGTCATCTGCATATTCCAGATCTTCCAATGTAGAAAATGTAGTCCATCTTATTCCTCTTGGACTGCCCTTTGTTGTCTGGCGCATCACCCAGTCTATGACTGTTAAAAATAGAGTGGTTGATAAGGGGCATCCCTGTCGTACTCCTGTCTTCACCTCAAAGGTTAGGTTGCTCTGCCCAACACTACACGTAAAGTTGACATAGAGGCTTTTTATGATTGACACTATGCAGCTTGGAATTCCATAAGCCCTCAGTATTTTCCATAAACTATCCCTATCCATACTGTCAAAAGCCTTTTCAAAATCAACTAAATTAATGTACGGCTGTCTTTGCCATTCTGAGCACTGCTCTATAATGTTCCTGAGAGTAAATATATGATCTACACATCTTCTGTTCTATCTAAATCCTGCTTGTTCTTTCCTCAGTTTGTGGTCTACTGCTTTTGAAATTGTCTGTATAATTATCCTGCCTAGTATTTTGCTGGGAACTGAGAGAAGCGTGATTCCTCTCCAATTATTGCAGTCTGCAAGATCTCCCTTCTTATTATCCATTGTGACATTCATTAAATACATTCACCTGATTTTACATCTGACAGTTAAAACCAGGGTTGTGTTGCGTATGCATCTCGCTTAGTGCCCTGTATATAGAGAGTGACGCCAACTAAGGTTTGGCCGAAAATGGCGGCCAAACCCGTATCGCTGGAAAAAGGACCCAATCGCGACTTTCAAAATTAGCTACAAATACAGTAGCACATTTCTATCTAAGGTCCTTTTTCCAGCGATACGGGTGCAGGATTTTAAGCTCCACCTTCAAAATACAGTGTACCGCAGGAAGTGGGTGTCTGGTGGATGGGACTACTATATGTCATGTTTATATCTATGGATTCTGTTGTATCAGTGCGCGGAAATGTAACGGTCAAGCGAAGAATGGGTAGGGTAACTTATAAGGTTGAACAAAAAGTATAAGGGCTGAGCTTAGAATCTTATGAATGGACAACATGAGAAATCTAATACAATAGTTATTACAATTGCTTTCACTTGTTTTACTAGCCACATTGTTTCACAGTGCTGTATTATATACGTGTGCTGTTAGTTATATTTTCCTACTCCATAAGATACAACTATACACCTCATCTTCCATGATTATGACATCGCAAACCCATATTTTAAATATCACCATGTATATTCTCATCAAGAAGTCATGCAGTATTTTTAACACAGCATGTTATATAAACTTCCTTTTCGCTATTTACTGTGAAAAAAAGAAAAAAACGTCATCTCATCGGTAACCACGCACGTAGCCATTTTTGTTATGAGCCTTGTCACATCCCTACCATGTCTCAACCTCATCTCCTTCCACACCCGCTAACTCGAAAATGGCAGGAACTGTCATCGATGCTATTTTGTCAGTGAATTGTGCAGGAGGCAGAACTTAGCCTCTGTTTAGCGGGAATAGTGTCCCACATTTCTGCCTACGCAACGCAACCCAGATTTTCCAGTTCATATACGTTAACTGCTTATGTTCCTTTCACCGTTTTAATTATTGCCCTACAGGTTTGCTTTTTTTAAATTTGACTTCATTATCTGTATTTATGTGTTTCACTGGGACCGAAGATGCAGCAAATGAGATGAATGCAGTCAGCGACTCATAGCTTGACTGCTGGTGTCAGGGCCAGCTAACCAGAGCTGACCAAGACCCTACTCCACCTCTAAGTGGTGGTCCTAGAAACAGGCTGCATCACTGCAGTCTGGCCGAGAGAGTAGGGATCAAAGAGGGAAGGCAAACCCGGTCCCAAAAATGCCGTGCTGAAAACGGATGTGTCAGGTCAAAAGGCGGAAATATCGCAGCTTCGTTGTAAATGGCAACACAACGTGACAAACGTCCTTTTCAGGACAAACGAAGTTTTACTAATGCTGCACAAAGTTTGATTTTCTTTTTTTTTTTTTCAGCTTCTACACCTGTTTCAAACCTTTATTTTATAAACACCAAAAAAAAAAAAAAAAATTACTTTGCCTTTGCTATATAGGCCTACATCTGAAATGTTGATAAATATGCCCATAGACTTTAAAAAAAAAAATAGTCACTTTTCCATGATGTTATTTATTTTTACTTTTTAACTTCATTTTACATAGTGTACCTACTATTATAAGTATGGAAGTGGTTAGAGCAATATATTCTTGAAGTAAAGGTACCAGGTTCAAAACAAGGTTGCTTTGTTTTCTAGTCTGCCTTGTTGTAAAAATGGGTACCTGACCACTCTTGGATTAGGGAAGACAAAGGTCACAAGGAAGGGAACTGGTTGTCCCACCTCATTAAACTGAAACCTAGCATAGATCAATCTCTAACACTTCACTCTTCTGTGGCATTTTAAGTGAATTGAAGAATAGTCGGCCAGTTTACTCATCCATTATGTCAGGGTTCAGTTTCCTAAACCGTAACCTTTTTACTTACTTACTTACTTAGTCGTTCCCCTTCTACCGTGAGGTGTAGAGGTTTGGAAGAGAGAGCGCCAGACCATTCTATCAGCTGTCAACCTTTTTACTGCATCTCTGAATTCTTTTTTAAGGCTGTATTGATGAGGGCAGCATAATTGGCCACCTGTTCGATATACATTTGGTCGAAATCAGACACGCATCCCGCTGTTCTTCATTTTAACTGCCGCTATCTGCTATGGGGCTACCTGTTTATCTACTGTCATAATGGTTCTCCTTTATTTAAAGTTTTTATTTCATATTAGCTTAATAGCTCAGCATTAAACATTCAATCAAATAGATAATGATTTCCATCTTATTCAGGTGTGACTGAACAGCCATGAAAATGGACTCTCCAATGTCTTACTCTGACAACGAAGACTATCATAAGCATGTCCGATTTGAGTCTACAGAACATGGAAAGTCTATGCTTGCAGGAATACAAAACTTGCGTGAGATGCAACAATTGTTTGATGTCACTCTTGTAGCTGAGAACAGAGAATTTCCAGCTCACAGAGTTGTGCTTGCCTCATGCAGTGATTACTTCAGGTAATCTTCTTGGTTCTTTGTCATTAGCTGTTTCATATTACAATAAGCTCCCTGGCTGCACATTAGCTCTTATGGTTTTCCCATTTTTGACACGAGGAATTTTCTGCTAAAAATTGATCCACATTATTTCTAATTTATGTAAACAAGGAACTTATTGTTTTTGTATTCAATCAAGCAATACCCTTTAGCTCCCCAAGGAGCATATGCATTCAACAAGCACATGCCAAGTCCTCCTATCATGTTGCATCAGCTCATGTTCTTTCTGTGTCTTCCTCATCATTTTCAACTATCTTCAGTTCTCTTCTCCGTGTGTTCTTTGGTCTGCCTGTCCTATGGTGGGGATTCCAGAGTCCTGTGCCATCCAGCTCAGCCTCATTAGAGACCCTCAGCGACTACACTAGGCAAAACTGAAGTTATGGTACCAGACAACAGAGATTTTCAGTTTATATCGAATTTCATATGTGACTGACTGCATGAGCAAATCATGTGTTATCAGTCTTATGGAAAACAACAACCAAAAAGCTACAGACTTTCATAAATGAGTGCTTGCATAGAATGGAAGGATTGAAGTGGTGTGACAATATCAGCAATGTGGAACTGGTGACAAGAACCAGACAAGTGCCAGTGGAACAAGATTTGAGAAGAAAATGCTGGAGATGGATATGACACACATTGAGGAAATCTGTTGATAGCTTTACCAGGCAGTCCATGTTCAGGAATCTCCAGCGTAACAGAGGTAGAGGAAGACTGTGGAACACAGCGAGAAAACTGAAGTTGGGCATGAAGAAGACACGAGAAGATGGCACAGGGCTGGAAGACCTCATCAGCATTGAGACACATAACTGTGAGAAAGGTGTGTAAACAAGAGTTTAAAAGTGCTTACAAATTGGCCCGCATAATTTCAGATTTATGTAAACAAGGAACTTAGTGTTCTTGTATTCAATCAGTCAATATCCTTTAACTCCCAAAGGCCTTCAACAAACACATGCCACGTCCTCCTGTCATGTTGCATATTATTTATTATTTCTACCTCCAGTTCTCTTGTCCATAAGCTTTTTGGTCTGCCTTTCTTACTCTGGGGATTCCAACACAGGCACTGTCATCTAGCGCTATCAGTTCTTGTATTGCCATTGTTACGTCTGGTGTCTGCTGCTTGGCCCTCTCTGCCACTGCCCCTTCTTTTTTTTTTAATTGGTGTGTTGAAGTCATTCAGTAATCTTCAGCTCATCCAGGGGCATAAACCCTCACTACATTTGTTCTCAGTCCTTGTATTGCCATTGTTACGTCTGGTGTCGGCAGCTTGGCCCTCTCTGCCACTGCCCCTTCTTTTTTTTAAAATTGGTGTGTTGAAGTCATTCAGTAATCTTCAGCTCATCCAGGGGCATAAACCCTCACTACATTTGTTCTCCAGTGTCCTTCAAGGTCTTTCCAAGTATTTTTTTTTTATATCGCTTTCATTTCTATCTCCAGTTATCGTCTCCGTGTTTTTTCAGCCTCCTATGTCTCTTATCGTAGGATTCCAGAATAAGGACTACCTTATAATGCTGTCAGTAGGTTTCCTCAGCATGTGTCCTATTCATTTCCAGCATCTTCTTTACATCTCTCATTCTACCTGTCTTGATTTTTATAATCAGTTCCATGATGGTGGTCTTGTATCGTTTCAATCTCTATATTCTACGCAAGCGCATTGTAATTGTTCTGTGTGTGGAAGTGTAAGTAATTTATGTGTAATTGTAGCAGAATTTAAGAAGTACTGGTATCAGTTGTGCTTATTGATCCCATATAATATACTTAGCGGTGCAATAGGTCGTCCCGTGTAGGTCCCGGAGGTTTCTGAACAGACAAAGAAGTAATAGGACTGCGGCGACCTCAAGCATGTTCACGTAAGGTGACTTATATGAGGTGATTTCTTGGGACTGACAATCTCATGTAAAACCAATTGCCACAGAAAGCACCGCTGTAAGAGCATGTGATTGCTAGGGGTCGGCTTCCTGCGGGACTGCTGCAGTTGTGGCTCCATGCTCTGTAGGGAGGGCAAAGGATGATGATATAGATCAGTGAATTATTTTGTTCATACGTTGATCATACAGCTGTGCTATATGTTATGTTTGTATATGTTTATAGGGCTATGTTTACTGATGGTTTGAGGGAGTGTTCAGAGTCACGGATAAATCTTATTGGCCTTACAGCTTCTAGTATGGAACATCTGATAAATTTTGCCTACAACTCAACAATTAATATTGACTCGGGTAAGCTGGAAGATTTTCTTACACTTTTTAATTTTTTTTAAAGTAAATATTTCTTGATCTTCATTATTAATTTTGCCTGCAACTCAATAATTAATATTGACTCATGGAAGATTTTGAGGAAGTTATATTTTTTAATTTTTTAAAGTAAATTATTCTTTTTTTTTCTTTCATATTTACTTGCACAATGTGAAGTTCCGTTTCCCCCCCCCCCCCCCAAAAAAAAACACCTTCCATTAAATTAAACAATAATAAAAAAAACTGTTCCTGCTCTTTCCTCTCGTGGCACAGTTACCATGTTTTGAGATCAAAATGTAGTAGCGTCACGCGCTGGTCTACCCAGCTGTAAATGGGTGTCTGGCTCTTGAGTTATGGAAGGCAAAGGCTTTGGGGGAGGGAAGTGGTGACCACACTTCATAAAGCTGAATTTAGTATGCAGGGGTCTGTAACACTTCAAACCCACCCCCCCCCCCCCGCGCCCCCCCCCCGCCCCCGCATTATCTGCTATGGGACTACCTTTGCCGTACATATTTCAGCGTTACTTTAATTCACATAAGGTTCTTTGATTACACTGACTAACAAAAAAAAACTTTTTTTTTCTTTCTCTAACATTTCTATGTTTGTCTGGTCAATTTTAATGCGCTGTTTTTAAATCTGCAAACCGTTTTTCTCTATCAGGTCGGGATCTCTAGAAATACGCAATTGAAGTTTTTTTAACAAGGCATACAGTATTATAACATCATTCATACAAGAAGTGTAACAGTTATGTAGGCTTGAATTTCTTTGCAGTCGACTTTCGTCGGTGAATGGCATGTGGTACATCGCGATGAAGCATCCAACAATAATCGGCAAGCATGGTCACACTCCACCGTCCTTGATAGCGTGACTCCATTACTGCGATATCTTGATGGAATTGTTCTCCATGTTCATCGCTGACTTCGCCAAGTTTGTCAGGGAAAAAGTCAAGATGCGAATCAAGCAAATGGATTTTGAGGGACATGTTACAGCCCATAATTCTGTATGCATCTATGCACTGCTTAACAATATGCACATAGTCGACAGATTTATGATTTCCCAGAAAGTTATCGACGATCGATTTGAATGCCATCCATGCGCGAAGTTCACTACCATGTAACAAGTTCTCGAATTGTTTGTCTGCAATAACTTTCCTAATCTAAGGTCCTACAAAGATACCTTCCTTTATCTTTGCATCGCTAACTTGCGGAAACTTTTCTCGAAGATAAGTGAACGCTTTGCTCGTTTTATCTAACGCTTTTACGAAATTCTTCATGAGCCCCAACTTTATATGTAACGGTGGTAAAATGATGCCGTCTTTGTTAACTAATGGCTCATGTATTACATTTTTATGCCCGAGCTGCATACGATCCCTGATAGGCCACACCTTTCTTGCATAATTGTTCCTGTCTGTTGCGGCTGTCCCATTCACATAGGAAGCAACAAAATTTAGTATACCCAGTCTGCATGCCCGTGAGAATTGCAATGACCTTTAGGTCTCCACAAATCCGCCATTGGTAGTCATTGTACTTTATTTTTGCCAAAAGTATACCCATATTGTAATAAGTTTCTTTCATATGAACAGAGTAGGCGACTGGAATTGATGAAAATAAATTTCCGTTATGCAATAACACGGCTTTTAGACTAGTCTTGGAAGAGTCGATGAAAAGTCGCCATTCGTTAACTATGTGCTCATGACCGAGGTGCACCATTAGACCGTTTACATCTTTGCAGTAGCAAATGCCATCATCCATCTCAAAGTATTGAACAAGTTCTCTGTGTCTATGACGAAATTTAGATATCGGAGTATTGGGCGCTAAAAGATTCCATTCTTTGAGTCGCGAACCGAGTAATTCCGCTTGTCCTTTGGTAAGAGCGAGATCACGTATTAGATCTGAAAGTTCTGAATGGTTAATTAAGTGAACACCATCATTCACCGGTATATAATCCGAGTCAGAATTAGTTTCTAAAGCAGGTAAACTATCACTTTCTGATGGTTCATTCACGTCCAACGGATATTGTTATGGTGGAACTGGGATCGGACACGTGATTGGATCATGAGGAACTGTTTTCGATACCGATTCAATATTTGGATAAACCACAGACTTTCTAGTTTTAAAAGTGAAACCATGGATATTTGTCAAGCAGAAGTAACAATCAGTAGCGTGATTTGTCGGTTCACGCCATATTACTGGCACTCCAAAAGGCATCGACTTATGCTTCGGCGATTTTCGTAACCAACCTGCCAATGTATTTGCACAGGTCGAAAAAACTGCATTTGGCTTCCAAGATTTATTTGCATCATCAACTTTAGAATCGAAATAACGTTCATATGCTTTCTTTAGTAATGGTGTAAAGTTTTTTCTGGTGAACACGATCGGTAAAATATCCGCATACGTAACAGAACAGATCAGCCGAATTTCTACAACTTCTAGAAGCCATATTTCGCTCAGAATTATTTCAAAATACAGTAACTATTTGAAAAATAGCGTAACATATGTCATGCATCTGTTAGCAGTATAAAAAGTAGAATTATTTTGCATTTTATTAATTTTTAATAAGTTATATAGTAAAAATGAAACGGAGCAAATAACGGTTTCCCAAAAATATATTTATTCACAAATATCTTAAGAACCTGACGTGATAGAGATAAACGGATTTCAGATTTGAAATCAGCGCAAGAAACTGACCTAAGAACACTTATTCTTATATAAGAAAGAAAAATGTTGTTTGTCAGTGTTATTATGTGTTGAGAAATAATCAGCTCCACTGCAGTACAGAATAAATTTTGGCATTGGTATGTAATAATGGTGCCAAGTATAGTTTGAGCCAAGTATAGTTTGAGCCAAGTATAGTTTGAAGGGGAGGGGGTCTAGGAGAGGACACAGAAAACAGGACACCTGCTCCTTCAGGCGTGCCACAAGAGGCAACAAATATGAGGTTATGATGGCAGTTTCATCATGTAAAATAAATGGCTACAGAAACCACTATATGAATGTTTTGGTGTGAGATTCCTCCTATAAGGGGCACAGCTGCACTGGTGACCCTGTGCTCCATAAGGAGCAAAGAGGGAAGCAATGTTAGTATGTCTAACCTGAAACTGATTTTACATGAGTATCCTATTTTTCCTGTACGCTGACAGGTGTCCTCTCTCCATTCAGGCAGATACTCGCCGTCTTAGGAGAGTACCCATTAGAGCTGGGTCGGTTCAGGAGTCGTTCAGTCTATTCCAGTCCCTGGTTGACGACACTCCTTCAAATGTTCTCGTCAGGGCTCGAATTAATCCTGTCCAAATCCCAGTCTGCGACACTACTTCAAATGTTCTCGCCCAGGCTTGAACCGGGATCACCTAATCGCCAGCGCAGTGTGGAAACCATTACACCAGCGCGGCTTCCCAATGATGACATAATAATTGGTGGACTGTGCATACGACGTTTTTCAGGCCAGATCTATTTGTCTGTTTGAGAACATGAGCGTTGAAATTGAGAATTATTCACATAAACTTTGCAGTATATCCCACCACTGCAGCTGACCTTGCTGGAAGCCTGCCTCAAAGCACATGCTCCAGCAGGAGTGGTTTATGTAGCAGTATGTTTTACATGATGCGGTTGCTAGCCCCATCAATCAATACCATTTAGCTCCCCGAGGAGCATAGTCCTTCAACATCCCAATCCAAATCTTCCTGTCCTGTGCTATCCGCTCAAGTTGTTTCCATGTTTTCCTCATTTTCACCTCTGTATCCAGTTCTCTTCTCCATGTGTTTTTTGGTCTATCTCTGCCTCTCTTTTCCTGTGGGTTCCAGAACAAGGACTGCCTTGTAATGCTATCAACAGGTTTCCTCAACGTGTGTCCTATCCATCGCCAGCGTCTTCTTCTCAACTCTTGTTCCACTGGCTCCTTTTCAACAATTCCACATTTGTGACTTTGTCATACAATTTCAGTCCTTCTATTCTACGCAAGCACCCGTTTATAAAAGTCTGTAACTTTTTGGTTGTTGTTTTTGTTGTTCTCCATGTCTCAGAGCCATACAATAGGACTGACTTCACATTTGAGTTGAAGATTCTTATTTTCGTGTTGGACTTGGTTTCTCTTGTTCTCCATATGTTTTCCAATGCAGTGAAAACTCCTCTTGCTTTTTGTATTCTTATTACGCCCACGGCGACCGTTGCCTCAACTGGCTGTGTGTGGTGTACCCAGAAACGGGGCCTCCCAGTACTGAGACACAGTTAAGTCCCCGATGTCATTTATCGGTGCAGAGTTGAGAGAGATGGCTGAGCATCACAATCCCCCCTGTGTTGCAGCATGATGAGAACCCAGAATTGCACACTGAGCTTGGGGGAAATCACTTGGGCACCAGACTTAATACTGGCTCTTGACTGGATGGCCGCATGCAGGAGATTTCTACAATGGGGGGTTGGCAGGTGGTGGGTATCTGGAAGTGGCTCTGTGCAGGACGTGAGGATTCCTTGGGTGAGCCCAGAACCAGAGCACAGCATTGTGCAAGCTCTGCATAGTTGGAGAGCCCCCTGGATGACGGGGAATGCACAATGTGCTACCCCACCTGTCCCCAACTGCTAACTTAGAACCAGAAGTGGGGTCCTCTGTATGCGTGCCAGGCCAGGATAAAATGCCTGGGAAAGAGACTGGAGCTCAGAACTCCCTAACTCAAAGTTGCAGGATGGCAGGAAAGACAGGGCTATTTTGAAGATAATGCAACCATATTTTCACCATACGAGCTCGGACGCCGCCTCGGTAAACAAGGTCCGCGCAGAGCAGTGACACCCCCAGGCTGCTTGCGAATAGTCTACTACTGGGAACATAAACAGATTAGGGATGAGCCCACTCTCCCGTTGAACAGGTGCTAAAGTCATAGATACTGGGCCAGAAGGCGCACCGGAAACCACAGTATCACGCAACTCGCTTTTTTTTTTTTCTATGGAGAGTACACCGTCAAATAAATCTCGTACTGGTGCTCGCCCTGTGGAGCTCCACCAGGCAGGTGCAGTGCCGGGCTCTGAGCCTCGACAGAGCCCACCCTCAGCTACTGGAGGACCCTCTAGACCGTCTTGTGGAGTCAGCAGACGGCGGAGGAGAACTACTGACCAAAACAAAACAGAAAAAGAGAAACTAAGAGTGCCACTTGTCATGATGCACTGGAATGCAGAGGGAGTGAACAGCAAGCAGGCTGGATACAGCAAAAAGACAGAGCTGGAAAACATCTTGTATGAGAAGCAAGTCAGTGTTTGCTGTATCCAAGAGACTCACTTGAAAGCAGATCAAACC
The DNA here is from genome assembly GCA_024509875.1 of Oreohelix idahoensis. Taxonomy (NCBI): domain Eukaryota; kingdom Metazoa; phylum Mollusca; class Gastropoda; order Stylommatophora; family Oreohelicidae; genus Oreohelix; species Oreohelix idahoensis. Next base: position 156,635 of record JAMPIV010011374.1, read on the forward strand.
TTTAAAATAAGGGGATATCAATGCTTCAGATCCGACAGAAAAGATAGACGAAAAGGAGGAGTACTTACTCTTGTAAGGAATAACATTCCTGCACACGAAAGGAAAACCTTCATGGATGGAGCAGAATATCAGCTGTTGCAGATAAAGGTAGACAAGATGGAAATAGAACTCCTGAACTATTACTGTCCGAACAACAAACCCCTGAGTCTCAGCTCTATACAGGTACCAGCCACCAACTTTATAGCAGTTGGAGACTTTAATAGCCACTCCCAGAGCTGGGGCTATAACCATCTGGATCACAGAGGTGAAGAGGTTGAAACTTGGCAAGATGATCACTCCCTAATCCTAGTCAATAATGCCACAGATACTCCTACCTTCTACTCCAGAGGATGGCACACAACTTCAACACCAGATCTTGCCTTCTCCACACCAGATATAGCTGGATCTATTAGTAGAGAAGTAGGAGACCAACTAGGGGGAAGCGACCATCGCCCAATCTTTCTTACTGTCCAGAGTGCAACTCTCAGTACAGGCCCAGCCATTACAAGATGGAACTACAAAAAAGCCAACTGGGGTTTATTCAGGCATCAGGTGAACACGCTGCTGTCTACCCTCAAGGTACAGAACAGAGACATTAATGAAGTGGTAAAAGACTTCAACAGATGCATACTACAAGCTGCAAAAGAAACCATTCCCAAAGGATGCCGGCGTAACTACATACCATACTGGTCCAGCACACTCCAAGAACGTCAGGAAGCCATGGACAGGGCTAGAAAGGACGCAGAGTCTCAGCCTTCACTTGAAACTCACAACAAATGGAAAAAGGCCGTAGCAGAGTTTCAGAGAACAAAGCTAGAAGAAAAACGGAAAAGCTGGAGAACTAAAACGGCATCGCTGAACCTTGAGAAAGACGGCAGGAAACTTTGGAGATTAGTCAAGTCTCTCAATGAAGAGCGTTCCTCACCTAGGCAGACTATCACATTGGATGAAGGTGGCAAACTTTTCAGAGGAAAACAAGCTGCAGACTTGTTTGCTAGAAGATACAGTTCAGAAAGCAACTTACCCATTAACATAGATCATCAGAGAGAGATAAGAAAAGAAATACTGGCAACCATGGGACAGACAGATACTCCTGCCCCAATGAGGGAACCCATCACACTAGGAGAACTACAGAAGGCTATTTCCAAGCTTAAGTTTCAAAAGTCACCCGGCCCAGACAAAATCAGCAACGAAATGCTAGTAAATCTGAGCTCAGCAGCAAAGACAAAACTGCTTGAGATATTCAACCACAGCTGGTTGAAAGGAACGGTACCCCAAGTATGGAGAGAAGCCATCACAATACCCATACTAAAGAAAGGGAAATGTAAGACCGAGGCTGCAAGTTACCGGCCAATCAGTCTCACAAGCTGTGTTGGGAAGACTATGGAGCGAATAGTCAACCACAGATTGAAATGGTATTTAGAGTCTGAGCAGATCCTGGTGCCGGAACAAGCTGGATTTAGAGAATGCTACAGTATAGAAGACCAAGTTACTTACTTGTCTCAAGCAATAGAAGATGCCTTCCAGGAGAAGAAAAAGGTCCTAACGATCTGGGTCGACTTCAAGCAGGCCTTTGACAAGGTGTGGAAAGATGGCCTCATTGCAAAACTTAGGAGAAGTGGAATCCAAGGCAACATGATGAAATGGATCCAGTCATACTTGCATAACAGGAGAACTAGAGTCACTCTTGACGGTCTGCAGAGCAGAAAAGTGTTGCTCCATCAGGGGGTACCTCAAGGAGGAGTAATTTCCCCAACACTCTTCCTTGTTTACATCAATGACCTGGTGAAAGATCTCCCTGCAGGAGTTAAAGCTGCCTTATATGCAGATGACCTAGTACTCTGGTGCGCTGATGAAAATGTCACCACAGCAAATTATAGAATGCAGCGGGCAGCAGACATGCTAGTGTCATGGGCAGAGAAATGGCTTATCACAATAAACACAGACAAAACCTCCACAACACTGTTCTCCCTCGCCCCCAAGGACAAATCAGCTAACATACACCTAGGGACAACCGTGATCAAGGAAGAAAGCTACCCCACCTATCTTGGGGTGACATTTGACCAAAGGCTTACATGGAATAAGCATATTGAAAACGCAGAAGGAAAGGCCCGAAGACGACTAGGCATACTCAGAAAATTAGCAGGTACCAACTGGGGAGCAAATGAACGAAATCTAAAGAAGATTTATAATGGAGTAATAAGACCACACTTAGAGTTTAGCTCAGCAGCATGGTCATCAGCTGCTAACTCACATCTGCAGTCTTTGGACAAGGTGCAAAATCAAGCTCTCAGGCTCATTACAGGAGCCATGAAAACTACACCAATAACAGAGATGCAGAAGGTTGCTGGATTACAGACATTGTCCCATAGAAGAGACACAAAAACCATGATCCAGATGGAAAAGTACAACAGTATGCCAATGCACCCAATGAAGGCAAGACTAGATGATCTGGCATTGGGACGTCTAAAGCGTAGCAGCTTTGTGCATCGGGGGAAAAGACTTATAAGACAGCATCAAGAAGACCTATCCATGAAGACAACACCACTGAAGCCCACCCTATACCCTGTACCATGAAAGCAGGCCAGCAGTGCCCTCCAAATTAATACATCAGTCAGTGGTCTCACAAGTGGATGTGAGTATAATGATCTGCAAAAACGAACTGCTACATTGAGTATGATCCAAGAAAGCTATCCCGATCAATCATGGATACATGCCTATACAGATGGATCAGCAACTAATGCTGTTAGGAATGGAGGTGCCGGTATCTTTATCTCATATCCTGACAACCACTATGAGACTAGGCACATTCCCACTGGTAAATTCTGTTCCAACTATACAGCTGAGGTTCAAGCTCTAGAGCAAGCTGCAAATATGATTTATAACACCAACTCTGACTGCCACCAGGTAGTCATCCTCACAGATGCACTGTCTGTCCTGCAAGCTCTCAAGGGTGGTAAACTCCCGCATCTGAGAAATGAACTAAACAAGGTAGCTGCCAAAAAGAGAACCATACTTCAGTGGGTACCATCTCATTGTGGTGTACCCGGAAATGAAAAGGCAGATAAACTTGCAAAAAAGGGAGGAGAATGTGAACAAGAAGATAATGAAGTCACATACTTTGAGAAAAAGAGAGCTATCCAGACTATCAGAACAGAACAGAACCAACCCAAAGACGACTATCACACTCTCGACCGGCAGGGACAGATAACTATTTTTCGACTCAGGACAGGGCATAACAAACTGAATAAACACATGCACAAGCTACGATTGTCTGCTTCACCACTGTGCACATGTGGATTAAACGAACAAACTGCTGAGCATGTTCTACAGGACTGTCCTCTGTATGACCAGTTAAGAAAGATATACTGGCCGAATGACTCAACACTAAACTCAAAGCTATATGGAGTTAAAGAGGAACTTCAAACAACAGTCGAATTCATCATGAGAACTCGTCTGACGGTGTAATCATCAAAGATGTGATCGCAAGAAGAAGAAGAAGAAGTATTCTTATTGTGATGCCAGCCCCATGCATTATCTCTTATTGGTTGCCTCTTACAACATGCACGAGGGAGAAGTAACAAATTGTGTTAGATCTATAAGATATGTAAATTCAGTAAGATCTGACTACTGGCAAAAACTTGTGTTACTGCTGTAAGATTGGATTACTAGTAACAACTTGTGTTACTTCTGTAAAATGGGATTACTAGTAATGACTTGCGTTACTTATGTAATCATATTCTTTCTTTGTCTCCTCAAATACCCCCAATGACTTACATATACTTGTAAGTGCTTAGTTGGTAATTTGGCATTGACATATACTTGTATATAATGTAAGTGCTTAGTTGGTAATTTGGCATTGACATATACTTGTATATAATGTAAGTGCTTAGTTGGTAATTTGGCATTGATTGTTCATGCTTGCTTTTGCATGCTGACTTTATGAGAGTTTTATTTTAAAGTAGACATCATTCCCTACCAGCTCCCCATTGGAGCATAGACCTTCAAGAAACTTATTCCAAAAGAAAGCCTTATTCAGAAGTGGAACTCACTGGACTCTGACACAGCAGCTTTGATGATCTAGATTTTGCAAATCTGTTTCATAGGCACTTCTGGTCCATAGCCAGATGAAAGACAAAATAAGGAAGCTTTGATACAAAGTCACTACAACTAGGTCTGAAAATGCACAGAGGTAATATAAAGATTATGAAAATAAATGCAGCAGAAGATGTTCAGATTGCACTTGAAGAAGCATCCCTGCAAGATGTGGACTCATATCATGGCAGCAGCATAGACAAATTTGATGGAACAGACAGTGAACGCAAGAGGAGATTTCATTACATTGGGAAATATATGGAAATCATATGGTATCAATTGTAACACAAAATTAAGAATTTTAAACTCACAAGTTAAGGCACTCCTATTGTGTGGCTAACCAGCACCCAAAAAGTTACAGACTTTCATAAATGGGTGCTTGCGTAGAATAGTAGGATTGAAGTGGGTATGACAAGATCACCAGCATGGAACAAGATGTGAGAAGATGCAGCGTTGGAAAAAACACACTGAGGAGACCAGATGATAGCATTACAAGACAGAGCACTTGTTTTTTGAATCCTCGGGGTAATAGAAATACTGAGGAAACTAAATGATAGCATTACAAAACAAAGTCCTTGTTCTGGAATACTCAGAGTAAGAGAACTAGGAGACTGTAAAGTACACAAAGAAGATAATTGGAGGCAGACTGGACAGGGATAATACAAGCATGTAAAGATTTTGAATGGATGGCACAGGATACAAAGCATGGCATGAACTTATTGTAGGCCTGTGCTCCATAGGGAGATGAGAGGTTGTTGTTGAACTTTGACTGCTGAGCTTCTCACTCTTTTACATTTAATATCGAGTTGAAGACTCCTTGGTTTTATCTGCACTAGATCTATGCTTTTTCTATGGCTTTTTTGCCATTCTGACACGTGTTGAGCTCATGAGCTCCATTTCTCCAGCTTGGCTTGCATTTAGAGGATCATAACATCTGATCCCAAGCTGGAAGAAGTGCATGGTATACTGAGCATACCCCGCCATCCGAGTGGGCTGTCCACATATGCAGAGCTAAAATACTGTGTTCTGGTTCTGGGCTCTCCCAAGGCATTGTCACGTCCTACATAGAGCCACTTCTCAGCTGCCTCTGCCTATCATGGGTCCATAGCGAGGTCCTCTTGCATGCAGCTGACCAGATAAAAGCCAGAAATACGTCTGAGGCTCAAGGGACTCCTCCAAGCTAAGTGTGCAATGCTGGGTTTTCAACATGTTTCACCACAAGGAGGAATCCCTAGAAGTGCGTGGATGATTTCAAGAGTCAATGAGGATGTAATTAGTCTCACAGAGGTTCACTTCCACATCTGTATACTATAGCATTTAGCTTAGCTAGTGGTCATATAAGGATGTAAAGACCTTGAGTGGATGCCACGGGATCGAAAGCATGGCATGAACTTATTGAATGTGTATACTCCATAGGGAGATTAGAGGTAATAAATGAGTAAAAATTAATGTTTACTTCTATGTCTTACTAGTTCTGTTTGTTTGGTAATCTCACTAGTTCTGTTTGTTTGGTAATCTCACTAGTTCTGTTTGTGTGGTAATCTCACTAGTTGTTTGTTTGATAATCTCACTAGTTCTGTTTTTGTGGTAATCTCACTAGTTCTGTTTGTTTGGTAATCTCACTAGTTCTGTTTGTTTGGTAATCTCACTAGTTCTGTTTGTTTGGTAATCTCACTAGTTCTGTTTGTTTGGTAATCTCACTAGTTCTGTTTGTTTGGTAATCTGACTAGTTCTGTTTGTTTGGTAATCTGACTAGTTCTGTTTGTTTGGTAATCTCACTAGTTCTGTTTGTGTGGTAATCTAACCAAATTGATAATTACCCTTATATCTCACAGCCATTGTGACTTTTTTTTTATTGCTCAAATGACGATGAAAGTTGTCTGGCGTAATTCATCTCTCTCTCTCTCTTTTATATAGGTAATGTATTTGACGTCCTGTCTGGAGCTACACACGTACAGATTCTTCCAGTAATAAATGCTTGTGAAAACTATCTGATAAATCACATGACGCTTGAAAACTGCATCAGTGCCGCCAGTGTTGCCGAGCTGTACTCGCTTAAACATCTTCAGCAAAACGTATTGAACTTCCTGTGCCGGAACTGGGCAGCTTTCTCTATAGATGATGACTTTTACGAACTCACGTCCCAGTTCTTGATTATGATGTTGTCTTGTGGGTACCCAGTCAACTGCAAAGAGATTGATGTTTTCATGTCAGTCCTGAGCTGGTTTTCCTACTCCCCCACTGGAAGAGCTAGCCATATGACTTGTATTCTTCGATGTATAATGTTTGATAACATTTCCTGGGATGAATTTTCAAGTGCTGCTAATTCAAAGGATTGGGTAGAACTATCAGAAGCTTGCCCTAAGTTGCTGGAAACCATACCAGCGCTGGCTAAACTGTGCAGATACGGTTTGTTGGAAGAAGAGGACACAATCATCAGTGTAACAAACTACAGTCCCAGCATTAAGTCTTCTATATCCGTCACTCGAATAGAAGTAAGGCAGCCCTCTTACTTGCCAGCTAGCACTTGTAAGGTTCCTGGTTTAATCAACAGTCGAGGATTTCATTCTGCAATAATTGTGGCTGGTGGATTTAGCAAAGAATCAGGAATGACAAACAACGTATTGTACTTGGACAGCTGTTCTGGTTCCCTGAGGCACCTTACAAAGATACCCCACTTAGACCAAATCAACTTTGGAATGACTGTTTATCAAAACCAGCTTTATGTAGTAGGCGGATGTTTCAACGACCATATGCAAGAAATTGCACATCCATTTGGTTTCTGTTACACGCCAGCTACTGATGAATGGATAAGTATTGCACCAATGTTGCAAGAGAGGTGCAGGTTTCTGCTTTGTGCAACGGAGGATAGGATTTATGCCATAGGTGGTGATCCTTATGCTTCGGAGATGGATCCGGAGGATATTGCCCCATGTGAAGTTTACACCCCTAAAACAAATAAATGGAAGTCAATCTCAGCCCTTCCTGGTAACAGGTCACAGCTGGCAGGCACGGGTTTTGGGAGGTTTATTTTAGTATCTGGGGGTATTCTGGAAAATGAGGAAAAAGTATTTCAGGATTTTCATCGATATGACCCTCGTACAAATACCTGGGAGAGAAAGGCTGATCTCTTGACTCCAAGAACAGATCATTCCATGTTTGTCTGGGAAGAAAAGGTTTATATCATTGGGGGTTGGCATCTTAACCCGGTGACCAAATGTCGCGTGATGGCTACCACAATTGATCGTTACGACTTTAGCACAGACTCTTGGGAAGAAATTGGATCACTGAACAGGGTTCGAACTTATGGGACATATACACTTGGCAGAGATTCTGTCTATGCAATTGGTGGCTGGTGTGATGGAGACCATGCACAGAAATGTCATTCTATAGACACGTTTAACCTCCGCTACAGAACGTGGACTCAGGGTCACGAGCAGAAGATAGCTTTATGGGAACACAGTGCTTGTTCATTATATTTGCCAAAATTTATTCCTTCACCATGTAAATGATAGTTCATGCTGTTATTGGAAGTCCCCCATCTGCCAAATTTGTAAACAACTGTTTGAAAATATGCACAATGACTGAATGTTCTACATTCTTCTAAAATCCTTGATAACGGCAATAATTTTCATAGATCTGACAATTCCAGCATATGTGCTGCAGTACATTCTAAATTTTTGTGTGTCTTGTTTTATTTTTCTTTGTGTCTTGTTTTATTTTTCTTTGTTCAGCATCTTTTTTTATTATTATTGATATGTCCGATATTGAGCATCCGATTGGCTAAGCGATTATAGCAATCGAAACCTTGGTAGGATTACACTTTAGTCTACCCAGCTGGAAATGGGTACCTGACTCTGCTTTTGAGTTATGGAAGGGTAAGACAGTGAAGAAGGGAACTAGTCACCTCCTTCATAAGGCTGAGCCTAGTGTAAGGCAGTCTCTGAAACGTCAGCACCCTACTATGGGAGTAGCTTTACCTTATGTATAATTTTGGTTATCAACAGTAAAATACAAAGGTAATAAACTGTTCAGTCTAAAATTAACACTGTTAAAAAAAATATGTTTTAATAAACGTTCCCTAACTTATGTTGCTTCTTGAATCCTAACTGACCTGCTTGTGGAATAAAGAGCGTTAAATGCCAGATGTATCCATAAGAGATATGGTCCGCAACCAGATGATACAGCAAGGCCTCAAAACCCAGCCACTGCAGACACAGGTAGAACAGTCCCAACTACGATGGTTTGGTCATGTCTGCAGAATAGAAGAAGATCGGCTACCACGACAAGTATGGGACAAGTCCGCTGGGAGGACAACATTAGACAATCTCTGGAGGACCAAGGACTAGATTGGAACACGGCGAGAGAGAAGACAACCGATATGATAGTAAAGCGCTCCCTCTATACCTCATGGTAAAAGAGGGATGACTAAGTAAGTAAGTTAATGTCAGATAATGGGTAGGACACACATTGAGGAAACCTGTTTATGGGATTCCCAGGGTAACAGAGGTAGAGTGAGACCAAAGAACACACGGAGAAAAGGACTGGAGACAGACGTGAAAGGGGTGAAGAAGACACGGAAATACCTAGAAGATGGCATGGGACAGGAAAACTTGGCTGAAGGCTGTTGATGATGAGTGCCAGATTTTTTATTTATTTTTTACGTACGCCCGCTATTACTCGAGGCGAAATCTCAGGTTAGTATGTCTAACCTGAGACTGATTTTACGTGAGTATCCTATATTCCCTGTATGCTGACAGGTGTCCTCTCGCCATTCATGCAGATACTCGCCGTCTTCGGAGAGTGCCAGATATTAAACTGCATTACAGTTTTTTGTTGTCGTTATTGATATTTCTTTATTTTATTGACAAGTCAGCTTGATGGTTACCTGTCAAACTAGGCTCTAGGTAATATCAATTATATCAGGGTATCTTGACTCCTTGTTTTTTTTTAAATAACCATTCATTGTCATTGCTTGTATTTTGTCATTATCTGGCAGTGCTTAATTAATATGTTCTGCCTGTCCTCTTGTGTATGGCGTAAATTATTTACTTAATAGTTTATTAGCTGTTAAGCCTTTTCTCAGCTGATACGTCGCTTGCCATATTCTCAGCTAATGCATTGCTTACCGTGTTTTCAGCTAGAGTATTAATTACTATGCACCGGTCATGGATTCTGTCATTACCCATGTTTAACTAGTGCTAGTAACACATGCTGCTGCTTATGTAAGATGGGTCCACTAGTAACAGACTGTTATTGCTGTAGGATGGGACTACAAGTAATAAGTTGTGTTACTTGTGTAAGATCTGACTACAGGTAACTGTGTTACTTGTGTAAGGTCTGACTACAGGTAACTGTGTTACTTGTGTAAGGTCTGACTACAGGTAACTGTGTTACTTGTGTAAGGTCTGACTACAGGTAACTCTTACTTGTGTAAGGTCTGACTACAGGTAACTGTGTTACTTGTGTAAGATCTGACTATAGGTAACTGTGTTACTTGTGTAAGATCTGACTACAGGTAATTAATTGTGCTACTTCTGTAAGATCTAGTTGCTAGTAACAAATTGTGTTACTTCTGTAAGATGTGCTTACTAGTAACAAATTGTGTTATTTTTATTAGATTTGACTACAGGTAACAAATACTATAGGTTTTGGTTAATAGTAACAAATTGCATTAGATCTATAAGATACGTAAATTCTGTAAGATCTGACTACTGGCAAAAACTTGTGTTTACTGCTGTAAGATTGGATTACTAGTAATGACGTGTTACTTCTGTAAAATGGGATTACTAGTAATGACTTGCGTTACTTATGTAAGATGGGATTACATGTAGCAAATTGTGTTACTTGTGTAAGATTGGACCACTAGTAACAACTTGTGTTACTGCAATAACATGAAAATACTAGTAACAACTTGTTACTTCCTGACTACTAGTAACAACTTGTATTACTGTTGTAAGACCAGATTCTGCCCACTTGTGCATCTTTAGAAGCTAATTGCCTTTATGCCATGTAATTTTTTTAATGACCATATTCTTTTCTTAAGCCATTAAAAAAAAAAATTGCTGAAATTGGCACTATATTTGATTTGTATTTTTGCCATGGTGGCATATTTAGTTTCATGGGAGTGCAGTCATTAATTACTTCATCCATGTGGGGGAAACAGAAACTCAGCTTTAACTCGTCTCTTTTGTCAGTCCTTACTACTCACTACAAGTGACCTCCTTACAGAAGGTCTGCATCATGCTCCATCAGTGATGGTTTCTGTAACAGCTTACATGAGTATAATTTGCTTTGGCCCTGTGTAGTTCCCGGGCGGGTCTGTGGGAAGACAAAGAAAAAATGGCAAGGACTACTTCTTCCTGACGTACGTAAGAGTCAACTAATCTGAGATTGTGCTTGAGACTGGCATCATCTTCATGTAGCATGTCCTTTGCAGAACGTCGCTGTCATCACAGCCCGCCTGAAAGACTCTCGATCTCTAGCCAGCCCTCCTGCCTCCTCCATTGTCATGTTCAAGGTGTCTTCAATGTCCTGTGTCCACCGTCGTCTTGGTCGGCCCCTGCCTCGCCTTCCAGGTACCATACCCTCCATCACTGCTCTCTCTAAGCCACTATGGCGTTTAATGTGGCCAAAATATTTCAGTTTCCGGGACATGATATTGTTTATGAGCCAGTTTTCCTCGATGTTCAGGTCGTGGAGGATGTCTATATTTTTCTTCTTCTTGGTCCACGATATTCTGAGAATTTTTCTGTAACACTTTGCTTCGAAAGATTCGATTTTTTTCTTTAATGTTTGAGGCTGGCATCCATGTGTAAAACCAATGGCTAAATGAACTACTGTGGTTAGGTCACATAAATACTTTTATGGAGACTTCTTATACATTGACCAGCAGCTGTGGTGACTTTGTGTTCTATTTTTTTTTTTTTTTTTTTTTTTTTTTTTTTAAACCAGCGGCACTTGGGCTTTCAGCCCTTCGGCCCAATGACATGCGAGGCTGGGGAACCTGTGGACTTTCCTTCCAACCCGGTCAGGAGCTTCGCTCCTTCCCATCCACAGAGGGTTTATCACAGGAGCCGTTCAGGTTATTCAGTCAAATTTCCGGCCGTAAACATTTCTTCAAACGCTGACGCCCGGGTTTGAACCATGAACACCTGGTCGCCAGTACAACGCCGAAGCCATTACACCAGCGCGGCTCCCACTTTGTGTTCTATAAGGAGTGATAAGGTTAGAAACAAAATTTACTTTTGTGTGTTCGTTACAACCAGACCAGGAGGAAGACAGCTGATAGAATAGTATGACGCTCTCTCTTCCAAACCCCAACACCTCAAGGTAGAATAGGAACGATTAAGTAAGTTAGTGTTTGTTACATGTTGTACATTTTTTTCACAGCCTTGATTTGCTTGGCTTTTTATTGTATCTTCAGTTTTTGGTGTCATATATGTTTTTTTTTTTTTTTTGTTTATCATACATTTGACCTGCTTCGGTGCCAGTCATGTTAATACTATTGGGGTGATTATTTTGTAAAGGCTGCGATTTATGTCTGAAGCAATGCTTGCGTGTGTGTTATCCTGTGTGTAATTGAGGCCATAAAGAGAGAGCAATGAATAGTAACACTGTAAACTACCACGCATGTAAAAAAGCAACTAAGGAGGGTTGGGCATGAGCTCAGGCTACCCTGTCCTTTAAGCCACATCAGTATGGGCAAGTCAGGTAAAGACAAAAAATCACCACTGAGGAACTGATAACAAGAATCAGACAAGTGACGGTGGAACTAGAGATAAGAAAATGCTGGGGGTGGATATAGGACACAAATTGAGGAAATGTGTTGGTAGCATTACATTGTGGTCTTTGGTCTGGATTCTCCAAGGTACAAGAGGCGCCCGGAGAAGATTCTGGAGACAGAAATTAAGGGACTGAGGTGCCCGGAGAAGGTTCTGGAGACAGAAATTAAAGGACTGAGGTGCCCAGAGAAGGTTCTGGAGACAGAAATTAAGGGACTGAGGAGGGCAGTGAAAGACCTTGAGCTGATGACTCAGGACAGGAGGGTCAATGAATGAATTCTGTCATGTGCTTGAAAGTTTGTCATGTTATGTTTTGGCTGTGTGTGTCGCTCCAGAGCCTCCATTTTTTTTATATCACTGTGAAATAAGCCATACTGTCTGTTTTGTTAAAACCGTATTCCACTTACATTTGAATATATGTATATTAAGTTATAGGTACAATTTCGTAGATCTATTTATTAATTTAAAATGTAGTGTACCAGACTATCAGCATTCTTGAATTCCATCCAATATTTATTTACCATCTTGTAGCATAAGACATCCCAGCAATCATCACTGCACATTAAAAACTATAATTAATTGTGAAAAATTGCACACCTTAAATCAGCCAAATATTTATATTTATTTTCAATCTTCAGGGACGCATTACATTTTTTTCTATATACGCACATTTTTCCTAAGATTTAACTAAGTCTATTTAAGCAGGTTTATGTAATCTATTTTGTAAAAGACCAATATTATTTTAATGATCCGCAATGTTGACCAGCCTATAGTACCGTATGTAGCGTAGAAATTATCTGATGCTCTTTTGTGATGTATATTGTAATAAGCTGCTTTGCCAGATGGCGTGGGTGATCATGTCTCTCCACAACTTCTTGTCTCCAGTTCTGTTGTTTGACTTCTTTTTCATGCCATAATGTTAAACTGTCCAGTATCGTCTTTCTTTGTTGTCCTCTGTATCTTGTCCTGTTTTCATTGATATATTCCATCTTTTTTTTCTTCTCATAACATCCCCAGAGACAGTGGTTTGCTTCCTGCTAACATGAGGATATTCTTCTTCTTCTTCCTCGTTCGTCCTGAAAAGGACATTGGTTGCGTTGTGTCTGTTTACACCGGAGCTGTGATATCTGCGCCTTTCGGCCAACACATCAGACTTCAGCACGGCATTTTTTGGGACCGGGTTTGCCTTCCCTCTTCGATCCCTACTCTCTCAGCCAGACTGCAGTGATGCAGCCTGTTTCCAGGACCACCACGTGGAGGTGGAGTAGGGTCTTGGTCAGCTCTGGTTCGCTGACGCAAGCAGTCAAGCTACGGTTCGCTGACTGCATTCTCTATTGCTGCGTCTTTGGGTCCCACATGAGGATATAAGCTTCCTTTACATATTAGCCTCTTTCAAGACATCATCATAACCCTTTGTAGCCATCTTCGGTATTTTTAACATTCTTCTGTGAAACCACATCTCTGTGGCCTCTAGTGCTTTTCTGTTTTGTTTACTAATTGTCCATGACTCACTTGCATATATTAAGTTTGGTTCTATGTAACACTGAACAACTCTGCTTCTTACTTCCATTGGTTCTATATTACCCTGAAGAATCCCTTTCTTACCTTCATTGACAAAGAGTTGTTGCATTAATACTTTTCATTTTATAGAATGTTTCACACATAACACTCCCCTTAAAAATGCAATTTATAATTTTCACCGTTTCTGTGCCAAACTTAACATTAGTTGTATTAACAAAATAATTCCTTATTAAACACACACACATACCACCAGACCTAAGAGTCTTTTATATTTGGACATGCGCCCTAATATAACCGGCTAGGTTGGCACCTCGCCAAAACGAAGCAAAATTTTTTTTTTTTAAATACAACAAATGCCTATTTTTATTGACAATGCCAAATAATTACTAGAAAACAAAACAATAAAAATGCTATAAAATTATTTTTAAAACTAGCAAAATAATGCCTTAACAAAGGTACTTAAATCAGATTAGTTTTTTTATGAAACACATTTATATTCAACTGAGCAACGTTTTGGTTAAGCCAAATAAAAATAAATGCAGAATCATCAAAATCCTGGCCCTAGTTGTTACTTTCAGGTAACGTAAATGCTGGATGGTTTAATGTTACTATAACCAAAGACATGAGCACCGCAATTTTGTTTTGCAAATAATTCCACTCACAGGTTCTAGATTTAGTGGGGAAGGGATCATCAACCTCTGGGTTAATTGTCACACTGAATCTACAGAGGTCTTCATAGTTTTAATTTCATTTTAAATTGTGACTATCTCTCAGCATTCAAGCAGATAAATTTACCCGCAATAGCTTATTTGAGATTATCAGTGAGCCTTGTGCCTGCGTGTTGGCTTAAAATGTACATAATATTATTTATTATAACTTGTGTTGTTTTATTTTATCTTCGTCATTGGTGACAGTAACATTTTATTTTGCTTGCCTTTTTTGTTTCTTAAATGAAATAATTTTAATTGTTTTAAAGTGGGACAGAACAAAAGTTTGTGTTTAACAAACCAGAATAATTTCTACAAGATGAATGAAAATAATAGTAATACAATGACTAACTTTGATAAACCTGTTGATAAGACTGGGGAATATTTAGAATTTATGAATTGAGTCAGCAAGTAGCCCCCTTCATTCATGACTGACTATGGGAATATGCCCCTATCATGTTGCATCAGCTCATGTTCTTTCTGTGTCTTTCTCATAATCTTCAACTATCTTCCTTTCTCTTCTCCGTGTGTTCTTTGGTCTGCCTGTCCTATGGTGGCGATTCCAGAGTCCTGTGCCATCCAGCTCAGCCTCATCAAAGACCCCCAGGGACCTCATCTGCTTTTTTTTTTTCATGGTGTTCCTTTCGGCATGTTCCGTTCTCTTCTGCTTGTTGGTAGAGCTTCTTTTCGTCCAATCTGAGGTGACACCGTATGGAGCCAATTGGTAGGATCGGCAGTTTCATCCTTCTAGGTTGCTGGATTTATGTCCAGTACCTTCTTCTTCTCTCGTGCACACATCTTTAAACCTCAGCTGCGGTAGCCCAGCTGTTCTTGCCATCTGCCAGTTGTCTGTAGGAAATATCTTTAGGGATGCAACCATCTTCCATGCAGCAGACATGGCCAAGCCAGCGTAGTCTGCAGTGTCTAAGCTGTGCATACATGCATTGAAGGCCAGCCCGTGTCAGTACCTCGACATTTGTCACATTTTCCTCACACAAAATACCAAGAATGTTGCATAGATACCATAGATGGAAGGTATTAAGCCTTCTTTCTTGCTTCGTATAGGTTGTCTATGTCTCACTGCCGTCTAGAAGCATGCTGATCAACTATACAGTTTATTATGACTTGAACTTCTCTGAATGAAAAATATCACTTTGTCTCTGTTTAAATAAAATAAGGGGTTATTGTTTTCATTAGAATTTTTGTATGAGCTAGTAGCAAAGAAATAAGAGCTACGCGATGTTGGTGATGGATACATTGAGGAAGTCTATTACTTGGCAGCTCTTGTTCTGGGACCTCCAGGGTAAGAAAAATAGAACTAGACTGAGAAACACGTGGAGAAGAGCACTGGAGATAGAAATGGGCGTGATGAGGAAAACATGACAAAGGTCATGACGCTCAATGTGAGCAACCCTGAGCCCATATCAGTAAGGAATCAGCAACAGGAACAGACAGATGCCTTCACATACCTAGGATGCATAGTAACACCAGACGGTGGAGCAAGCAAAGACATCAACAACAGAATGAACAAAGCAAGAACAGCTTTTTTTAGTCTAAACAACATCTGGAAGTCCTCTCAGTACATCACAAGCACAAAATTAGGAATATATCAGAGCTGTGTGATTTCTGTGCTTCTCTATGGCGCGGAGAGCTGGAGAGTTACAGAGAAGGAAATGTCAAAATTGTCCTCTTTTCACACAATATGCCTAAGAAAAATTCTCTGAATCTTTTGGCCGAATACCATCACAAACCAAGATCTGCTTACTCGGAGCAAGCAAGAGGACATGCACAACATCATAGCTGGCAGACGCTGGAGCTGGGTTGGCCATGTCCTCAGAAGAGACCCCAATGCCATCACAAGAACAGCCATGCTATGGACCCCTGAAGGAAAACAAAAGAGAGGCAGACTGGAATCAATTTGTTGTCGCCCTACAAGACGCCACCAGGCGTGATGGTTACTGACTGCTTTGACGGTCGGCGGCTAAGGATCAAAGAAGAAGAAGTCAATGTCTTTTCTGAGGATGTGGCCAACCCCATTCCTGCGTCCAACCCGCTATGATGGTGTTCATGTCTTCTTGATGGCTCTGAGTTAGCAGTTCACCAAGAACTGAAGTCAAAAGTTTATTGTAGGCATAATTTTTTTTTTTTTTAACATCTACTATCCTTTCCTCATAACAATTGTTTTGGTTTTAAGAACCATCTTCTTTGCGCACGGACAATTCCATCACTACTCCGATTTCCTCCCTTAGATCACACAAGGAGAATCTCAGCATAGTGCACAAACTCATTCTATAAATATTTTTGTGGTGGGTATGTTTCTAATTTTTTTAAATTTTGCTAGGGCAGCGGCCTTATGGCCTACTTTTTATGTTTTTCAATGGCCGTGAGATTTTTAGCGTGCGCATTGCTTGTGTGCTATTTTAATGCTGTTTTACTGTGTGTTTTATATGCTGAGTCTTATTTTGTTTTATGTTTTATATGCTGAGTGTGAGTAGTCAGTCTGTTGTTAATGATGACAATGTGTCCTTAATATGCTTCGTCTGGTTTTTTTTCTCGCTCGAGCAATAACCACCGTGTGAGTTATAATTTGAGTCTGTAATGTACTTTTTACTATATAGAAATGTATATGTCTTTTGCTCTTTCTTCGTAATTGTATTACATTATGTATATGGAGTACCATTATCCCTTCATTTTAAATAACTGTCCTTTTACTCTCTAGTGTTCATGGGACTAGACACAGGGTCTAGTCTTGTATCATCTTCATTTCATGTAGTCTATAACCTTTTATCCGAAAACCGAAATATTCTGAAAAATCGAAAGTTTCTTTAGCCGACTGGGCTATTTTTGAAGGCGAAATTGGGCTTCTTTCCATACAATTTGGACTTCCTTCCGTACAATTTGGTCTTCCTTCCGTACAATTTGGTCTTCTTTCCGTACAATTTGGTCTTCTTTCCGTACAATTAGGTCTTCTTTCCGTACAATTTGGTCTTCTTTCCGTACAATATGGTCTTCTTTCCATACAATTTGGTCTTCTTTCCATACAATTTGGTCTTCTTTCCGTACAATTTGGTCTTCTTTCCGTACAATTTGGTCTTCTTTCCATACAATTTGGTCTTCTTTCCATACAATTTGGTCTTCTTTCCGTACAATTTGGGCTTCTTTCCGTACAATTCGGGCTTCTTTCCGTACAATTTGGGCTTCTTTCCGTACAATTTGGTCTTCTTTCCATACAATTTGGGCAACATTTTATCATTTTAAACATTCGGTTTCCAAAACAAAGCTGCCCCCGAGGATTTCGAAGAAAAAAAAGGGGTTACAGGCCTGTACTGTGCTTTATATTATTTGTAATCTTACTTTTGTATTCATTACTTCTTTGTGCTTCGTATATTTTTGTTTAACTAATTATTATCTCCGTTGCTTTCCCCGAGCATTACCAAAAGATAGGCAAATAGTTCTTTGCTACATGCCACGGAGTCCTGTGTGGTTCCCAGGGATCTTTGAAGAGAGGAAGAAAGAATAAGACTTCTGTACTCTCAGACGTGTTTTACAGGACGACTAATATTGGGCTGGTAACCTCATCATGTAAATCAAATTGCTAAAGAAACCACTGCTCCAAGAGCATGAGAATGCTTGGTGCAGGCTGTAATGTTATTATGTATGTATATAAGCTTTACTAAGTCCTCTTCACACGCACACATAAGTTTCACAATGCACACAGTAACGCTTGATCAGCTTGCCGCCATTCAACTTTATTTCTTAATGCTCGTACATGTGTAGTTTCGTATTTTAATATTATATATCGGGCCGAAACACTTGTCGGACGGGGGGCCTACTTATGATGATCAGATTGCTTCCTGTTGTATCGCTCTGTAAAGAGTTTCCTATCATAGTTACATGGTCAAACCAGTGACGATCGGGAAAAGACCGATTGACTTCTGGAAAGACAGATGACACTGGGAAAGACTAGAAACCGGCTGACCGGGTTAGCACCCCGTAATCTGTATTCAATTGCTACAGGACCCAAAAATGATAGATGCCCCCAGGATTCACCGAAAGAATGGGAGAATGATGAATCCACAGGCGCCTCAGTGGAATCGACCAGACCCTTCTTCTTCTTCTTCTTGCGATCGCATCTTTGATGATTACACCGTCAGACGAGTTCTCAGGATGAATTCGACTGTTGTTTGAAGTTCCTCTTTAACTCCATATAGCTTTGAGTTTAGTGTTGAGTCATTGGGCCAGTATATCTTTCTTAACTGGTCATACAGAGGACAATCCTGTAGAACATGCTCAGCAGTTTGTTCGTTTAATCCACATGTGCACAGTGGTGAAGAAGACAATCGTAGCTTGTGCATGTGTTTATTCAGTTTGTTATGCCCTGTCCTGAGTCGAAAAATAGTTATCTGTCCCTGCCGGTTGAGAGTGTGATAGTCGTCTTTGGGTTGGTTCTGTTCTCTTCTGATAGTCTGGATAGCTCTCTTTTTCTCAAAGTATGTGACTTCATTATCTTCTTGTTCACATTCTCCTCCCTTTTTTGCAAGTTTATCTGCCTTTTCATTTCCGGGTACACCACAATGAGATGGTACCCACTGAAGTATGGTTCTCTTTTTGGCAGCTACCTTGTTTAGTTCATTTCTCAGATGCGGGAGTTTACCACCCTTGAGAGCTTGCAGGACAGACAGTGCATCTGTGAGGATGACTACCTGGTGGCAGTCAGAGTTGGTGTTATAAATCATATTTGCAGCTTGCTCTAGAGCTTGAACCTCAGCTGTATAGTTGGAACAGAATTTACCAGTGGGAATGTGCCTAGTCTCATAGTGGTTGTCAGGATATGAGATAAAGATACCAGCACCTCCATTCCTAACAGCATTAGTTGCTGATCCATCTGTATAGGCATGTATCCATGATTGATCGGGATAGCTTTCTTGGATCATACTCAATGTAGCAGTTCGTTTTTGCAGATCATTATACTCATATCCACTTGTGAGACCACTGACTAATGTATTAATTTGGAGGGCACTGTTGGCCTGCTCCCATGGTACAGGGTATAGGGTGGGCTTCAGTGGTGTTGTCTTCATGGATAGGTCTTCTTGATGCTGTCTTATAAGTCTTTTTCCCCGATGCACAAAGCTGCTACGCTTTAGACGTCCCAATGCCAGATCATCTAGTCTTGCCTTCATTGGGTGCATTGGCATACTGTTGTACTTTTCCATCTGGATCATGGTTTTTGTGTCTCTTCTATGGGACAAAGTCTGTAATCCAGCAACCTTCTGCATCTCTGTTATTGGTGTAGTTTTCATGGCTCCTGTAATGAGCCTGAGAGCTTGATTTTGCACCTTGTCCAAAGACTGCAGATGTGAGTTAGCAGCTGATGACCATGCTGCTGAGCTAAACTCTAAGTGTGGTCTTATTACTCCATTATAAATCTTCTTTAGATTTCGTTCATTTGCTCCCCAGTTGGTACCTGCTAATTTTTCTGAGTATGCCTAGTCGTCTTCGGGCCTTTCCTTCTGCATTTTCAATATGCTTATTCCATGTAAGCCTTTGTTCAAATGTCACCCCAAGATAGGTGGGGTAGCTTTTTTCTTTGTTCACGGTTGTCCCTAGGTGTATGTTAGCTGTTTTGTCTTTGGGGGCGAGGTAGCACAGTGTTGTGGCGGTTTTGTCTGTGTTTATTGTGATAAGCCATTTCTCTGCCCATGACACTAGCATGTCTGCTGCCCGCTGCATTCTATAATTTGCTGTGGTGACATTTTCATCAGCGCACCAGAGTACTAGGTCATCTGCATATAAGGCAGCTTTAACTCCTGCAGGGAGATCTTTCACCAGGTCATTGATGTAAACAAGGAAGAGTGTTGGGGAAAATTACTCCTCCTTGAAGTACCCCCTGATGGAGCAACACTTTTCTGCTCTGCAGACCGTCAAGAGTGACTCTAGTTCTCCTGTTATGCAAGTATGACTGGATCCATTTCATCATGTTGCCTTGGATTCCACTTCTCCTAAGTTTTGCAATGAGGCCATCTTTCCACACCTTGTCAAAGGCCTGCTTGAAGTCGACCCAGATCGTTAGGACCTTTTTCTTCTCCTGGAAGGCATCTTCTATTGCTTGAGACAAGTAAGTAACTTGGTCTTCTATACTGTAGCATTCTCTAAATCCAGCTTGTTCCGGTACCAGGATCTGCTCAGACTCTAAATACCATTTCAATCTGTGGTTGACTATTCGCTCCATAGTCTTCCCAACACAGCTTGTGAGACTGATTGGCCGGTAACTTGCAGCCTCGGTCTTACATTTCCCTTTCTTTAGTATGGGTATTGTGATGGCTTCTCTCCATACTTGGGGTACCGTTCCTTTCAACCAGCTGTGGTTGAATATCTCAAGCAGTTTTGTCTTTGCTGCTGAGCTCAGATTTACTAGCATTTCGTTGCTGATTTGGTCTGGGCCGGGTGACTTTTGAAACTTAAGCTTGGAAATAGCCTTCTGTAGTTCTCCTAGTGTGATGGGTTCCCTCATTGGGGCAGGAGTATCTGTCTGTCCCATGGTTGCCAGTATTTCTTTTCTTATCTCTCTCTGATGATCTATGTTAATGGGTAAGTTGCTTTCTGAACTGTATCTTCTAGCAAACAAGTCTGCAGCTTGTTTTCCTCTGAAAAGTTTGCCACCTTCATCCAATGTGATAGTCTGCCTAGGTGAGGAACGCTCTTCATTTAGAGACTTGACTAATCTCCAAAGTTTCCTGCCGTCTTTCTCAAGGTTCAGCGATGCCGTTTTAGTTCTCCAGCTTTTCCGTTTTTCTTCTAGCTTTGTTCTCTGAAACTCTGCTACAGCCTTTTTCCATTTGTTGTGAGTTTCAAGTGAAGGCTGAGACTCTGCGTCCTTTCTAGCCCTGTCCATAGCTTCCTGACGTTCTTGGAGTGTGCTGGACCAGTATGGTATGTAGTTACGCCGGCATCCTTTGGGAATGGTTTCTTTTGCGGCTTGTAGTATGCATCTGTTGAAGTCTTTTACCACTTCATTAATGTCTCTGTTCTGTACCTTGAGGGTAGACAGCAGCGTGTTCACCTGATGCCTGAATAAACCCCAGTTGGCTTTTTTGTAGTTCCATCTTGTAATGGCAGGGCCTGTACTGAGAGTTGCACTCTGGACAGTAAGAAAGATTGGGCGATGGTCGCTTCCCCCTAGTTGGTCTCCTACTTCTCTACTAATAGATCCAGCTATATCTGGTGTGGAGAAGGCAAGATCTGGTGTTGAAGTTGTGTGCCATCCTCTGGAGTAGAAGGTAGGAGTATCTGTGGCATTATTGACTAGGATTAGGGAGTGATCATCTTGCCAAGTTTCAACCTCTTCACCTCTGTGATCCAGATGGTTATAGCCCCAGCTCTGGGAGTGGCTATTAAAGTCTCCAACTGCTATAAAGTTGGTGGCTGGTACCTGTATAGAGCTGAGACTCAGGGGTTTGTTGTTCGGACAGTAATAGTTCAGGAGTTCTATTTCCATCTTGTCTACCTTTATCTGCAACAGCTGATATTCTGCTCCATCCATGTAGGTTTTCCTTTCGTGTGCAGGAATGTTATTCCTTACAAGAGTAAGTACTCCTCCTTTTCGTCTATCTTTTCTGTCGGATCTGAAGCATTGATATCCCCTTATTTTAAAGGTTTGATCTGCTTTCAAGTGAGTCTCTTGGATACAGCAAACACTGACTTGCTTCTCATACAAGATGTTTTCCAGCTCTGTCTTTTTGCTGTATCCAGCCTGCTTGCTGTTCACTCTATCTGCATTCCAGTGCATCATGGCAAGTGGCACTCTGGGTTTCTCTTTTTCTGTTTTGTTTTGGTCAGTAGTTCTCCTCCGCCGTCTGCTGACTCCACAAGACGGTCTAGAGAGTCCTCCAGTAGCTGAGGGTGGGCTCTGTCGAGGCTCAGAGCCCGGCACTGCACCTGCCTGGTGGAGCTCCACAGGGTGAGCACCAGTACGAGATTTATTTGACGGTGTACTCTCCATAGAAAATAAAGCGAGTTGCGTGATACTGTGGTTTCCGGTGCGCCTTCTGGCCCAGTATCTATGACTTTAGCACCTGTTCACTGGGAGAGTGGGTTCATCCCTAATCTGTTTATGTTCCCAGTAGTAGACTATTCGGAAGCAGCCTGGGGGTGTCACTGCTCTGCGCGGACCTTGTTTACCGAGGCGGCGTCCGAGCTCGTATGGTGAAAATATGGTTGTGTTATCTTCAAAATAGCCCTGTCTTTCCCATGGCTTTTCTGCCATCCTGCAACTTTGAGTTAGGGAGTTCTGAGCTCCAGTCTCTTTCCCAGGCATTTTATCCTGGCCTGGCACGCATACAGAGGACCCCACTTCTGGTTCTAAATTAGCAGTTGGGGATAGGTGGGGTAGCACACTGTTCATTCCCCGTCATCCAGGGGGCTCTCCAACTATGCAGAGCTTGCACAATGCTGTGCTCTGGTTCTGGGCTCTCCCAAGGAATCCTCACGTCCTGCACAGAGCCACTTCCAGATACCCACCACCTGCCAACCCTCCATTGTAGAAATCTCCTGCATGCGGCCATCCAGTCAAGAGCCAGTATTAAGTCTGGTGCCCAAGTGATCCCCCCAAGCTCAGTGTGCAATGCTGGGTTCTCATCATGCTGCAACACAGGGGGGATTGTGATGCTCAGCCATCTCTCTCAACTCTGCACCGATAAGTGACATCGGGCACTTAACTGTGCCTCAGTACTGGGAGGCCCCGTTTCCGGGTACACCACACACAGCCAATTGAGGCAACGGTCGCCATGGGCGTGTCTTCAGTGGGGAAGTTGTGGAGTCTTCCTGTCCATGTTCTTGCACATCCTAACACTGCCCGCAAGACATCGGAGGTTTGGAGAGTGGCCTTCTCTGCTTTTTTGAGCCGGGGTGTGATCCCCGGGCAAGTCTCGATGGGGATCGGGACGTGTCCACGCGCCAGTGGGCCCAGCATCGGCCGCATCTGATGGAGGACTTGCTCTGCCAGGTTTGATGTGGATTTCCTACCGCCCCAGGTAGAAGCCAGAAGTGGACTGTGCCAGCTCTGGGGGAGATAAAGGGGGTGTTTCTGCATCTCCTTGTGATACGTAGCCAAGGTAGGGCTCACAGTGCTCTTTCCCCGCCACCAAATTGCCTGCTGGTTACGCCGAGTTCTCCGAGGCTCTAGGCATGTGACCAAGAGTTGAAGGCAATAGGATCGTCAAGTCCTGAGTCTCTGTGCCTGTACGATGGGTTCCGATCTTCAGGGAGCAGTCCACACTCGTTCCCACTCCCAAGACTTGTTCAGTATCCATCTGGCTCCTTCCCACCCACAGAGGGCGTGTACGGTGTAGTGCACCGGTTTTATTATCGAGGTTTGCTCCTCTAGATCCGTTGTGTTTAGCCTGAGGATTCGCACCCTCAGTTACCAGGACTACCTCGAGGAGGGTGTGGCTCTTCACCACGCACAACGATCTTGGGGTATGAGAGGTTTTGCTAGGCCAAGAGACTAACACCGCAATGGTCGCTCCTTTCATGAACAAGAATTCACTAGGCCTAGGGTGAAGCAAGGGGGGAAACCCACTACCCACAACACCAGCACATCATACCCCCTGTCTGTAAAAGACTTTGCCCCCGACCAGACCCGTTACACGGACTTCGAGCTCTGAACAACGGCTGGAATTTCCATGTGCCTGTGGTAGGGAATTCTCTACTCAGAGAGGAATGAAAATGCACCGAACGAAAAAGGGGTGTGGGAGGTCATATGGGGGAGATCAACAGCGCTCTGTCTCGACGGATAAGACGTTAGAAGAACGCAGCCAGGAGTCAATCCACAGTGCTGAGTACATTCAAGTTGATCTGCCTGATGATGATCTCACACACTTCTTGAACGGGAAGAGAGATGCAATCAAGTTTCCACCTGCCAGTGCAAACGGGCTTTGGGAACAGCTGGACGAAGCCTTGGCAAAAGAGTTGGATAAAAACCTGAAGCAGATAACTTTGGAGAAGAAGCTGGAAATCTTCGGCGACATAATATATCTGCACTGTCGCAAAGTGTTCGGAGTGAGGGAGGCAAGGGAAAGTAACCCACCACGAAAAAGTAGAAGACAAATTAAAATAGAAGAAATCAGGAAACAGAAGAAGCATGCCCGAAAACTTTTCAAGAACGCAGTTGCCACAGAGAATGAAGGGTTACGACAGGTTTGGGAGCACCTGAAAGGCCAACATAATGCCCTTTGTAGAGCATAAAGGTTGTGCAGGAAGAGAAGGAAGACACGAAGGGATAGGGAAAGATTCTTCAGGGAGCCCTTCAATTTTGCTAAAGAACTGTTTGAGCAGCCACGGTCTGGTACGTTAAACATCAAGAAAGAAGACCTGGAAGAACACCTTAGAGTGACATATTCAGATGGTCGCAGAGATGAGCCGCTCAACAGCATGGCAGGCCTTAAATGGCCGAGTAAGCCAGGAGCTGAATTTAACACCAAGCCCCCAACGATGCAAGAGGTAGAAAGCATTGTCCAGAAAGCTCGGTGCAAGTCAGCTCCAGGTCCTAATGGTGTTCCATATGTGGTGTATAAGAGATGCCCTGAAGTGCTCAAACGACTGCTCCGTTTACTGAAGAATGCGTGGAAAACCCAGCTTGTAAGCAAGGAATGGAGAAAGGCGAATGGAGTCTACATCCCGAAGGAGCAAAATTTCACAGACATCAGTCAGTTCAGGCCAATCTCACTACTCAATGTGGAAGGGAAGATATTCTTCTCAGTGATGGCGAAAAGACTCACTACATACCTCCTGGCAAATGGGTACATTGACACTACCATTCAGAAAGGAGGTATCCCAGGTACACCAGGATGTCTAGAGCATGCCACAATGATCTGGGAAGCAATCTAAAAGGCAAAGTCTGACAGAACAAACCTCCATGTAATCTGGTTGGATCTAGCGAATGCTTATGGATCCGTTCCACACCAGATGTTGTGGCAGGCCCTAGAAATGTATCATGTTCCACAAGAGATTGCAGCAATGCTGAAGCTGTATTTCGCAGGGTTTGCTGACAGATTTTCAACCAGAGAGTACACAACGAAGTGGATTGGCCTTGAAGTTGGAATTGCAATTGGGTGTACCATCTCTCCTATACTATTCGTGATGGCTATGGAGGTAATCCTCAATGCGGCTGAAGGAATGGCTATAGGTCCAAAGCTCTGTGGAATGTGTCACATGCCACCGCTCATAGCATTCATGGATGACACAACAATTCTGACATCAGATGAACATCACGCCCGGAGGATGTTAGCACGCCTGGATGAACTAGTCAGCTGGTGCAGAATGAGCTTCAAACCCAAGAAGTCGAGAAGCCTATCAGTCAGGAAAGGGAAGATAGCAGAGGACATATTCATGGTTTCCAACCGAGGAATCCCTACTGTCATTGAGGAACTTGTTAAAAGTCTTGGCAGGGTGTACGATGCCTCATTAAAAGATTCGAAGGCAGTGCAACAGACAATAGAAATGGCAGACAGAGGGCTACAGATCATAGACCAAAGCAGACTCCTGGGAAAGTTCAAACTGTGGTGCCTCCAGTTCATGTTGATACCGAAGTTGCTGTGGCCACTGCTTATATATGAATAAAGCACAAGTACAGTGGAAGCTATAGAGCAGAAGGTCAACAAGTTCATGAGAAAGTGGCTAGGGGTACCACCAGGTCTGTCAGATGTAGCACTGTACTGCAAAAAGTCAAAACTTCTGCTTCCTTTCAAGTCAGTTGTTGAAGAGTACAAAGTTGGAAAGGCAAGGCTTGCAATGATGCTACGCGAGTCAGCTGATGACGTGGTTAAGTCCATTCAGCCCACACTGAAAACGGGAAGGAAGTGGAGAGTGGAAGAAGCTGTTGATGCTGCCCAAGAGTCACTCAAACTGAGGGAGGTAATCGGATACACACAAACGAATAGACGGGGATTTGGTTATGGAGACATCCGCTGGTGGTCCAAGGCATCAAGCAGGGAGCGCAGAGACATGGTAGTTCAGGAGATACGAGGAGCTGAGAATGATAAGAGGTTGCAAAAAGCAGTGCAGCAGGTCCAACAAGGCCAATGGACTGCATGGGAAGGAGCCCTGCAGAGGTCCTTGACATGGAATGATATACGGCATATGGCACCTCTTAGACTCAGCTTCGTTGTTAGATCAATGTATGACCTGCTGCCGTGAAATGGGGAAAGTCGGATGATGAGCAGTGCCCCTGTGCCAGGGGAGGCAGACACTCGAACACGTGCTCTCAGCGTGTAAGGTGTCATTAGGGCAAGGGCGATACACTTGGCGCCATAACAAAGTGCTAAATGAGCTTGCTGCGACAATAGCAAACCCAGGCCGAGTACCGCAAATACATACTTTCTGAGGGCAGGAAAGTCAGCACACCCCAAACCGAGTAAACCTGCTGGCAGTTTACCATCTCTTCTTGACTGCAAACGACTGAGAGATGGCGGTAGACCTACCTGGACGAGGGGCATATCCAGAGAGTATCAGAAAATCGCGGAGACGGCCGGATATAGTGCTTCATTCTTCAGCAACGCTTCAGGTCATACTGATTGAACTGACCGTGCCATTTGAATCCAGATTAGACGAGCAACATTTGTTCAAAGCGGCCAAGTATAGTGATCTGGCCGCGGATCTGAGACACGTTGGGTTCACTGCAAGGGTCATGGCTGTTGAAGTGGGCGCAAGAGGGCTTGTGGCTGCATCAGTGTATGATCTATTGAAACTGTTGGGGCTGAGGGGACAGTCGAGAACAAGGGCCCTGAAGAGGCTTAGTGAAACTGCCGAAAAGGCATCAGGCTGGCTGTGGAACAACCGCAATGGGCAATGGAAATCGTGACATAAACGCTGCGGTACAGAAAACACCAGGAATTTTTCTAAGTCCACAATACTTTGAGTTTTTGGTGTACTAGTGAAAGGGCTGTGGCTGAGAGGCGACAGGCGGTGTATATTATAGAGGTGTCAGTGTCAGAATTTCATTGGCGAACGCGCAGTGGCGTCGGCTTCGCGATGGTGTCTCAGTGTGTGCGACGGAACGAACGGAATAATTTGTCTTCTCTTTGTTACTTTCACAATTGCCTCCACGGCTGGCGGAGTTATGGATTAAAGTTGCTACCATAAGTGAAATGGGTTCATTTTCGATACAAGACAACAGGAGGCTGAGACGCTTGGGAGTCATGACCTAAGTGGGCCCGCTCCCCTTAGAGTGTAAAGGAGTATATCGGGCCGAAACACTTGTCGGACGGGGGGACTCCTTCTGATGATCAGATTGCTTCCTGTTGTATCGCTCTGTAAAGAGTTTCCTATCATCATCACAGGCTTCCGCAAGGGGGCCAGCTGCAGAGCTGGCTCCGTGCTCTGTAAGGAGCACTAAGGAAAATGGTGATGACATGCCACTTACGCAAGATCTGGAGATTCTTAATATATCTTCTTTCGCTACTTCGTTTAGTTGTCCCCAAAGAACATAGTATTTTATTATTCGTCTTTGCACCATCCAAGATGGAGTCAAATTTCTGCTCATGCTCTTATCTGTAATACATTTTCCCCTACTGAACCGGCACGCTTTGTTTCGTTGTTTACATTAAAAATGTAAACACGCTTGCATCGTCTATGTCATTTTCCAAAGAAAACACTCATCCACTTTGAAGTTATTTCCAGCGGGAGTATGAAACCACGCGACATTGATGCTCACGTGCCAGCTTGCTTTATGTTCAACAACACGATTTGCATACCGATAGCCACTCTTTCTTTGTTAGCTTCTGTCTGCCACACGTCTGCCGCGGAACATCTGCCCCACACTTCATTCTAATCAGTCAACTAATTTACATGACAAAGGTTAGGTCGGGGCAAGACTCCACGCGAACACTTTCCTTTCAATAAACCAGGCTTAGGTCGTCGGCTTAGACACGGATAAAGAAGGTAGAACCAATAATAATACAGTAATCACACTACGTACGGTAGGCATGGTACTGGCGAACCAGAAGCGAGCAGTACATGCCGCGTGCCGAACTTGTCCTTTCATAATGCTATGGTAATGTTGTTTGAAATATTTGCCCAGTAAGTGAAAAGCTGTAAATAACTATTTTCAATAAACTTTTTTTTTTTAAAAGACACAGTATCCCGTTCAACCCTTTATGGGTTTTGATTAGGATATATAGTGTAATAAGTTCAAAATAATAAATACATAAATTAAAAAATAAAATGGTATGAAATCAGTTTTACAAGTTAACGGTACACAGGAAACAAGGGACTTTTCGGGTTTTACCCTTCGTCAGCCACAGTTACGAACAGGTGACAAGGACAAGAATTACATACAGATACTACAAAACTATGTGATGATGAGGAACACACCAAATGAGCGATATAGACAGATGGAACAACGGTGCTGAGCGAAACGAGAACAATAATAATGCAAGAAAATCGTAAAACCAGAAAGACAAATCGAAACAAGAAAGTAAGTAATCAACGAAATGAACAACACTATTAAAACAAGTAAAAAGTCACTTCGCTGGATCCAAGAACGAAACACTTAAGATGGCTGTGAAAATAAGCGTCATGCGGAACTGACGTATGAGCTAGTGACGACTAAAAAGATACAAAAGGATACGAAGCGAACCAAAGCAAAAACAAAGATAGATCAGAAAAAAACCGACAGAAGAAATAAAGAAGTATGAAACAGAGAGAGAAGCCAACCCACTGCCTTAGCCTTCACTACATAAAACAAAACACGCTTTACATGTCACTCTAATTTTCTTAATAACTGTCTTCGTGTTAGAGTTATCCCTAAAGGGTTTCTTTCCATTTCCATCCTTCGACTGGACATTTTCATCCTTCTGTACTGCACCGCTTGGAATTAGTTGAGAAGAAGTGTTCCTTTCAACGTATGAGGTGTGTTATTGCTATGCATAAACGCCTGCTCACTGACTTGGAACTTTTGAAATCCAACCTCACTCACCAACTTCGTCTACTGACTTCTTCGTACCCGACAGCCTTGCTTCTTATTCGTACTATTATTCATGATACCAAATACGTTTGGAAGACAGGTTTCGTGAGCACTAAAATGACATCTATCATGGCAAACCTTTACCGGTGGCCCCTCATTTCAATAGGCCTGACCATTCAGGTAATTCTGATATCCATGTCACTGCCCTCCTTTCATGTGTCGGTGATGACCAAACTCGCTTGTCGTTGGAGCATCGTCTCATTTTTCAAATGGGCGTTTTATCTCCTGTGGGCCTTAATGTCCAGCAAATTTACTGTTTACAGGCCTCGGGTTTCCCTCAATTATGTGTATCATTTTGCATGTACATACCAAAAATTCTGAAGAACCTCTTGAATAACATGATCAGACCGTACCTCTCAGACATCATATCGTATCTGCAGACTGCAGGTTGTACAAATCGGTCACACGATTGTACACGAGCTGGTCCTAACTTCTACATCACGCATATGGCTGCTCCAGTTAGCAAACGCTAATCTTTCACGAGCAGAATACACGAGCAAAGATATTCTTTATTCGTCTGCTCTCGGGTTTTATAAGCTCATGTCATATGATAAAGTCCCGCTGTTTACTAATTACTAACATCGTTATCTGAATCTCACTTATCTCCCTGCATGCAGGGCCGTAGATACGGGGGGGGGGGGGTCAAACCCCCCTGAGGGGGGAAATTATACTGTACTGGTACCAAAATAGTGCTTTAAAATTTTTTTAAAATTAAACTCCCCCCCCCCTTAATTTAATTAATAACTATCTACGGCCCTGCCTACATGACATTCCTATCACAATCACATTACCTTCCTGTTGCGGTCAGTTTGCTGAGTCTATAGTATGTAAAATGTACCTGGTTAATTTTGGAGACTTTAATTTAATAGTTTCTTGATCAAAGGGGAGGTACTCATGTTTTACTGGGATTGTAGTTAAAAGTGGTAGTTGTCCCACTTGTCTGTTAACCCAGCGTCTAATTTTAGAACCGATGTCAGCTTTTCCTGACATGTTCACCCATCTGAGTTTAGCTCAAGTGTCTAGGGTCACGACGCATGCGCGAAGAATCTGGCGCGATTTAAGACATCCTGTGTTAGGAGAATCGAGTTGTAGTTTTGAAAGGGTCAAGACGGTTTTGGGGAAAGTCCTCTGTGTGTTCGACCAAGATGGTTAAAGATTGTTCCCCAATGTTATATTCTGATGCGCCTAGGAGGCGAGTGAGTTTTTGTGATATTTATTCTGTGGGACATTAAGGTAATTTACCCTTAAAACAGTTTCTTTATTGCCAGAATGATAGATGACTTTTTGTAGCCAGCTAGCGACTTTTCCCTGGGCGGGAAAGAGTCCATCTATGAATACCAGTAATGGAGCTCACAAAGTATTCTAATATTATATGCACTGGGCTGGTGTATGCCCAAAGAACTTTACAGGTGCTGTATCCCGCTATCTGCGGTGATGCCATTTAACAAGGTTTGACTCACCCTGTTTGTTATAGAAATATCACGGAGGCCATCATATCTATAAGCCCGCCATATTGCGCGGCCTGCTGTAGACCTATATATATATATATATATATATATATATATATATATATATATATATATATATATATATATATATATATATATATATATATATATATATATATATATCTGTCTTACTGATGTCAGAAAGGAGATGTGTAAACACACATATGTGCAGTACTTTGCTGTAGCTGACGAAGGTGGAGTTGTACGAGATCAGCTTTATTTATATATTTATATATATATATATATATATATATATATATATATATATATATATATATATATATATATATATATATATATATATATATATATATATATATATATATATATATATATATATATATATATATATATATATATATATATATGCACAGCTTATCGATGAACTGGTGTGTATGCTATGTCCTGAGTTGTCAAATGACTATTTATATTGATGTCGGCGTACCTGTCGTTGTGGTGTATTAAAGTCTATCAAACGTCAGAGGTGTTCCCACTCTCCGTGAGTTACTACATGTATTCTACCAAAGTGTGATGTCAGTTAAACGCATGTCTTCCACGAACCCTCATACACACATTCGCACTCATTGATGTCTACACACACTTTGTGACTGCAACACCTCAACACTTTCAAGTCAACTAAACGTATGCCAGCATCGTTGCGGCCAACCAGGGCCTATTACATTTAACTACTACATTTACGGTGGCCAAACTGAGCCTGTCACATTCATGCCACGGACACCTACTACGCTTCAACGAACACTGATCATTTCTGACTGTTACATGTAAAACAGCCCTTTACATTTATAATGTCCAGTACGGACCGTTTACATTATAGTGGCCAAGTTAAAGCCATCAACATTATAATGTCCAGAATGGGCTTCAACACTTCCCTATCCTGAAAAAAAGATTAATATGTGGTCCCCTAACTCGAACTACTTGCGTTTCCGTATCAGCTATGTATTCCTAACATTTTTTCGTCTTCCTTCTATTTCCCTTGTTTTCCATGTCTCCATATCCACCTGTTCTGCAATCACTATGTACCTATTTTTTTCTAATGTTCCTATTCTGACTCCCTTCCTTCTATTTTTTTTCACTTCTCAGTTGTCTATGTTCCTCTTTTCTTCATCTCTTTTTGTCTCAATCTCTCCCTATTTTATATTCAACCTAAGTTCCCTTCTCTGGAACATTTCTTCTTTACTCTCTATATTTGAATATCTCAACATCTTTCCTCTCTATTCTCACTGTTTCTTATATTACTCTGCCATTTTCCTAAGGCCTCTTAACTATATATATATGTTTACTTCAGAACTCTCAATTTCGTCTCTTGTCATCTCACTTATAATTTCTCCCTTAATTTCTCCATTATATATTCGTTCCCACTGGAAACTTCAATTAACTCTTTGTCACCTTCTCATGGCTTGTCATTTTTAGTATCCGTTCCCTAAGGAACCTTCCTCTATATCTCTGCCGATGGCTTTAACATTTACTTGTTCCCCCTGGAACTTCCATCTCTATACTCCGCTTTGTCATTTGACTCTGGTTTCTCAATATATTCGCCATTCCTCAATGGCCGTCCTCTGTCTCATCTTTGCCATCTCACAATGGCTTCTCCAGATCTCCTGTATTTCCGTCATTTTCTCTTCTATCTCACAATCTCTCAATATCTTCGCCATTTTCAATATGACTCATCATTTCTACATCTCTGTCATTTTACCTATGGCTCCACAATTCACATTTCCTCTTCTCTGCTCCACTGTATTAGTCCATCGTTAGACCTACTAAGCTGTCTATTATATTCGGTGTAGAATGATTGCATCTAGTTTTCACACAACTAGACCACTGCCGCAAACCGTATCTACTTCTCTACTTCGTCTCTTCCTTGGTTATCCACTGTATTCGTTCCACCTAGAACAATCTCAATAAATACTCTTATCTGCCATCTCCTTATGACGTCTCAAATCTCAAACCTTTGCCGCCTTCACCATGTCACGGATTGCCTCCACTGCTTTGCAGTAATGGTCCAACAGTGACCAAAACTCAAGATTATTTAATATTGGCTTCCAATGTATCTACCTGCGCGCAAGATTACTCTTGGCAGAGATGTAGATAGAAGATTAATGATATTTCTACCTTAAGATAGCGTTCACAAGATATTTCCAGAAGTCACGAACAATGTTGCATTGGGCTGAACAATTGTTAACGTAAAATATCTGGTCCGTCGCCTTTTGTGAAGGATTTAAGCAACGGTTTAGCCCGTTCAAGCCCCATTTGGTGTAATCCAACGAAATCCCTCTTATAAGGTATAGCTCTGTTTAGTGTAAATATATGTCTAAGTATTTATATATAGATTAAATGTTCTGGTTCATACGTTTGCTTTCATACATATAACTGAATCAACTAGTATTGTTTAGTGTTTTAAAACAACAGGTAACAAATTTAATAGTGAAATAGTCTTTAACAGGTTAAAATAAATATGGAAAGATTAGTGGAATTTTGATGGATATAAAGTTCTCGTCATTGAGACGTAAGTGAAAATTTAACTTTATACTTAAAGTTTAACTAAAATGTCCTTTTTGCTGGTGCCTTTTTGTTAGCACTTAGCTTGTATGAGTGAGTCCTGCAGCTGTGGTTCATCAATTCTGTGATGACGAAAGCCTTCTCCACACTCTCTTCCACTGTAGGCGGGTAGGGTGGATGCTTTTCTCTCACACTAGCGGCGTTAGTACCACAAATCGTCTGATCGCTTGTAACCACGAACTTTAGACGAATAGAAAGAAACAAATGCCAGCTAAGTACATTTGTTCGCCGCAAACTAACAGGCCCAT
Source organism: Oreohelix idahoensis (assembly GCA_024509875.1). Classification (NCBI taxonomy): domain Eukaryota; kingdom Metazoa; phylum Mollusca; class Gastropoda; order Stylommatophora; family Oreohelicidae; genus Oreohelix; species Oreohelix idahoensis. The sequence continues at coordinate 190,133 of JAMPIV010011374.1, forward strand.
TGACATTCGCCCCACCCACCAATGTTAACCTCTCAGAAGAATTACATTCCCGAGCACACAATGTAACTCACTGAATATGATGACAATTCACCCATATCCTTCTGGGTGTTAACTAGGAAATTGCGTCTGGAGTGCGTGAATAATGATTTGCCTAAATTACAATTAAAAAAGGTACATAAATCTCACAAGATAATATGTTACATTGGAGGCACATATGATGTAATCATCACTCATCACTGCTCCAGAGTCTGGGGTCGCTCTGCTGTCGGGTTTCCTGCACGACTAGTCAGAAACAATCACCAGCTCTTGCTGTAGTGGTTCATTTCTTCTTCTTCTTGCGATCGCATCTTTGATGTTTACACCGTCAGACGAGTTCTCATGATGAATTCGACTGTTGTTTGAAGTTCCTCTTTAGCTCCATATAGCTTTGAGTTTAGTGTTGAGTCATTGGGCCAGTATATCTTTCTTAACTGGTCATACAGAGGACAATCCTGTAGAACATGCTCGGCAGTTTGTTCGTTTAATCCACATGTACACAGTGGTGAAGCAGACAATCGTAGCTTGTGCATGTGTTTATTCAGTTTGTTATGCCCTGTCCTGAGTCGAAAAATAGTTATCTGTCCCTGCCGGTCAAGAGTGTGGTAGTCGTCGTTGGGTTGGTTCTGTTCTCTTCTGATAGTCTGGATAGCTCTCTTTTTCTCAAAGTATATGACTTCATTATCTTCTTGTTCACATTCTCCTCCCTTTTTTGCAAGTTTATCTGCCTTTTCATTTCCGGGTACACCACAATGAGATGGTACCCACTGAAGTATGGTTCTCTTTTTGGCAGCGACCTTGTTTAGTTCATTTCTCAGATGCGGGAGTTTACCACCCTTGAGAGCTTGCAGGACAGACAGTGCATCTGTGAGGATGACTATCTGGTGGCAGTCAGAGTTGGTGTTATAAATCATATTTGCTAGTGGTTCATGAATGTATATTTTCATATTTTGAGGTTGCCAGCCTCATATATATCCACTAGCAAGAAAACATGTTAAATTCACGTTTGTAATAGAAATGTTCACAACTTACCCCACATTTTTGGAATACACAATCTTCCTTGCACAGGTTTTCAGATGGACGCGAGCTATTTTGGTGCATATGCTCTCGAATCAATTTCGTCTGAGAAATTCCTCTTATGACGGTGTTTTGTGATACACTTGGCCTGGGAAACTAGTAATTCCTCTTCGACGGGTGTTCTGCGATACACTTGGTCTGGGATATTGTTGCAGACTTTTAGACTTTGATAATTGGGCTGATATTATGTTTCATTTCACGTATTTTAAATTCATCTGTTCTGCCATCACGGAGTATCTTTCCGCTGCAACTTTGGGTTATCTACGTTATTTTATAATTTTCTTATCAGTGTTTCTTTCATTAAACTTGGTATTAAAGACTGACAGTGTTTATTTCTTGCTATTATTAGCAGCTGGTATTGAAGTGTTCTATTCTGAACCGACCCTAAAGGTTAACGGTCAAAATGCATACATTTGAAACTGGAACGGTAGAACGTTTTTTCCATTTAACAAGTCTCGTTTTGACGACTTATAATCATTTAATCATCACATAACTTTCCATCATGATTTATCAACACTAATATGTTTCACGTTGAAGAACACTTGATATAGCACAGTCTTAAAGTTCACAGTTTATCCGGCATTACACGTCTGTTACTTTGCCGTTTAATTAACGTTCAATATCTTGTAACCAAATGCTTGGTATACTTATTATATTTATACAGAATTAATCATTCTGCTAATAGTTCTATTAGGGACACTGCCTAATATACATCTCAAGAACTCTGACATTTTATTAATTCTGTTTGGCATCCATCGCCGGGCTCTATCAGCCTTTCATATTATAACTGCGTTTCGCATTTCACGACTTACGCTACTAATAAATTATTGCGGTTAATATAATACCGACTTATGTCTTCGGACTCAATGGTCCTTACACATTATTTACTTATTGGTTTACCAGCTTTACATTACCGTAATATAATTTTATAGTTATACACTATCATACGTTAGTGGCCATGCCACATTTTCCAAACACTGCCATAAGGCTCGAAGGCCACACAAAAACTCTGCGTAACTAAGTCCAACGCGTCATGCATCGCCACACGCGAACTATTTCATTCTATTCAGTAGGAGTGTTACATGGTGCGACCATCCGAATCAATTTCAAGCCAAAATGCTCGCTGACCATGCAACAATCCTCAACATATATTATTTCTCTTATGGCTGATGATCCAATTCCTAGGTTTCCAGTCTTGTATTTATAAGGTCCTGGTCCTGAAGTTTTACAGTCTGTGTATTTAAATATGCGGGTTTACTCTTTGGGTGTCAGAGTTGCCCAAATACTGTCGATCTGTCACTTTTGATAGAGGAATTCTAGGTCCGATCCTTCTCTTTCTGGCTTCATGGAAGTTGCTCGGTTGAAGTTGCGAAGCTGTCTGTTCTGTGCCTCTGAGTTCACTAGATTATGTCTCTCATTCTCAGTTTAAATCACAGATGGTATTTACGCCGAATGTTCCAATAGAATTTATTGTATATTCCGGCTCTCACTTCAAACCAATCAGATCTCTCTAGCACTGTTTGGGTGGGGAAGTTTTAATTCAAAATATCCCCTCGCGTGTTTTAACATTAAATTTAAAATTCCACGCGTGACCTCTTTATAATAAGACGTAATATTGTTCCGGCTGCACCTATCTTCCTCCCATAATATTGTGACCATGTTTTCCTGGCATAATGTCTTCCACCAAGATGTCTACCCCTACAGGTTTGAGACGGTATATTCTCCTCTGCTTTGTTGGGTGGCCAAAACTCAAGAGCATCTATTATAGGCTTCAACTGAGTCTATTTTTACACAAGATTACTCGGCAGAAATGTCGATAGAAGAGTAGTAAAGCTTCTATCACATGGGAGTCTTCATAAGATATTCAAATAAGCGAAAACAATGCTGGCTGTCGATGAGCATGTTAATTCTATAATCTGCCGACACTTTTATGAAGAATTTAGCAATGGTTTATTCTCTAGCTCGTTAAGCCCTCACTGCTGAGTTAATCAGTGGAATTATTATTATAATATATATATATAGCTCTGTTTAGAGTGTGTGTTTAGTAACTGTGACTGAGACAAACATGTAGTACATTTAAAAGGATTAATCCAAGTTAAATTTGTAACATTAGAAATAACAAAATTTAATAATCACTTTAAGTTTAACAGTTGGAAAATAAATAATTGGAATATGTATGAAAAGAATTTCATCACTTGGATGGGATTTAACTGAATAAAGGAGGTCACTTTTGGCAGGGGATATTTTCACTTAGCTGCCAATAGTAGTTTTTTCTCCCACTGGGTTAGTTCCTTTCACTCTGCTCGCGCTCGTCTCTGATCAGAGTTCAGGCGCCGCACGTTCCCAGAAC